>JAREIS010000409.1:0-489780 GCA_030060385.1 Muscicapa striata striata | reverse complement strand
AATATGTTTAGAATTTTAGCGGGGAGAGGCTGCATGTGGGCCACAAACCCATAAACACGAACTGGGGCCTTTTCCCAGTGAAACAAAACTCACCCCTCCCGGTTTCCTGATATCACCTTGGAAGAGGGAATGGGCACACCAAACACGGCCAGGTCCAAACCGGTGGGTAGTTTGCGTCCGGGAGAAATCCTGAGGTGTTTGGAATTGTAGCGGGCGGATGCCGGTCTCGGGTCGAGGGCTCTGGACCCAAAGGGTGGCCTTTTTCATTGTGAAACAAAATCCTCCCCCGCTTTAGTAATGTCTGTTTAGAGGAGGCATTTGGCCCTTGAAGAACAGCCGTGGTTCTATGTGGTGGCAGGTTACTTCTGGAGGTGTCCTGATCCGTTAGGAATTCTAGTAGGTCAAGCCCGGTTCCGGCACGGGGCCTGAACCAGAATATTGGCCATTTGATCTATGAAACAACACTCGCCTTTCCGGGGTTTCCTGATGTCAGTTTCAAAGAGACATTTTGCACTGCGAAGGGGAGCTGGGATCCGAAAGGAGCTGGCTTGAGGCTGCGAGAATAAACTACCCTTTGGAACTTTTTAGCGGGCGGAAGCAGAGCGGCACCCACAGGCCCTAGATGCAAACGGCAGTACTTTTCCTGGAGAAAGTAAACTTGCCTTTGTGTCCCTAATATCACTTGAGAGAAGGCTAGGGTACCCAGAGGAACTCGGGGTTTAAGCAGCGGCAGTATAGAGACAAGAGAAACCCTTATCCATTCAGAATTTTAGCAGGCAGAAGCCGTCTCCAGGCCAGGCCTCTGTAAGCAAATGGTGGCCCTTGTCCCTGTGAAAAATCCTCAATCTGCAAGCTACGTGATATCTGCTCGGAGAGGGAATTTGTCGCTGCCGAGGAATCCGGGGTTGTACGCGGTGGTGGTTTGTGTCCGGGAGAACTGGATCGATGCGGAATTTTAGCGGCAGAAGCCCGGTCTCGGGCAAACAGCCGGGATGCGAACGCTGGCCCTTTTCCTTAGAAAACGACTTGCCCTCCCAGTGTCCTAATAGCAGTTTGGAGGAAGTGTCTGTCACTCCAAAGGTAGCCGGTGTTCTAATTGTAGACACCAGAGTTTTGGAGAAATCCTCATTTGTTCATAGTTGTAGCAGACAGAGCCCAGTCCTAGGCACAAGGCCCTGGAGAGGAACATTGGCCCTTTTACTTCTTCTTTTACTCTCCCGGATTCCGGACAGCAGTTCAGAGAAGGCCTTTGTCGCTGCGAAGGCGGCCGTAGTTCTAAGCGATGGCGGCTTGCGCCTGGGAGAAATACTGATCCGTTTATAGTTTTAGCAGGGCCGGAGTAAATTCTCAGGTACGGGCGCTGGACGTGAATAGTGGCCCTTCGACCTGTGAAACAAAATCACCACCATATTACCAGTTTGCATCTGTGAGATATCCTGAACTGTGTGGAAGTTTAGCAGGCAGAAGCCCGGTCTCAGGCACGGGGCCCTGGACACAAGCAGGGACCTAGTTCTCTGTGAAATTAAACTCACTTCACCAGTTTTGTAACATCCATTTACAGGAGGTGCTTGGCACTCAAACAACAGCCAGGGCTTTAAGTGGTGGCAGGTTTCATCTGGGAGAAATCCTAATTTGTTTAGACTTTTAGCAGACAGAGCCCAGTCCTAGGCACAGGGCACTGCACAGAAATAATGGCCTATTGCTCTGTCAAATTAAACTCCCTTCACCAGTTTTGTAATGTCCACAGGGCCCTGGACACGAACAAAGGCAATTTCCTTTTGAAAAAGGACTCGCAGTCCCACTTTGCTAGTAGCAGTTTGGAGGAAGTGTTTGTCACTCCAAGTGCAGCCCGTGTCCTAAGTGGTGGCAGCTGGGTTTTGGGAACAATCTCGATTTGTTATCACGTTTAGCAGAGAGAGCCCATTCTCAGGCACGGGGCCCTGAAAGCAAACAGGGGCCTATTTCTCTTTAAAATGAAAATCATTTCACCAGTTTTGCAGTGTCTATTTAGAGGAGGTGTTTGGCACTCAAAGCACAGGCAGGGTTCTAATCGTGGGACATTGCGTCTGGGAGAAGTCCTCATTTGTTCAGACTTTGAGCAGACTGAGCCCAGTCCTAGGTACAGGGCCCTGTACAAGAACATTGGCCCTTTTACTTCTGAAATACAACTAACCTTCTGAGTTTCCTAATAGCAGTTTGGAGGAAACCTTTGTCACTCCAAGTGCAGCCAGATTTCTTAGTGTCCTTAGAGTTCTCTCTCTGACATTGGGTGGGGGAGATACCCTGAACTGTTTGGAATTTTAGGGGGAAGAAGTCCAGTCTCTGGCTAGAGACCTCGAAACACAAACTTTGGCCCTTCTCAGATGAAACAAACCTCACCCTCCCAGATTCCAGAGAGCAGTTTGGAGAAGGCCTTTGTCACTCTGAATAGAGCCATAGTTCTAAGTGATGGCAGCTTGCGTCTGGGAGAAATTCTGATTTGTTTGTAGTTTTAGCAGGCCGGAGTAAATTCTCAGGTACAGGGCCCTGGATATGAATAGTGGCCCTTCAACCTGTGAAACAAAATTCCCACCTCTACATTGGTAATATTAGACTAGATGAGGCGAGGTCACTTAAAGAACAGCCAGGGTTCTAAGAATGGCAGTTTGCTTCTGCGAGATATCCTATACTCTTTGGGATTTTAGCAGGCAGAAGCCCATTCTCAGGCACAGGGCCCTGGACACAAACAGGGGCCTATTTGTAATTGACACCTGAGCAAAAACAACTGCTTCTGTACACAGCTCATTCCTCACCTTGCCCACTTCAACTTGATTGCAGATATCCATATTTAATTCCTAAGAAAAGAAGACAAAGAAATGAGCTGTAACACACTAATAGTTTACACTTGCCCTGCAAAGGCAAATGCTGACTGACCTTCTCAGGGGAGCCCCCTCAGCCAGGATGGGCCCTGTGCCTCAGCTTGAATCCATCTACCTCTGAAAGGAAGGGAGGACAAAAGTCAAAGCCCTGCAGGAGAACTTAACACTTCCAGACATCTTGGCTAAACCTGCAGCTATCATATGCACCCAACTACACCCCACACTACAAATTGCAAGTCCCTAGGACTGCTCCCATCCCACCTATGCCCAGACTACGCAGCAGGGCAGAGCTGCTCTGGCCCAAACACCTGCAGGCACCCATGACACAGGACATGACAAACGAGGGGACAACACAAGGGAGGAGAAAACTCTTGGCTGGATAAATGACTGTGAAGACGAGAGAATGCAAAATGAGATGGCCGAGGGGAGACTGACAGCAAGCTGACAAGGCTGGGAAAAGATGCTAGCAGAAGCATTTCTTCTAACAATCGTAGAGATGGAGGCATTGAGAATCCTGTGGTCAGAATCTTCTTCCCATCTTCACATTCCTCCAATCCCAATCTGCAGTAATGGATCCTTGCCGTGCACAGCTGTCAGTCCAGCACAGAACAAGACCTTAAAAGACATGAGACTGGATGCTTGTGAGCATCTAAGCATGCTTCTAAGCAGAGATGCTATTCAAATGCCTGCTCAAATCCAGAGGGGGAGGTTCCATGGTGCAGGCACTGGGCTGACGAATGCAGAGACCTGAGAGGCTAAGAACAAATCCAGGGATTCTGATACCCACCTCAAAGGGCTAAGGCAAGGGACGAAAAATACAACACACACAAAAGACACACATATGTGATGTGACACCCACCAAAGCTGCTCTACCCTCTGCACCTCAGCATGAGGATCAAATTGAGACTTTCCCTTTAAGGAGACAAAGGGGCTGCTTCTTAGACATCCCTGCCTCTAAAGCTGCCTCAAAAATCCCTCCTGAGAAGTTTCAACCCGGTACCCTGGCCTCACCCCCTCCGTGGACCTGAGCCCTCCACTTATCTGTCAGACATCCAGGGTCAAGATGCCACGGCAGCTGTGAAGAAAAGCGATTCCACCATGTGGGGAACTCCTGCCATCGCCAGGCTGCTGTCTCTTAGCCAGCTGCAATCAAGAAAACCAAACATCAGTATATGCTCAGAGGAGCACAACAGCCGAAACCAGTAATTCCACTACTCGCCCCCTCCCAGGAACGCCCGGGTCCTCGGGACGCTCCGTCCCCTCTTGGAGGCTGATGCCCGTTGGCCGGTCGGTGAGAGCGGTCTCGCTGTAATTCAACTGTGTTACACAAAACACACAAATAACAAATGCTGAGAGTTGCACCGGAAGGTGAGACCTGATCAATAACAGCTGCTTCTGTCCACCACTAACTGCTCACCTTGCATTCTTCCCCTTGACTGCCAATATCCACCTTCATTTCCCACGTCCCCCCCAAAAAAAAACCAAACAAAAACCCTCCCAAAACACCAAAGAAAACTCCTGTAACAGAGTCACCATTTATTGTTCCCCTGAAAAGGCAAACTGCGACTGACCACCTTGGGGTAAAAACCCTCACCTGGAATGGGGCTCTCTGCCACAGACTGGATTTGGCTACATCTGAAAGGAATTAAGGACAAATTCAAAGCCCTGCAGTATAACTTAATATCTGCAGATATCTCGGGTCAGTCAGCAGATATCATCTAGAGGCCATCTACAACCCACATGACAAATTCCAAGTCCCTACTACTCAGCTACTCATCTTCTCCTAAGTGGTCCTTCAATCTCTGGCGTTATCCTGAGTTTAAGCCTGTGGCTGTTACTATGATTGGCACCTGGGTTAGCAGGAGACAAAACTACATGGCATTTCTGTGAGTGAGGCAACTGTGTCTATGCACTGTAAGGCATGTAAATCCAGGTGCTGTTCTTGTGAAAAGCCTTGGGGGCCTGCAAACAGACATTTCACCCTGTGGTGCCTCCAAAACCGGCCTCCCAGCCCCGTAACTTCTAACTGCGTACCGTGCTCACCCTCCCTCTTCTGGTCACAGTCCTCAATGGACTCATCTGTAGCCGTAATGTCAAACATCATCTACAGCACAAAGCAGAAGCATTTTGTGACATAACAAACCTGCTTAAAAAAATCTCCCGTGTTATTCTTGACACAACCTGAAATATAAGGATGTCATAGTCCTCCTCAAAAAAAAAAAAAAAAAAAAAAAAAAACAAACAAAACAAAACAAAACAAAAAAAAAACAAAATAGAGCGACACTAAAAATGACAAAAGTAACTTACCACCTCTGAACACACAACCTAAATGCGTGAACACAAATACCCCCTGTATTTTCTTCGCTGTATTTTCAAAGCCTCTGCTGTTTTACATGCCCAAAAGCATCTGCTGGATAAAACAAACTGAGATAAGGTGAAACAACCTCTTCATAGAAGTGAGAGGAGAACCCTTTCTCAGCTGATTCTCTCTCTGATTCCCAGAGAGGGAATGGAGACCCTTAGCAAAGCCTGGGGTTAATATACCCCTGATTGGGCCTGCCTCTCACGCCCCCTCAAAAGGAGGAGCAAAGGCCACAAGGTATAAAAGGCCTCAGAAGACCTGCAGCTGTTTGGCTCCTCTGACTTAAAATCAAGGTGAGTGAATTCAAGGAGAAAAAGGTGAGTCTTTTTTCAATATAAGAGAAAACTTTCTAGGAAATTAAAATGCTATCCTTTACACAGAAAGTACTTTGACAAAGAGGGCAAAAATCTGGTCAGAAATAAAACTTTGCATTTCAGCAGCATAGTAAGATAATTTATTCAGTTGCATAATTATTTATCAGTGAATGCTAAGAAGTGCTACACATGTGACTAAGCAGGGTGGATGACTAGGAATGAGAAAAACTGTGTAAGTCTCCCAGGAACCTCTACTTAGCACTATCTGCATTATAAAAAAAACAGGAAAAGTAATAATATCCCCGTAAAGAAAAATTCAACCCACCCCCCCACCCCAGCACCATGATATTAGTAGAGAAGAGGTGTTTCACACTACAAAGGCAGACAGGGTTCTAAGGGGTGGCAGCTTGGGCCTGGGAGAAATATGTTCAGAATTTTAGCGGGGAGAGGCTGGCATGTGGCCACAAACCCATAAACACGAACTGGGGCCTTTTTCCCAGTGAAACAAAACTGACCCTCCCGGTTTTCTGATATCACCTTGGAAGAGGGTATGGGCACACCAAACACGGCCAGGGTCCAAACCGGTGGTAGTTTGCGTCCAGGAGAAATCCTGACGTGTTTGGAATTGTAGCGGGCGGATGCCGGTCTCAGGTCGAGGGCTCTGGACATGACTGGTGGCCTTTTTCATTGTGAAACAAAAATCCCTCCCCCGCTTTAGTAATGTCTGTTTAGAGGAGGCATTTGGCCCTCGAAGAACAGCCGTGGTTCTATGTGGTGGTCGGTTACTTCTGGGAGGTATCCTGATCCGTTAGGAATTCTAGTAGGCTGAAGCCCGCTTCCGGGCACGGGGGCCTGAACCAGAATATTGGCCATTTGATCTATGAAACAACACTCGCCCTTCCGGTTTCCTGATGTCAGTTTCAAAGAGACATTTTGCACTGCAAAGGGAGCTGGGGATCCGAGCGGAGCTGGCTTGAGGCTGCGATAAATCCTTATCCGTTTGAAACTTTAGCGGGCGGAAGCACAGTTGCCCCCACAGGGCCCTAGATGCAAATGGCAGTACTCTTCCCAGAGAAAATAAACTCGCTCTCGTGTCCCTAATATCAGTTGGGAGAAGGAATTGGGAACTCCAAAGGAACTTGGGGTTCTAAGTAGCGGCAGTATAGGTACAAGAGAAATCCTTATCCATTCAGAATTTTATCAGGCAGAAGCTGTCTCCAGGCCACAGGCCTCTATAAACTTATGGTGGCTTTTTCCCTGTGAAAAAATCCTCAGTCCCACAGTTAACCTGATATCAGTTTGGAGAAGGAATTTGTCACTGCCAAGGAATCCAGGGTTGTAAGCGGTGGCAGTTATATCTGGGAGGAATCCTGATCGGTGCGGAATTTTAGCAGGAAGAAGCCCAGTCGTAGGCACAGGGCCATGGACATGAACATTGGCCCTTTTCCCTTTGAAAAACAACTCAACCTCCCAGTTTCCTAAAAGAAGTTTTGAGGAAGTGTTTGTGACTCCGAAGATACCCAGTGTTCTAAGCAGTGGCAGCTGGGGTTGGGGAAAAATCCAGATGTGTCCATGCTTCTAGCAGACTGAGCCCATTCTCAGGTACACGGGCCCTGGCATATTTCTTTCTCTGTGAAATTAAGGTCATTTCACCAGTTTTGTAATGTCTATTTAGAGGAGATGTTTGGCACTCAAACAACAGCCAGGGTTCTAAGTCGTGGAAGATGAAGTCTGGGGGAAATCTGGATTTGTTCAGACTTCTCGCTGACTGAGCCCAGTCCTAAGCACAGGGCCCTGGACAAGAACATTGGCTCTTTTTCTATTGAAACATAATTCACCCTCTGAGTTTCCTAATAGCAGTTTAGAGGAAAGCTTTGTCAGTTCAGTTGCAGCCAGATTTCTTAGAGTTCTTGGAGTTCTCTCCCTCACCTTGGGTCTGGGAGGTATCCTGATCCATTCTGAATTTTAGCAGGCAGAAGCCCAGTCTCTGGCTTGAGACCTCGAAACACAAACTCTGGCCCTTCTATAGGTGAAACAAAACTCACCTTCCCAGATTCCAGAGAGCAGTTTGGAGAAGGCCTTTGTCACTCTGAAGGCAGCCATAGTTCTAAGTGAAGGCAGCTTGAGTCTGGGAGAAATACTGATCCATTTGTAGTTTTAGCAGGCCGGAGTAAATTCTCAGGTACTGGGCACTGGACATGAATAGTGGCCCTTTAACCTGTGAAACAAAATTTCCACCTCTACATTGGTAATATTAGACTAGAGCAGGCAAGGTCTTAATGAACAGCCAGGGTTCTAAGTCATGGCATTTTGCATCTGCAAGATCCTATACTCTTTGGGATTTTAGCAGGCAGAAGCCCATTCTCAGGCACAGGGCCATGGACACAAACAGGGGCCTATTTGTCTGTGAAATTAAACTCACTTCTCCAGTTTTGTAATGTCTATTTAGAGGAGGTGTCTGGCACTCGAACAACAGCCGGGGTTCTGTGTGGTGCCAGGTTGCATCTGTGATATATCCTGAACTGTTTGGAATTTTAGCAGGCAGAAGCCTTGTTTCAGTCACTGGGCACTGGAGAAGAATATTGGCTCTTTTCCCTGAGAAACAAAAATCTTGCCCCCACATTCATAACATCAGTTTAGCCTAGGTGTTTGGCACTCGAAGAACAGATATGGTTCTAAGTGGTGACCGATTGCATCTGGGAGAAATCCTGATCTGTTTGGAATTTTAGAAGGCAGAAGCCCAGTCCAGGGCTCTGGACATTAAGAGTGCTGTATTGTCTTATGAAACAAAAATCACACCCCCAGTTTTCTAATGTCGGTTTAGAGGAGACCCATGGCACTCCAAGAGTAGCCAGGGCTCTAAATGCGGGCAGCTTGGATGTGAGAGATATTGTAATCCATTCAAAAGTTTAGCAGGGAGAAGCCAGATCCCAACCGTAGAACCCTAAACACAAACTGTGGCTCTTATCCCTGTGAAGCAAAACCCACGCTCCAGTTTGCTGATATCAGTATGGAGGAGTCGTTGGGCACTCCACAGGCAGTCGAGATCTACGTGGTGGTAGCTGGGATCTGGCAGACATCCCCATCCGTTTGGAATTTTAGCCGGCAGAAGCTCAGTTCCAGGGCCCTGGACGGGAACGCTGGCCTTTTTCCCTCTACAACAAAACTTACCCTGCCAGATTCCTGGTATCACTTGAAAGGAGATATTTTGTGCTCCTCAGGGGCCTCAGATTTCCTATGGAAATTGTCAGCTGGCTGCCTTCGATTACCTCAGCCATCCCCTCAAAAATGCCACCTCGCTCCCCTCCACATCCTCTCGCGTTTTCCTACGCAAACAATTCTCGTGTCCCCTCTAAATTACCCTGTTTTTCAGCTAAATGAATGGCGTGACCCATGCCCAATGCCCGTGATTCACCCAACCAAAATCTACAGCAAATGTTTCTTGGGCTTTAAGAACCTGAAAGACCTTTAAAGTAAAAGAAGTCACCTTTTTTTTCTGTTTTTTTTCTTCTTGCAGATGCTGGCCTTGCCTCTGTGGATGTGTGCTGGGCTCTCACTGCATGTAGGGCACTGTCAGGCCTGACGGACTGTGAGTCGGTGTTCTCACTGGAGAATCGGAAATTATTACTAATTAGACCACAGAAATGCTTTCTGAAACCTCTCCCCTTTCCTTCCCCTTGCTGCTACATCTTCTCTTTCTGCCTTTGAATTTACAGCTGTTCCCTGATGCCATTACCCCTGCCTCACTTCTGTCCAGCTCCTAACTGGGCAAAAGTGGGTTAACTTAAGGGAGGCAGAGGTGATATTTTTAGCTGATGTTTCTAAAATTTCTAATGATACTGAAATGATTTCAAATTCCCCAGTGAGGAGAACACAAACTCGCAGCCATTCAGGGCTGACAGTCACTGAAGGAAATCTGAAGCAGTATTAATAAGTAACCTTTCCAGTGAGCAGTCATCACCCCAGTCTTCCAGCCTTGGAGAGTTTTTGCACTGAATGGACCCAAGTTCTAATGCTAAACCTAAATTTCTGACAGCTCTTATTAGAAAGATACTGGACAGTAAACTATACAACAATTAAAAACTGCACAAAGAATAACAGGCCCAGATCAAACCCAACCACCCCCATCACGCTCCACCCTAATTTAGGGAGAAACAGCAATAGAGTTTATAAATACTCTCCTTCCATGCTATTCAGTCCTTTGCTGCACATCCC
This sequence comes from Muscicapa striata striata, assembly GCA_030060385.1. Taxonomy (NCBI): domain Eukaryota; kingdom Metazoa; phylum Chordata; class Aves; order Passeriformes; family Muscicapidae; genus Muscicapa; species Muscicapa striata. The sequence goes on along the minus strand of JAREIS010000409.1, from coordinate 480,031 downwards.
CAGAGAGGATTTACTCCACCTTTTGTTCCTGACAGCACCGCTCTCTCCAGCACAAATCCCTCTGGTCACAGGCACGGACGGAGCAGACCTAAGGCAATGGCTCCTGCAGCAGCTGCAATTCCGAGCGCCCTGTTCTCTGCATCGCTCGTCCGAGCCCTCGGGGCAGTCTCGCCTCAGCCCAGGCTCTCTGTCCTCAGAGGGAAACGCAGCCAGATGGGACACGGCTCTGGCACCCCATTGCCTCCTGCTCCCGCTGACCTTCAAAGCCACAGGTAAACGCAGTCCCTCAGACCTTGCATCCCTGCACACTGGGAGAGCTGGCGTCTCACCCAGATCCCAGATTCCCATGGCAGCTGCTCCCAGCGGGGAGGAAAAGAGGAACCCGGCATCCCTCTGACTTACCCCACAGCACGGGCAGGACCGGGAGCCCTCCAGCACAGACCCCTGCTGCTGAAGCCTCTTGGCTTGGGCTGCTCAAACACCACAGCTTTTGGAAAAAGTGGGAGGAGTGTAATGATTTTTCCTATCCTGAAAGAGAGGAGGAAAAGAAATTAAGTCCACTGCAGAAGTCAAGGGATCCCAGCTTTCACACTTGTGCTCTGATTGCTCACTATGGGGTTTTATCCAGGTGACACCAATTCAAATACAGAAGTGCCTTTTCCCAGCATTTTTATTGCAAACTATTTCAGACATTAAAAGGATGCTCATTTTTCTTATTGCATTCTTTGCTTAGTTTTAACAGAACCATTTTCATCCCAGACCCTGCTCGTCAGTTATCCAATCCTTTACTGCTGGACTTTGCACAAAGGGACACCCGGGGTGCTGCGTCACAAGAAATCTCAAAGAGAAATCCCTCCAAAACCTGACAGAGGAAGGTTTAGAGGCCTCCAGAACGCAGACAGCTCTTCATGCCTTGTCAGGCTACACCAATTCTGTCACATCCACCTGAGCTGAGCAGGTGAGACAAAGGCTCCCTTTCCTCCTAGGGAATCGCTGTCTGAGGCCACAGATGTCCATCCAGGGCAGCACCTGGAAACAACGTGGGAAAGGCAAAATGAGAATGTTTTCTGTCAGAAAAGGAATAATAAGAATCAGAACTTCTGGACAAATTTAGTAACATCACTTTCATATGATCAATACAGGCCACACCCATCCTTCCAGCCCAGGTGAAAGCAGGAAGGAGAACTACAGGAAAAGCAGAGTCCCTTATTTGGATGTACTTTCTAAAGACTCTTCTGCATTGTATGCTCTTTGTGTTCCTTTAAAAAATGGATTGCTGCTAAAAACATCCAAGGGGCCGGAGGCACCACGCAACCCAAAAGTATCAGCGCTCACACCCGCTGCTAGTACAGACATCTTCATGGTCCATCTTTGGAAAACAAACCTCATGATGGTTTTCCTTTCCTGACAGACTTGGCCAGCTTCATTCCCATTTAGCAAGGCAAGAGACCCTGTATGGCTCGGGGGTCAGACCCCCCTCTGGCACAAGAACTCCAGAAAAGATTGGAGAGAAGAATCCAAGAGCAAATTGAAATCCCAGCTATGCAATGAAGGCTGCTTTGGCAGGTTCCTTGTGGCTTTGGGGGCACAAGAAAAGCCTTTAGACCATCAAAACAAATCTGCAAACCCCACACCGAGCACTTGGCTTAAAAGATTTTGTGCTTAATGTTACAGACAAAGAATTGCTTTGGGATTTGGCACTTCCTGCACCCACACAAACACATGAAAAGAAGTAAGTGCAGAGTCTGGAATCTCAATGCTTCCAATCTTAAGTTGGTGGTGTCACTTGCCATACCAAAATCCACAGCAATACTTCAAAAAATGGAAAGCAACTCCCACCCCATTCCATTTTCCAGTTGAAGAGTCCTCTTAAGAACAGGTTAAAGAAAAGAAAAGAAGAAAAGCCCAAGACCTACTAGCGGCTGGTGTGCCAGCAACCCATTTTCTATAGGTTTTCACTATACCTGATGGCTTGTCTAAGATAAGAGAACGTGTTTTACGTGTCCAGTAGGGGCAGGTGTTTTTGAGCGCGCAGCTTGCAGGTAAAGCATTAGAGATGCAAAAGTGCCCAAGAAACATTCAAGGTCCCTGGATTGGGGGATCAGAAAAATAAAATTGAAAAGGGAAAAGACACAAGGTCCCACTAGAAAGCCACACTGGCTCACCTGTTCAGCAGCTGCTTCCTCGCACAATGGTTTGTCCCTCGGCCCGTCCTTGAAGCAGTGCCCCGCATGCCAGTGCACCCCCAGACCCTGTGAGGGCCTCTCACCTCTGTCCCATGAGGTACTCCTGGGAGCTCACCGTCAACTCCTCTCCCCGAGCAGCTCCAGACTGAAGAGAGCACTGAAGCCCTCCCCCTAAAATAGCCCCAGCAGGACCTGCCCCCTCCTCATGGTGACTGCCGACACCTGGGGCTGTTCTGTTCTCTCATCACCCTCAGTGCTCACACCTGCAGCTGTTCTGTTCTCTCATCACTCCCATGTCCCCCAGGGCTAGTTGGCCACGCCCCTATGCGATGGAGGCCATGCCCTTTAGATGGGCTGGCCATGCCTCCCAGGGTGAAAAACCACTCCCCCAGGGGATGGAGGACACGCCCCTCGGGGCACAGGGCTGCTCATTAGGATCCCAATATCGTATATCAAAAGATGGAAAAACACTGTATCTCTGGGTCTGCAGTAGAAAATTTCAGGCTCCTATGGAGTAAATTTTTAATTTAAATATTTAAAAGGTTTTTTAATTTTGACAATTCATGTGCCCTGGGGTGGAAGCCACGCCCCCTGGGCCGCCTGGCCACGCCCCCAGGTGGATTGGCCATGGCCCCCGACTGTAGAGGCCATGCCCCTTGGTGGTTTGGTCACGCCCCTTGGTGGGGAGCCTGTGTCTCCCAGGTGGGTTGGTCACGCCCCTTGGCTGTGCTGGCCACACCCCACAGGGTGGAGGTAATGCCCATTGGTGGGCAGGCCACACCCCCAGTAGTGGAAGGCCACACCCCCAGACTAAGAGACCACATTACCTGGGTGGGTTGATCATGCTCCTGGGACACCACACCCCCTTGGTTGGCCACGCCCTCATGGTAGAGGCCACGCCCCCCAGATGGGCTGGCAGCACGACAGAGGCTCATCAAGGGAGGGGACAGCCAAGGAGGAGCACTGGGCAGCACTCAGCCTGGGCAGGGCTCCTTTAGCACAAGAGTATTGACAGGTAGAAGCAATTCCCTCCTTTGCATCTCAGCTTTATTTAACCCCCAAAACTCCATTCATATCCCCAGCAATGTGCAGTCCTGCCTTTCCCTGTACAGGGTTTGCACACGGGACCTGGGCCCAGCAGGCACTCGGGAGTCATTGGATAAATCCTGGTCTACATTTCAAAGGTTCTCCTCCTGGCACTGCACAGGTTGCAGATCTGGGCTGGCACGTTCGACTCCCCTCACGGCCACAGTCAAGAACAACTGATCAGATTCTGCAGAGAATTCCCTTTCAAACTCAGGTATAAGCAGTGAGCAGAAAGTCCTTCGGGGTTTAGTTCCATCTCTCACCTCTTCCAAGTGGAGGGAAGATGGCCTTTTGTCACACATCACACCAGCAGTCATGGATCAGAGCTTGTTTTTTGTTGTTTTTTTTTTTTTATTTAATAAAAGAGGACTAAAGAGCAGTACAAAACACAGGGGACAAAAAAACCCAAAACATCACAGAACACAAACAATTGTGAGGACATCCATATTACAGAACACTGCTGCCTGCTTGAACTTCAAAACTGCCAGGGAACATTTCTCCCACCTCTCCTCTCTGCTACCTGCTTTATGCTACCACTGGCTGCTGGGGAGTTGGGCTGATTTATACCCCTGGAAACCTGCATTTGATCTTTTGAGAAATGAAGCCTGCAAAAAAGCTGAATTTAAGATACAATGCAGTTTGTCCTCGCTTTACATGACTTAAAAGGGAAGGTAGAAAAGCTCTGTTATTTAGTGTTTTGTCAGACCATCATAATGAAACTGTTTGATGAAAAGTGCAAAGACTTCAAGACCAAGGCAAATCTGCCAGCCGTAATCTCAGCACTGTTTCACTCCACTTGCAGCCCCAAGGGAATTTGCTACAAATCACACCTCTCCAATGGGAATTTCCAACAATACCATCATGGCATTTCCTATTTCACCCTAAGCTTTACCTGAAAATCATCGACTGAAGGTATTGTCCTGTTGGTTGTCCTCCTCTTGTGCCACTGCCTCAGAGTATCTCTGGCCTCGGAACTGAGCAGCTGGGCAGCCTGTTCTTCCTGGAAGCTCTTGATCAGCGACAGTGCTCCCTAAGCACTTGTCACCTACTAGCCTCCTGTGAAGGACAGCAAGGCAAGAACATCTCAGGGTGGTCCCAGCCACAAGTACAGGCAGTTTGCTTTGAGATACATAAATACACACAGAGAGGCACCCAGCCACACACACGGATATCAAAGTTGCCAGAATATTTACACACAAAAGGAAAACCCTCCCTGGCCTGCACAGCACTGGAAGGTGTGTTCTCAGCTGCTCAGAGACATGCAGTGGCTGCATGTGCTCCGTATTACACAGTGGTGCCTGTGGCTGGGTCCTCTCCTGCTGAGGAAAGCCATTTCCTTAATCGACTCCTGTCACTCCTTTAGCCTGACTGTTTACTCCTCTACTCTTGGAACACCAGTGTTTCGGCTTCCTCCCCACCTTCAGAGGTGGATCAAATAAACGTGGCTGTAGAAAAAAAGGAAAAAACAATCTAACACAGTTCATCAACTCGAAAGCAACCACCCTCAGTGACAATAAAATAACAAGGGACTGTGAGATTTGTACTCTGAAATCATCCCAATGAATTGCCTTTGTTTGGAGGTAACAGACCGCAGCAACCAGGAGAAACAAAAGACATCCTGTCTGTCTTTTCTTTCCAAAGTCAACTATTGGGGTGGGAGCGTTCAGCTAAGAGGCAGCACGGTCCATTCAGAAGCATTCAGAGATGCACTCTAGGCACACAGTAGTATTTTCTGTATCACTGACAGCATCCCCTCTCAGCCTTTCGCTTTGCAACAAGATGAACGCATCAAACTCATGCAAGACCCGTTAGACAAACTGGACATTACTGTACAGTGGAAATGCACAACCCCAAAGCACCACACAGTATTTTCTGCACAGCAGAGCTGAGCTAGTACCAATGACAAGCCAAGCCAATGGACAGACTTCCTTTGCTGTATTCTAAATAACAAGACTTAACTGTCCAGTAAACCTTACTGCTTTTCAAGCACGTTAATGATTTCCAGATTGACATCTAAAGTATTTTCCATGCTAAGATTCTGAACAATGCACTCAAGGATGCTCTGGACCTCAAGCAAGGAACAGACTAGTGCCAAATTGGAGGAATCAAGGCATGAATTCTCCCAGGCATACTGGCATGCAAGAGGATATGGCAATTTCAGGAAGCCAGGATATAGCACAAATAGGAAACACATACATAGACCTAAACACACAGCTAAGCTTGGCTGCAAGAACCTTTACACTTCCTCACAAAACCTTTTACCTTCTCCGGCCTACCTTGCAGAAAGCTTCATTTAAAACACCACCATGGAAAGAGCAAGGATGCAGATTTCCTTGCCTCTAGCAGACTTGAGCCCTCATTCAAGAAATGCCTCAGGAAGCATATTACTAGGGCTCATAAAAATATTTTGAGAGAAGCAAATATTGGGAAGAAGCAAAGAGCACTAAAAGAGGGCAATATTCTCAAAAGCACTTCTGCAAAGGTGCAAAGAAGTCCCCCAGAAGTTTTCACAAAGCACCAAACCCAAGCCTCATGATGTGCTTCTCAATTGGCTGAGTGCTGCTGCCCCATAAATCCTCTCAGGAAATTTTCAGACGCAAAAGGCTTAGGCCACTGCACTGCACAGTGCAGGTGTTCCCCTCCTGATGAGAAACCCTGTCCCTTCACTTCCAAGGGGCCCCTCCCACTATGGCTCTGTCCCCTAAACCCAACTTCAAATTGCCTCCCCTGATTTTAAAGGCTTTTCCCCTTCTCCCAGCCACCAGCACCAATACCGAGCTTTAGATAGACAATCGGACAAAATCCACCCACGATGGAAATAAATCAGTGCTGGAGACATCGAGATATTCTCTGCATCCCCTTTGGCTCCAATTTCAGCTCCACACCTCCTCGGGGTACCTAAAACAACAAAGAGCAAGTTTTACTATTGCACTCCAGAAAACTATTCTTGGGACAATCTGCAGCTGTCATCCGAGTCAAACTACACCCCACACTACAAACTGCAAGTCCCCAGGACTGGTCCTATCCCACCTATGCCCAGACTAAGAACCAGGGCAGAGCAGCTCCAGGACAATATGTGCAAGCACCCGTGACACAGGACATGACAAATTAGGAAAAACACAAGGGAGGAAGAAACTCTCTGACTGAAGAATGACTAAGAAGACTGAGAGAATGCAAAGTGAGATGACAGAGGCCAGACTGAAAGCAAGCTGTTCAGGCTGGAAAAAGATGCAAGCAAAATGATTTATTCCAAAAACTGCAGAGACAGATGCCCAAGAACCTTCTCCCCATCTTCACATTCTTCCATAGTCCCAATCTGCACAAACGGATCCTTCCAGAGCACAGCTGTCAATACAGCTCAGAACAAGACCTTAAAGGACATGAGACTGGATGCCTCAAAAAAGAGATGAGATTCAGATGGCTGTCCAAGCTCCTGAGTCAAAGGTTGGATGGCCCTGGGCCGAGGAATGCAGATAGCACAAGATGCTATGAATGATGCCTGGGTTTGATACCACACTCAAAGGGCTAAGGCAAGACACGGACAGTACAACACACAAAAAAGACACAGACTGCACCACAGACAAGTGACGTGACACCCACCAGTACTGCTCTGCCCTGTGCACCTCAGAATTGGGAACAAATTGACACTTTCCCCTTATGGCACCTAAGGAGCTGCTGCTTGGACATCCCCACCTCTAAAGCTGCTTTAAAAATCCCTCCTGACAAGTCCCAACCCTGAACCCAGCCTCCATCCCCTCCGTGGGTCAGAGCCCTCCACTTATCTGTCAGACATCTGGAGATGCAAATCCATGTCAGGGTGAAGAGTAAGGCCTCCTCATCATCTGGAAAATTCCTGCCAGCACCAGGCTGCTGTCTCTTAGGGAGCTACAATAAAGAAAACCAAACATCAGAGCATGCCCTGAGCAGCACATGGGCCAGAATCAGATCATTCCACTACTCACCATCTCCCAAGAATGCCCAGGTCCTCAGGGCACTTTGGCCACCCCCAGAGGCTGATGCCATCTTCACAGGATACACCTGGATTGAGAGGAGACAAGGCAATGTGGCGTGGCTGAAACTCGACCGGACCCACGCTCATCCCCCCAAACTCCCCGACTCACCCCGGCTGCTCGGCCGATGCCCAAGGCTACCCGGAAGGCGCCTCCAAATAGCAAAAGATGAAGGCTTCATCACGGGGTCCTGTAATACTTCCAGAGGGCTCACAGGAGCATTGAGCCGGGTCTCTTGCCAGGTCAGTGAGGAGATCTCAGCTTAATTCAAGAGCACATCCTAAAACACACAATGCATGCTTAGAGTCACACCAGAAATTGGCACCTGAGCAAAAACAACTGCTCCTGTACACAGCTCACTCCTCACCTTGCCCACTTCAATTTGACGGCAGATATCCAGATTTAATACCTAAGAAAAGAAGACAAAGAAATGTGCTGTAACTCTAATAGTTTACACTTGCCCTGCAAAGGCAAATGGTGACTGACCTTCTCAGGAGAGCCCCCACAGCCAGGATGGGCCCTGTGCCTCAGCTTGAATCCATCTGCACCTGAAAGAAAGGTAGGACAAAAGTCAAAGCCCTGCAGGAGAACTTAACACTTCCAGACATCTTGGCTCAATCTGCAGCTATCATATGCACCTAACTACACCCCACACTACAAACTGCAAGTCCCCAGGACTGGTCCCATCCCACCTATGCCCAGACTACGCAGCAGGGCAGAGCAGCTCTGGCCCAACCACGTGCAGGCACCCATGACACAGGACATGGCAAACGAGGGGACAACACAAGGGAGGAGGAAACTCTGGGACTGAAGAATGACTAAGAAGACTGAGAGAATGCAAAGTGAAACGACAGAGGCCAGACTGAAAGCGAGCTGTTCAGACTGGAAAAAGATGCTAGCAGAAGGATTTATTCCAAAAACTGCAGAGACGGATGCCCGAGAATCTTCCCCCCATCTTCACATTCTTCCAAGTCAAAGTCTGCTGTAATGGATCCTTCCAGAGCACAGCTGTCAATACAGCTCAGAACAAGACCTTAAAAGACATCTGACTGGATGCCTCAAAAAGAGATGAGATTCAGATGGCTGTCCAAGCTCCTGAGTCAAAGGTTGGATGGCACCAGGCCAAGGAATGCAGATAGCACAAGATGCTATGAATGATGCCTGGGTTTTGATCCTGCACTCAAAGGGCTAAGGCAAGACATGGACAGTACAACACACAAAACACACAGACTGCACCACAGACAAGTGACGTGACACCCACCAGTACTGCTCTGCCCTTTGCACCTCAGCATTGGGATACAATTGCACTGGCCCCTTATGGCACCTAAGGGGCTGCTGCTTGGACACATCTGCCTCTAAAGCTGCCTCAAAAATCCCTCCTGACAAGTCCCAACCCTGAACCCAGCCTCCATCCCCTCCCTGGGTCAGAGCCCTCCACTTTTCTGTCAGACATCTGGAGATGCAAATCCACTTTGGGTGCAAAGTAAGGCCGCCTCATCATCTGGGCAATTCCTGCCAGCACTGGACTGCTGTCTCTTAGGGAGCTACAATAAAGAAAAACCAAACATCAGAGCATGCCCTGAGCAGCACATGGGCCAGAATCAGATCATTCCACTACTCACCATCTCCCAAGAATGCCCAGGTCCTTGGGGTGCACGCTTCGGCCGTCCATGGAGGCTGACGCCGTCGCCACAGGGTAGGCCTGGCTTAAGAGGAGACAAGGTGATGTGCTGTGGCTGGAACTTAACTGGACCCACTCTCCTCCTCCCAAACTCCCCCACTCACTCGAATGCTCGGCCGTTGCCAAAGGCTACCAGGATGACATCTTCAAATTGTAAAGGGCAAAGGCTTCATCCCAGAGTCCTGTAATACTCCTGGAGGGCTCAGAGGAGCTTTGATCCAGGACTCTGGGAAGGGCAGCGAGGAGACCTCACCTTAAAACAAGGGCACTTCCTAAAACACATAAAAAGCAATGGATGCTTAGAGTCACACCAGAAATTGACACCTAAACATAAACAGCTGCTCACCTTACCCACTTCAACTTGACTGCAGATACCCAGCTTCCAATCCTAAGAAAAAAAGACAAAGAAGAGTGCTGTAACACACTCATCATTTATGATTCCCCAGAAAACAAACAGTGACTGACCTTCTCAGGGGAGCCCTCTCAGCCGGGATAAACCCTCTGCCTCAGACGGAATCCATCTGCATCTGAAAGGGAGGACAAAAGTCAAAGCCCTGCAGGAGAACTTAACACCTCCAGACATCTTGCCTAAATCTTGAGATATCATATGCATCAAACTACACCCCACATCACAAACTGCAAGTCCCCAAAACTGGTCCCATCCCACCTATGCCCAGACTAAGAACCAGGGCAGAGCAGCTCAAGGACAAATATGTGTAAGCACCCGTGACACAGGACATGACAAACGAGGGGATGACAGAGAGGCAAAAGAACTCTCGGCCGGAAAAAGTACCACGAGGACAGAGAGAAAGCAAAATGAGATGACCAAGGCCAGACTGAAAGCCAGCTGTTCAGGCTGGAAAAAGATGCTAGCAGAATGATTTATTCCAAACAGTGCAGAGACAGACGCCCAAAAATCTTCTCCCCATCTTCACATTCTTCCATAGCCCCAAGCTGATGTAATGGATTCTTCCAGAGCACAGCTGTCAATACAGCTAGGAACAAGACCTTAAAAGACATCTGACTGGATGCCTTGAAAAAGAGATGAGATTCAGACGGCTGTCCAAGCTCCTGAGTCAAAGGTTGGATGGCACCGGGCCAAGGAATGCAGATAGCACAAGAGGCTATGAATGATGACTGGGTTTTGATAGAACACTAAAAGGGCTAAGGCAAGACACGGACAGTACAACACACACAAAAGACACAGACTGCACCACAGACAAGTGACGTGACACCCACTGAACTGCTCTACCCTGTGCACTTCAGCACTGGGATCAAATTGACACTTTCCCCTTATGGGGCCTAAGGGGCTGCTGCTTGGACATCTCCACCTCTAAAGTTGCCTCAAAATCCTCCTGACAAGTCCCAACCCTGCACCCAGCCTTCATCTCCTCTGTGGATCAGAGCCCTCCACTTATCTGTCAGACATCTGGAGATGCAAATCCATGTCAGGTGTGAAGAAAGCTTCTTGCAAGCTGGAAAATTCCAACCAGCACCAGGCTGCTGTCTCTTAGTCAGCTACAAAAGAGAAAATCAAACATCAGTGTATGCCCTTAGCAGCACATGGGCCAAAAACCGGTAATTCCACTACTCACCATCTCCCAAGAATGCCCAGGTCCTCAGGGCACTTTGCCCACTCTCAGAGGCTGATGCCATCTTCACAGGATACACCTGGCTTAAGAGGAGACAAGGTGATGTAGCGTGGCTGAAACTCGACCGGACCCACGCTCCTCCTCCCAAACTCCCGACTCGCCCCGGCTGCTCGGCCGATGCCCAAGGCTACCCGGAAGGCGCCTCCAAATAGGAAAAGGGAAAGGCTTCGTCACGGGGTCCTGTAATACTTCTGGAGGGCTCACAGGAGCAGTGAGCCGGGTCTCTAGCCAGGTCAGTAAGGAGATCTCAGCTTAATTCAAGAGCACATCCTAAAACACACAGTGCATGCTTAGAGTCACACCAGAAATTGGCACCTGAGCAAAAACAACTGCTTCTGTATACAGCTCACTCCTCACCTTGCCCACAACAACTTGACTGCAGATATCCACATTTCATTCCTAAGAGGAAAGACAAAGAGTGCTGTAACGCACTCACCGTTTATGCTTCCCCACCAAAGGCAAACTGTGACTGACCTTCTCAGGGGAGCCACCACAGCCAGGATGGGACCTCTGCCTCAGCTTGAATCCATCTGCATCTGAAAGAAAGGTAGGACAAATGTCAAAGCCCTGCAGGAGAACTTGACTCTTCCAGACATATTGGCTCAATCTGCAGCTATCATATGCACCCAATTACACCCCACACTACAAACTGCAAGTGCCCAGGACTGGTCCCATCCTACCTATGCCCAGACTAAGCACCAGGGCAGAGCAGCTCCAGGAAAATATGTGCAGGCACACGTGACACAGGACATGACAAATTAGGAGAAAACACAAGGGAGGAGGAAACACTCTGACTGAAGAATGACTGAGAAGACAGAGAGAGAACAAAGTGAGATGACAGAGGCCAGACTGAAAGCGAGCTGTTCAGACTGGAAAAAGATGCAAGCAGAATGATTTATTCCAAAAACTGCAGAGACAGATGCCCAAGCATCTTCTCCCCATCTTCACATTCTTCCAAGTCAAAGTCTGCTGTAATGGATCCTTCCAGAGCACAGCTGTCAATACAGCTCAGAACAAGTCCTTAAAAAGACACCTGACTGGATGCTTTGAAAAAGAGATGAGATTCAGAGGGCTGTCCAAGCTCCTGAGTCAAAGGTTGGATGGCCCTGGGCCGAGGAATGAAGATAGCACAAGAGACTATGAATGATGACTGAGTTTTGATAGAACACTAAAAGGGCTAAGGCAAGACACGGACAGCACAACACACGCAAAAGACACAGACTGCACCACAGACAAGTGACGTGACACCCACCAGTACTGCTCTACCCTGTGCACTTCAGAATTGGGATCAAATTGACACTTTCCCCTTATGGGGCCTAAGGGGCTGCTGCTTTGGACATCCCCACCTCTAAAGCTGCCTCAAAATCCCTCCTGACAAGTCCCAACCCTGCACCCAGCCTCCATCCCTCCGTGGGGCAGAGCCCTCCTCTTATCTGTCAGACATCTGGAGATGCAAATCCACTTTGGGTGCAAAGTAAGGCAGCCTCACCATCTGGGCAATTCCTGTCAGCACCGGACTGCAGTCTCTTAAGGAGCTACAATAAAGAAAACCAAACATCAGAGCATGCCCTGAGCAGCACATGGGCCAGAATCAGATCATTCCACTACTCACCATCTCCCAAGAATGCCCCGAGTCCTCAGGGCACTTTGGCCACTCTCAGGGGCTGATGCCATCTTCACAGGATACACCTGGATTGAGAGGAGACAAGGCGATGTGGCGTGGCTGAAACTCGACCCGACCCACTCTCCTCCTCCCAAATTCCCCGACTCACTGCAACAGCTCAGGTGATGCCCAAGGCTACCCGGAAGGCCCCTCCAAATAGGAAAGGGCAAAGGCTTCGTCACAGAGTCCTGTAATTCTTCTGGAGTGGTCAGATGAGCTTTCACCCAGGTCTCTTGGCAGGCCAGTGAGAACATCACAGCTTAATTCAAGAGCACTTCCTAAAACACAAAACCAGCAAGGGATGCTTAGAGTCACACCAGAAATTGACACCTGAGCAAAAACAACTGCTCCTGCACACAGCTCACTGCTCACCTTGCCTACATCAACTCGACTGCAGGCATCCAGATTCAATTCCTAAGAAAAATAGACAAAGTGCTGTAACACACTCATCATTGATGCTTCCCCTGCAAAAACAAACAGTGACTGACCTCTGAGGGGCTCTCACCTCCGTCCCATGAGGTACTCCCGGGTGCCCAGCATAAACTCCTCTCCCCGAGCAGCTCCAGACTGAAGAGAGCACTGAAACCCTCCCCTAAAATAGCCCCCAGCAGGACCTGCCCCCTCCCCATGGTCACTGCTCACACCTGGGGCTGTTCTATCCTCTCATCACCCTCACTGCTCACACCTGGGGCTGTTCTGGTCTCTAATCACCCCCAAGCCCCCCGAGGTAGTTGGCCACGCCCCCTGAGCTGGAGGCCACGCCCCTTCAGATGGGCTGGCCACGCCTCCCAGGGTGGAAACCACTCCCCCAGGGGTGGAGGACACGCCCCTCGGGGCACAGACCTGCTCATTAGGGTCCCGATATCACATATATACAAAGATGGAAAAGCACTGTATCTCTGGCGCTGCAGTAGAAAATTTCAGGCTCCTGGGGAGTAAATCTTTAATTTAAATATTTAAAAGGTTTTTTTAATTTTTACAATGCATGTGCCCTGGGGTGGAGGCCATGGCCCCCAGGGCCGGCTGGCCACGCCCCCTAGTGGGTTGGCCACAGCCCCTGATGGTCGAAGTCACGCCCCTTAGTGATTTTGGGATTATTTTGGACAGATTTTGGGGTGATATTGGAGTGATTTTAGGGGTGATTTCGGAGAGATTTTGGGGTGATTTGGGAGGGATTTTGGGGTGGTTTGTGTTGCAGAAGCAGCCAGAGGGGAACCGTGCCTGCCCGCTTCACGGGTCGCGGCGGGCAGGAGCCCGGGCCGAAAGGGCACAGGCGCAGGGGGAGCCGGCTGCTCTCCGCTGGGCTGGCGGGGCTCCCGTGACACTGCTGGGCGGGCCAGTGGAGAGCGGGGTTCGGGCTCCCGGGCTGGCACGGCCCCGCGCCCCAGCCGGTCCCGATCCCAGCCCCGATCCTGGTCCCGATCCTGTCCCGATCCCAGCCTCGCGCAGCAACTTTCCGCACCCTGCCGCCCGGGAAAGGCAGCACCGGGCTGAACCCCAAGGAACACCGCAAAAACCAGACCCGAAACCGCAGTCCCACCTGAGCACCTCGGGATGCAGGCTGGCCAGGAGCAGTCCCTGGTCGGGCTCAGCCTCGCGCCTCCGCGCGAGGGGACCCCGCCACAGGCCACGAGGAGCGCCTGGTGGCGTGGATCGTGGTCTCATTCATCATCTGGGCAATTCCTGCCAGCACTGGACTGCTGTCTCTTAGGGAGCTACAATAAGAAAAACCAAACATCAGAGCATGCCCTGAGCAGCACATGGGCCAGAATCAGATCATTCCACTACTCACCATCTCCCAAGAATGCCCAGGTCCTTGGGGTGCACGCTCGGCCGTCCATGAAGGCTGACACCATCGTCACAGGGTAGGCCTGGCTTAAGAGGAGACAAGGTGATGTGCTGTGGCTGGAACTTAACTGGACCCACTCTCCTCCTCCCAAACTCCCCACTCACTCGAATGCTCGGCCGTTGCCAAAGGCTACCAGGATGACATCTTCAAATTGTAAAGGGCAAAGGCTTCATCCCAGAGTCCTGTAATACTCCTGGAGGGCTCAGAGGAGCTTTGATCCAGGACTCTGGGAAGGGCAGCGAGGAGACCTCACCTTAAAACAAGGGCACTTCCTAAAACACATAAAAAGCAATGGATGCTTAGAGTCACACCAGAAATTGACACCTAAACATAAACAGCTGCTCACCTTACCCACTTCAACTTGACTGCAGATACCCAGCTTCAATCCTAAGAAAAAAAGACAAAGAAGAGTGCTGTAACACACTCATCATTTATGATTCCCCAGAAAACAAACAGTGACTGACCTTCTCAGGGGAGCCCTCTCAGCCGGGATAAACCCTCTGCCTCAGACGGAATCCATCTGCATCTGAAAGGGAGGACAAAAGTCAAAGCCCTGCAGGAGAACTTAACACCTCAGACATCTTGCCTAAATCTTGAGATATCATATGCATCAAACTACACCCCACATCACAAACTGCAAGTCCCCAAAACTGGTCCCATCCCACCTATGCCCAGACTAAGAACCAGGGCAGAGCAGCTCAAGGACAAATATGTGTAAGCACCCGTGACACAGGACATGACAAACGAGGGGATGACAGAGAGGCAAAAGAACTCTCGGCCGGAAAAGTACCACGAGGACAGAGAGAAAGCAAATGAGATGACCAAGGCCAGACTGAAAGCCAGCTGTTCAGGCTGGAAAAAGATGCTAGCAGAATGATTTATTCCAAACAGTGCAGAGACAGACGCCCAAAAATCTTCTCCCCATCTTCACATTCTTCCATAGCCCCAAGCTGATGTAATGGATTCTTCCAGAGCACAGCTGTCAATACAGCTAGGAACAAGACCTTAAAAGACATCTGACTGGATGCCTTGAAAAAGAGATGAGATTCAGACGGCTGTCCAAGCTCCTGAGTCAAAGGTTGGATGGCACCGGGCCAAGGAATGCAGATAGCACAAGAGGCTATGAATGATGACTGGGTTTTGATAGAACACTAAAAGGGCTAAGGCAAGACACGGACAGTACAACACACACAAAAGACACAGACTGCACCACAGACAAGTGACGTGACACCCACCAGTACTGCTCTACCCTGTGCACTTCAGCACTGGGATCAAATTGACACTTTCCCCTTATGGGGCCTAAGGGGCTGCTGCTTGGACATCTCCACCTCTAAAGTTGCCTCAAAAATCCCTCCTGACAAGTCCCAACCCTGCACCCAGCCTTCATCTCCTCTGTGGATCAGAGCCCTCCACTTATCTGTCAGACATCTGGAGATGCAAATCCATGTCAGGTGTGAAGAAAAGCTTCTTGCAAGCTGGAAAATTCCAGCCAGCACCAGGCTGCTGTCTCTTAGTCAGCTACAAAAGAGAAAAATCAAACATCAGTGTATGCCCTTAGCAGCACATGGGCCAAAAACCGGTAATTCCACTACTCACCATCTCCCAAGAATGCCCAGGTCCTCAGGGCACTTTGCCCACTCTCAGAGGCTGATGCCATCTTCACAGGATACACCTGGCTTAAGAGGAGACAAGGTGATGTAGCGTGGCTGAAACTCGACCGGACCCACGCTCCTCCTCCCAAACTCCCCGACTCGCCCCGGCTGCTCGGCCGATGCCCAAGGCTACCCGGAAGGCGCCTCCAAATAGGAAAAGGGAAAGGCTTCGTCACGGGGTCCTGTAATACTTCTGGAGGGCTCACAGGAGCAGTGAGCCGGGTCTCTAGCCAGGTCAGTAAGGAGATCTCAGCTTAATTCAAGAGCACATCCTAAAACACACAGTGCATGCTTAGAGTCACACCAGAAATTGGCACCTGAGCAAAAACAACTGCTTCTGTATACAGCTCACTCCTCACCTTGCCCACAACAACTTGACTGCAGATATCCACATTTCATTCCTAAGAGGAAAAGACAAAGAGTGCTGTAACGCACTCACCGTTTATGCTTCCCCACCAAAGGCAAACTGTGACTGACCTTCTCAGGGGAGCCACCACAGCCAGGATGGGACCTCTGCCTCAGCTTGAATCCATCTGCATCTGAAAGAAAGGTAGGACAAATGTCAAAGCCCTGCAGGAGAACTTGACTCTTCCAGACATATTGGCTCAATCTGCAGCTATCATATGCACCCAATTACACCCCACACTACAAACTGCAAGTGCCCAGGACTGGTCCCATCCTACCTATGCCCAGACTAAGCACCAGGGCAGAGCAGCTCCAGGAAAATATGTGCAGGCACACGTGACACAGGACATGACAAATTAGGAGAAAACACAAGGGAGGAGGAAACACTCTGACTGAAGAATGACTGAGAAGACAGAGAGAACGCAAAGTGAGATGACAGAGGCCAGACTGAAAGCGAGCTGTTCAGACTGGAAAAAGATGCAAGCAGAATGATTTATTCCAAAAACTGCAGAGACAGATGCCCAAGCATCTTCTCCCCATCTTCACATTCTTCCAAGTCAAAGTCTGCTGTAATGGATCCTTCCAGAGCACAGCTGTCAATACAGCTCAGAACAAGTCCTTAAAAGACACCTGACTGGATGCTTTGAAAAAGAGATGAGATTCAGAGGGCTGTCCAAGCTCCTGAGTCAAAGGTTGGATGGCCCTGGGCCGAGGAATGAAGATAGCACAAGAGACTATGAATGATGACTGAGTTTTGATAGAACACTAAAAGGGCTAAGGCAAGACACGGACAGCACAACACACGCAAAAGACACAGACTGCACCACAGACAAGTGACGTGACACCCACCAGTACTGCTCTACCCTGTGCACTTCAGAATTGGGATCAAATTGACACTTTCCCCTTATGGGGCCTAAGGGGCTGCTGCTTGGACATCCCCACCTCTAAAGCTGCCTCAAAAATCCCTCCTGACAAGTCCCAACCCTGCACCCAGCCTCCATCCCCTCCGTGGGGCAGAGCCCTCCTCTTATCTGTCAGACATCTGGAGATGCAAATCCACTTTGGGTGCAAAGTAAGGCAGCCTCACCATCTGGGCAATTCCTGTCAGCACCGGACTGCAGTCTCTTAAGGAGCTACAATAAAGAAAACCAAACATCAGAGCATGCCCTGAGCAGCACATGGGCCAGAATCAGATCATTCCACTACTCACCATCTCCCAAGAATGCCCAGATCCTCAGGGCACTTCGGCCACTCTCAGTGGCTGATGCCATCTTCACAGGATACACCTGGATTGAGAGGAGACAAGGCAATGTGGCGTGGTTGAAAATTGACCGGATCCACGCTCCTCCTCCCAAATTCCCCGACTCACTGCAACAGCTCAGGTGATGCTGAAGGCTACCCTGAAGGCCCCTCCAAATAAGAAAAGGTGAAGGCTTCATCACAGAGTCCTGTAATACTCCTGGAGTGGTCAGATGAGCTTTGATCCAGGTCTCTTGGCAGGTCAGTGAGGACATCACAGCTTAATTCAAGAGCACTTCCTAAAACACAAAAACAGCAAGGGATGCTTAGAGTGCTTAGAGTCACACCAGAAATTGACACCTGAGCAAAAAGAACTGCTCCTGTACACAGCTCACTGCTCACCTCGCCCACATCAACTTGACTGCAGATATCCAGATTCAATTCCTAAGAAAAAAAGACAAAGTGCTATAACACACTCATCATTGATGCTTCCCCTGCAAAAACAAACAGTAACTGACCTGTGAGGGGCTCTCACCTCCGTCCCATGAGGTACTCCCAGGGGCCCAGCATAAACTCCTCACCCCAAGCAGCTCCACACTGAAGAGAGCAATGAAACCCTCCCCTAAAATAGCCCCCAGCAGGACCTGCCCCCTCCTCATGGTCACTGCTCCCACCTGCGGCTATTCTGTTCTCTCATCACCCTCACTGCTCACACCTGGGGCTGTTCTGCTCTCTAATCGACCCCAGGCCCCACGAGGTAGTTGGCCACGCCCCCTGAGCTGGAGGCCACGCCCTTCAGATGGGCTGGCCACGCCTCCCAGGGTGGAAACCGCTCCCCCAGGGGTGGAGGACACACCCCTCGGGGCTCAGGGCTGCTCACAGTAGGGTCCCGATATCATATATATACAAAGATGGAAAAGCACTGTATCTCTGGCGCTGCAGTAGAAAATTTCAGGCTCCTGGGGAGTAAATTTTTAATTTAAATATTTAAAAGGTTTTTTAATTTTTACAATGCATGTGCCCTGGGGTGCAGGCCATGGCCCCCAGGGCCGGCTGGCCACGCCCCCTGGTGGGTTGGCCACAGCCCCTGATGGTCGAGGTCACGCCCCTTAGTGATTTTGGGATTATTTTGGACTGATTCTGGGGTGATTTTGGAGTGATTTTAGGGGTGATTTCGGAGAGATTTTGGGGTGATTTTGGGAGGGACTTTGGGGTGGTTTGTGTTGGAGAAGCAGCCAGAGGGGAACCGTGCCCGGCCCGTTTCACGGGGTCGCGGCGGGCAGGAGCCCCGGGGCCGAGCGGGCACAGGCGAGGGGGAGCCGGGCGCTGCTCTCCGCGGGGCTGCGGGGCCTCCGCACACCGCGGGCGGGGCCAGTGGGGAGCGGCGGGGTTCGGGGCTCCCGGGCTGGCACGGCGCTCCCGCGCCCCAGCCGGTCCCGATCCCAGCCCCGATCCCGGTCCCGATCCCGGTCCCGATCCCAGCCCCGCGCAGCAACTCGCACCCTGCCGGACCGGGGAAAGGCAGCACCGCTCGGAACCCCCAAGGAACACCGCAAAAAACCAGACCCGGAAACCGCAGTCCCACCTGAGCACCTCGGGATGCAGGCCGGGCCAGGAGCAGTCCCTGGGTCGGGCTCAGCCCCGCGCTCCGCGCGAGGGGACCCCGCCACAGGCCACGAGGAGCGCCCGTGCGTGGATCGTGTCCGCCATTGAACGGGCCCCGGCCCGCGCAGCCGAGTCACCGCCCGGTCCCGCCCCCAGAACCGCCCCTGAATCAGCGCCCGGTCCCGCCTGGTCCCGCCCAGGGAGCGCGGGGGCATGTCTGTAAATAGAGGTCCGGGCTGGCGGAGAAAGATGAGAGCGGCTGTGGCTGTGCAGTGGCCGGCAGTGCTGCTGCCTTGTGGCCAGAGCGCGGTACTGCACGTCTTACCTTCACAAGATGGCGGAAGCGCCTGCCATGTGGGAAAGCGGCCATGCTCCAGATGGCGTCTTCGGCAGCAGAAGGATCCCGGCAGAGAGAGGCGTACACCGCCACTGCCTGTCGGCGCCTGCCCGACTGCCGCGCGCCCGTGGCGCCGCTGAGTACACAGCCCGTGTCCGCACTCTCGGAAACGCCGCGGAAAATCGCACCGGGGGGATCGGTGTCGGCATCGGGCGCAGGCAGCCCTCTAGACAGACTCGGGAGGTCCTTGCTTTTTCCCGCTCTTTTTTGCCGCCATATATAAAAGGTCAGGCGAGTGACGATCGAGCCGCCATCTTGAGAGTGGCATGTCGTCATTTCCGCCGGCCCCTGCTGCCATATATAGAAGGTCGCAGAGTAGCGGTCAAAACGCCATCTTGAGAGTGGCTTGTCATCACTTCCTCCCTCCCCTGCCGCCATATTTAAAAGGTCAGGAGCGTGGCAGCCGGGGTGCCATCTTGAGAGGGGCTTGTCACATCTTCCCTTCCCTGCCGCTCTCTTTAATATTGGCAGAGGCCACTTCCGGCCTGGCTGCCGTCATTGGCACCTGCCGCCTCGGGGGTGCCTGCAGTACCGCGCTGAGCCCGCAAGGCAGCGATGTGCTGGGGACGTAGCCGAAGCTGGGGCGCGGGGCAGGGGCGGGGCAGGGGGAGGGCCCCAGGGTGACTTATGGGAAGAGGGAAGGGTCAGCGCTGGGCTAAACCCTCAAAAAAAACCCCCCAAAAAAAACTCAAAATAATCATAATATTAAAAAAAAAAATTCACCAAAACCTTTTAAAAATCCCTTAAAAATAGCCTAAAACAACCTTTAAAACCATCAAAAAAATAAAAAAGTCGATCAATCGATCGGTAGGCATCGGCAATCAAGCCCAGCTCCGGGGTGCCTGCAGTACCCTGCAGAGCCCACAAGGTGGCAGCACTGCCGGGGTGCCGCCTCGGGGCTGCCTGCAGTACCGCGCTGTGCCCACAAGGCGGCGATGTGCGGGCGGCCTTAGGGGCGGGGGCGGAGCCGGGGCTGGGGTGCGGGTCAGGGGCAGGGCTTGGGGCGGGCCCCAGGGTGACTGACAGGGACAGGGCGGGTTAGGGCTGGGGTTGGGCTTCCCATGGCCGGACCCCAACGAGCAGCCCCGCGCCCCCGAGGGCCGTGGCAAACAGGCCCGGGCAGGGGCAGCGCTGGGGACGGCCTCAGGGTCACCTCGGGAGGCGCTTGGGCACAGGAAGTGCCGTGATGTGCAGGGGGACACCCCTGG
This sequence comes from Muscicapa striata striata, assembly GCA_030060385.1. Classification (NCBI taxonomy): domain Eukaryota; kingdom Metazoa; phylum Chordata; class Aves; order Passeriformes; family Muscicapidae; genus Muscicapa; species Muscicapa striata. Next base: position 459,398 of record JAREIS010000409.1, on the reverse strand, counting down.
GGTGGGGGGGGCGCCGGCGCCGTGTTGGGGGACTGGGGGTGGGGTGGGGTCGGGACGGGCCAGGCTTGAGTGAGAAGTGGATCTTTGGGTGAGTGACAGGCGTGGTGGTGCACCAAAACATTGGCTAAATAGCCAATTTGCTAAGCATGTAATTTCCCAGCTAACTAATTAGGTGTGTCATGAGTTAACTGTCTACTTTCATTACAACCCCAGATGGGAGTCAGCATGTAATGCTCAATCAAGCTAATTATTACCTACTCTCATCTGGAGTACTAATGAGGGGCCTAAAGGGTATATGTAAAAAAGAAGAAGAAAAATAGATGGCTGGTGCAGCAATAGAAAATCTTAGGCTCAGAATGATTAAATATTTTTATTTAAAGAATAAGGTCAGGCTCTCTGGTGGGCAGTGTTGGTTTTTTTCTTGAAGGGAGCCTGAAAATTTCTTTTGCCTTTTTGATTTTACAGCTAGAAAAGAAAACAAAGCTAGAAATAGAGTCGAAGAGAAAAAAGAACTAGAAAGAGTAAGAGAGAGACTGTGAGAGACAAACAGAAATAAAGTCAGAGGGACAGAGAGAGCAGTAAAAATAAATAAATAAAAGAGTTAAAGGTAGAGCAAATATGAAATAGAGTGAAACAGCAAAACACAGTTAGGGAAATTATAAATGAGAGTCAGAGACACAAAGAAAAAGAAACAGATTTTCAGGGAAACACTGGTACAGGGAAATAAAGCATTCATAGAGTTAGAGGATGAGATAGAGCTAGAAACAGTGAGAAACAGAAACACAGAGAGAGTTAGAAAGACAGACAGAAATAGAGTTTGAAATAGAAAAGCACAGTCAGAAATAGGCTGGAAGGTAAAGTGAGAAGCAAAGCAAGAAATACAGTGAAAAAAATGACTAAATCACACAAAAGAAAGACAGGACACAAGGGGAGGGAGTGGGGGATCTTTATTAGGGGTGATTTACCTTTATTGAATGATTTTTTTTCTTAATTTACACTTCACCATAACAAGGTGTACAAAGCTAAGTACAGATATATTTTTTATTAAGTGAAAATGACAATGCAGATCCCAGTTAACTCAAAACCTCTCTTTATTTTTATTCTAAGAGCATTGGCAGAAAAAAAAAAACCCAGAATAAAAACTTTCTCAGTAATAGCAGATTGTTGTCCATAATTCCTGCAAACTGCAACAAACCCTTTCTTCTTTTCTTGGTTTGACAGCCTCATTTAAACCACAGTGTACCAGTACATTTCTTTTCTATATGATACAATATCCCAAAACCCTCAAAATCATCACACTTGAGTAATTTCTATGCTAAATTGGAAAGCAGATGAACCATCTGTGCAACTCATAAAAGAAAAAGGAATAAGAGAAAGTAGCGGGTGACTTTCTCAGGGGAGCCCCCTCAGCCAGGATGGGCCCTGTGCCTCAGACTGAATCCATCTGCACCTGAAAGGAAGGGAGGACAAAAGTCAAAGCCCTGCAGGAGAACTTAACACCTCCAGACATCTTGGCTCAATCTGCAGCTATCATATGAGCCCAACTACACCCCACACTACAAACTGCAAGTCCCCAGGACTGGTCCCATCCCACCTATGCCCAGACTATGCAGCAGGGCAGAGCAGCTCTGGCCCAAACACATGCAGGCACCCGTGACACAGGACATGACAAACGAGGGGATGACACAAGGGAGGAGAAAACTCTTGGCTAGATGAACAACCGTGAAGATGAGAGAATGCAAAATGAGATGGCCGAGGGGGACTGACAGCATGATGGCAAGGCTGTGAAAAGTTGCTAGCAGAAGCATTTCTTCTAACAATCGCAGAGATGGAGGCCTGAGAATCCTGGGGTCAGAATCTTCTCCCCATCTTCACATTCTTCCAATCCCAATCTGCTGTAATGGATCCTTGCTGTGCACAGCTGTCAATACAGCACAGAACAAGACCTTAAAACACATTTGACTGGATGCTTCTGAGCATCTAAGCATGCTTCTAAGCAGAGATGCTATTCAGATGCCTGCCCAAATCCAGAGGGGGAGGTCCCATGGTGCAGGCACTGGGCTGAGGAATGCAGAGATCAGAGCTGCTATGATCAGCTCCAGGGTTTCTGATTTGCTCCTCAAAGGGCAAACACAAAAAGACATACAACACAACACGCACAGAAGACACAGACTGCACCACAGACAAGTGATGTGACACCCACCAGAACTGCTCTGCTCTGTGCACATCTGCACTGGGATCAAATTGACACTTTCCCCTTATGGGGCCTAAGGGGCTGCTGCTTGACATCCCGGCCTCTAAAGCTGCCTCAAAAATCCCTCCTGGCACGTCCAGACCCAGCACACCGCTCTCATTCCCTCTGGGGGTTGGAACCCTCCACTTACCTGCCTGACACCCAGGGATGAGAATCCATGTCAGGTATGAAGAAAAGCAATTTTGCCATGTGAGAAACTCCTGCCATCGCCAGGCTGAACAAATGCATCACCAAGCTCTCAGGGCTATCACCTGGTGGGAGCTGGTTTGTTGTACCTTTAACACACTGACAGTTTGGGCCCAATGTGGGAATGTGCCTTAAACAGGAAAATCTGCTTACAAAGATCTGACTTAAAAAAACGAGAATTTGCATATGGAATAGGAAAAAAAAAAAAAACAACACAGCAAACTGGGCTGTAAGCTCTAGGAGAGGTCAAGGTATGATTATTTCATATAAATATGCTTAAAACATAAATTTATGAGAGCTTAAATATCTAATTTTAAAGGCTTTCACTCAAAGGGAAACTCCACACACTAGGCACAAGACACTGAAGAGATGAGCACCCTCTTTACTTGGACACTTGCATTTTTATATTAAAATGAAAAGCTGTGAGTTTCTTTAACCAGCAGTTAAGTATTCCAGAAAGAGAGACTGAGATATGTGAAGTATTTAACAGGGTCATCTACCAGTACAGTGACAAGCACTTTGATAAAAAACAAACTACAAACAAACATATTCCATCTTTCAAACCATTCTATTACTAAAGCCAAATGCAGAGACAACAATTTGCACTCATTGTTTATGAGGACTGGAAGAGAAAGTACTACGTTAATAATAACAACAATAATATAGATTTTAAAGTTAATATGGAAAATTATGGGCAAAGATCAGACAGAAGAATTATCTTCTTATGAAAAACAGCACTAGAACAGGACCAGAAATAGCACAGCAAGCCTTTGTTATTGCTTTTTTGAACACACACACACAAAAATTTATCTTGTACTCCTATAGTACTTTCAGCAGTTTCATTGTCAGGTCCCATTTTCTGCTTCCTCCGCTCTCCCGATTCAAAACCATCCCTTTAACACATCATTCCTAATTAGATGATTAGTGTTTGGAAGGGCAGGAGGTAAGTAATTTGCATAATTTAATCATAAAAAGAAGTTAAAGACACAGATTTTGCTGTTCGTTTGTACAATTATCTTCACCAGCCTGGGGGGCTGAGATATTAATGTGATTCAACATCATTTCTGCAAACAGGCAACTGTGTGTCCTCTATTAAAGCAGAGCTGGAGACAAATGAAACATCAATTTTAGAAGACAATCAATTTTCTTCTACATGACTGTAATAAATAACAGCCCATCTGCAGACAAGTCATTAGGCCCTGGGAGGCTGCACGCATCACAAAGTCTAAATGACACGCAATCCGAATTTTCCACCAAAACCAGAGTCATAAATAGCAGCAATGGCCATTCCCCTTCAGAGAGTGCAGAGGATTTCCCAGAAAAGCCAGGGGCATGTGTGAAGTGCTAATCACCAACCGCCATTTGGGCACAAACACAGGGGCTTGGTGGTTTGCCCTTCTTCATGTTTTCAGTCTTTTCTGAATTCTGCAAGAATAAATCAAGATTTGGCTTGATTTATTTAAGGGATGCTACCTGTGATGCCATCACCCTTATGAAATGTACATGCTAATTAAATACATTATAATTATCAGTTTACTACTTTTTAAACTGTTAAGGTACATAGAATTATTTTTCACTATTCTTTACACTTAGAATATTAAAATCCACTCCCCAATTAAAATAATCAAGATAGTCTCAAATGCATGAAATATGATTCTGCTCCAAGTAAGGACTTCTGAGTATCAGCAGTGTACAATATATACACAGCAACAAGTGAATAGCATTGCCTACACTAAAACGGGTTGTATTTATCACCACTGGTAAACACTTCCCTCAGTGGAAAATGTGAATATTCCTGTTCACCCTGTAATCCCCGATTCTTGACAAGTGGTTACCAGGCAATGCAGATGAGCATCTATTAGTCTCACTGCTCCTGGCCCATGCAGGGTCTTTCATCACAAAAATGCAGATACATAGATCTTTTTGGAAAATTTTTGGGGTTCCACTATGCACTGTCCCCACATTTATTTCCTATACAAATATTTGACTTAACAAAAATCCATCCAAATAGGAGGTTTGCTAAATACACAGGGGTTATAACTGATGTCCCAAGGATTATTTCATTATTCTGCTTCCAAATTTGCATGAAATGTTTCCTGATGTGGCCCTAAGTCACTTACAGATTAATTCTTGGGTATGCATTGAGGTTTGGATGCTTTCTATGCTAGCGATCCAAAAATCACTGAAATCAGCTAGAAGACTGGTTCTACAATGGTTCCATTGGGGAATTTCACCTGCAATGAGTCAGAAAGACAAAGCAAAGCAATCTCCTGCTTCAAGAGAGATCCAAACCTTCATGCTCATTCAGTCTCCTCTGCAGTCTTACAGAGAAAGCAGACAGGACAGGACATTATGAAAAATCAACAGGAAAAAAAGGAACTTCCAAATTTTGCCCACAGTCATACAACCAACAAACTAAGCAATCAACCTCAACACTCACAACAAAAACACTCTTTACCCACCTACCGTCTGCAAACTCGTTTACTTTTCCTCAAATTCTCACAGTGCTAGACACTACGGGGGATTATTCTGGAATCAATCTGACATCAGATAAACCACTTCATGTGCCAAGATGTTAAAAAGAGCTTCTAACTAAAAAACTAAAGAGTGAACAGCAGCATCCAAAATTCCTACAAACACCAATATCAAAACATGGTCAAGAAAATCTTAAACTTTTTGAGTTTAAAAGAAACTTTTAAAGTTTTAAAGACAACTCAGTGAGCAGCACAGCGCATGAAACCTGTGAGTGGGGTCTGCTGTTTGTGTACCGAGTTATTGTGTTGTTTTTGTGAACGACAGGCCAATCTAGATAAGGAGGAAAGATGAAGCTGTGTGGCCACAAGAACCTGAAGACGTCAAAAAAAAATTCTGTGACAGCCAAGGATGGGGGGAAATGATCATCACAGAAGAGGCACATTCAGACCCTAATACAACACTACTTAAATGAAATGCAGCCCTGGTAGAATAAACTCCTTTCATAGCTGGCTTACATGTGAGACTGAGCAGCTCATCCCTGACAGGCACTGAACTCCTTGTGAATAGCTAAGTTTCAAAAAAACCAACAAAAATACAGCATTTATACTAACAGAAATGAGTAACACATGAATGAGTAACAAAAGTTTCATGAAGAGTTTTATCCAGATCAGACTATACCACTGTTAAGAACTCTGTCACTCTGACCTTCACTCAGTGAATACAAGTTCTTAAAAGTCTAATGCCATAATCCGAACTACTCCATCAGGGAAACAAAAGGTGCAGACAGCCTGTACTGAGCTCTCTGCAAAAGGAGACAGCCTGGGACAACACAAAAACGATTTTGTCATGGCAGGATGCTCGTTTTGATAAGTCACCTATCAGATACATGAACTGCCACGTAAAAAACCCCAAAATTAAAGCCTTACAAGCCAAAAGACTCCCCAGACCTACAAATACATCCTTCAGTAACAAGCTCATACAACAGAGGGAACAGAACACTGAGTTCATTACCCTGGCTCCTGTTGCAGTGTCCACATTCTGCTCTTGTCTAACTGCCAGCATTTTACCACCTTGCTCTGCTCCAGCTTTTTTATTGTTGGTTTTGGGAGTTTTTTTGTTTGTTTGGGGGAAGGGCTTCAGCTTTTCTTGTTCAGACATGTATTTTAAGCCTCACTGGAAAGACTTGACATTTTTCCTGCCTCTATTTTTCAGTATTATCTCAGCAGCTCTTTAGAAAATTGCCCTCCTTCAGCACACAACAGTTAAAAGTACAAGGAAGAGAGGAGGCAGCTGCAGACACCTGCAACACTCAAGAGAGATGCCTTCATCAGCCCTACAGAAAACAACAGGGATAACATTTCACAGACACAGGACATTCTCTGATTAACTGTTATCAAAACAGTCTATTAGCCAGCATGGAAAACTTGCACTAGGCAAAAACAACCGCCACACATGTAAGAAAAAGCATAATGCATAATATTTGAAACATGCTCATTAGAGGTTCTAAATGAAACTCAAAGTGGTTTTTTTTTCTTTCAACTAGCTTTATCTTCTTAATTAACAACTCTTAAGTTACTGTAACATACAAGTAACTAAATCCCCATACTGGCACAACCTCTGTGCCAGGAGCTTTCTTTACAGCCACCTTTATTTTTTTAATTACAAATGTACAAATATTTTTCTCTAGGGGTGGTGGGGAATAGGACAAGTCAGCTCCTCAGCACACTCACAGGATTTCAGTGTTTGTGAGATGGAGATGGCACAAGATGATTCCCAGGAAGGACAAACACACCAGCAGTGTCTGCACTGACCTGCCTGAGTGACTCGTCAGCAGGGCACTGATCCCAGCAGTGGCTGCCTGTGACATCCACTCCCAACTCCCATGGAATCCAGCCATCCCAGTAAAATCCTTCTTCCACAGCAGAATTATTTCTACTCTGCAAGTAAGCTGCCCAGAAAGGCTAAGTCTCAATCCTTGTAAATACTCAAAATCTAACTGAGACAGCTCAGGACAAATGACTCCAGCTGACCCCTTGAAACAGAGGAACTGGTGTAGACCACAGAATCCCAGAACAGTTTGGGCTGGAAGGGAACTTAAAGCTCATCCCACCCCTGCCATGGGCAGGGCACCTTCCACTAGCCCAGGCTGCTCCGTGCCCTGTCCAACCTGGCCTTGGGCACATCCAGGGACAGCCACAGCTGCTCTGCTCAGCCAGCACCCTCAGCTTGCCCTTCTCCAGCTCCACGAGGTTTGCCCTGTCCCACCTGTCCAGCCCCCTCTGGATCCATCCCTTCCCTCCAGTGTGTGACCATCCTACCCAGCTGGGGCTGCTGCTGAGGGCTCCATCCCACTGTCCCTGACGCCAATGGCTCCTGTCACCATCCCCAGTGCCTCCATTCCCCTGTCACTGACACCAGGGTTAAACAGCACCGGTACCAATCCCCCAGACCACCACTGCTAACTGGGCACCACTCAGGTATCCAGTAGCTGACTGCAGCTCTGAGCACAACCAACCATCCACAATTCCCCATCCCTGGTCCATCCAGCCAGCCCATTCCCCATCCCTGGTCCATCCAGCCAGCACATTCCCCATATCAATGGTCCATCCAGCCAGCACATTCTCCATATCCATGGTCCATCCAGCCAGCACATTCCCCATATCCACGGTCCATCCAGCCAGCACATTCCCCATATCCACGGTCCATCCAGCCAGCACATTCCCCATACCCATGGTCCATCCAGCCAGCCCATTCCCCATCCCTGGTCCATCCAGCCCATTCCCCATCCCTGGTCCATCCAGCCAGCACGTTCCTCATTCTCTTAGTCAGCTGCAATCAAGAAAACCAAACATCAGTACATGCTCAGAGGAGCACAACAGCCCAAACCGGGTAATTCCACTACTCGCCCCCTCCCAGGAACGCCCGGGTCCTCGGAACGCTCCGTCCCCCCTCGGAGGCTGATGCCCGTTGGCCGGTCGGGGAGAGCGGTCTCGCTGTAATTCAACTGTGTTACAGACAACACACAAATAACAAATGCTGAGAGTTGCACCGGAAGGTGAGACCTCATCAACAACAACTGCTTCAGTCCACCACTAACTGCTCACCTTGCCTGCTTCCCCTTGACTGCCAATATCCAGCTTCATTTCCCGCACACCTCAAAAAAAACAAACAAAAAACCCAAGAAAACTCCTGTAACACAGTCACCATTTATGGTTCCCCTGAAAAGGCAAACTCTGACCACCCTGGGGATAACCCCTCACCTGGGATTGGATCTGGCTACACCTGAAAGGAATTAAGGACAAAAGTCAAAGCCCTGCAGGATAACTTAATATCTGCAGATATCTCGGGTCAGTCTGTAGATATCATCTAGAGGCCAGCTACAACCCACATGACAAATTGCAAGTCTCTACTACTCAGCTACTTACCCTCTCCTAAGTGGTCCTTCAATCTCTGGCTTTATCCTGAGTTTAAGCCTGTGGCTGTTACTATGATTGGCACCTGTGTTAGCAAGAGACAAAAATTACATGGCATTTCTGCGAGCAAGACAGTTGTATCTATGCAATGTAAGGCATGTAAATTCACCTGCTGCTCTTGTGAAAAGCCTTGGGGGCTTGCAAACGGACATTTTGCCCCGTGCTGCCTTCAAAACCAGCCTGCCACCCCCCCACTAACTTCTAACTGCATACCATGCTCACCCTCCCTCTTCTGGTCTCAGTCCTCAACTTACTCAACTGAAGCCTTAATCTCAAACATCATCTTTGACACAAGGCAGAAGCCTTTTGTGACATGACAAACTTGCTGAAAAAAAGTCTCATGTGTCACTCTTGACACAACCTCGAATTTTAGGAGGTTGTATTCCTCCTAAAAAAACAAGGATAAAGCCAAAAATTACAGAAGCATCTTATTGCCTCTGAATGTGCAACCTAAAAGCGTGAACTTAAAAACTCCCTGTATTTAATGCTATTTTCTTCATTGAATTTTCAAAGCCTCTGCTGCTTTAGATAACCAAAAGCATCTGCTGAAAAAACAAACTGAGATTAGGTGAAACAACCTTTTCATAGAAATGTGGGGAGAACTGTCCTGGTTTCTAGGACAGGGTTCTGCCAATAAGAGCCAGAAGTTTTCCTTTGAAATAGAGAATTTAATTTTACCCCTTCTAAGTATTATAATTTTTTGAAATTAAGGACACAAGGCAGAGATAAGGGGTTGAAGTAACTGCTCTTTTACTACTATATCTAACCGCACAGGTAGAAAACAACAGCAGTTATTAAAATTACCGACAAAAAGAGGCGAGAGCCCGGGAGGTGGAGGGCAGCAGGCGCGGCCGGGCTGGCTCAGGTGGGAACAGGCTCTTCGCTCACTGTTGCATCTAGGAGACCAGTTGTATTCCCAGAGGAAGGAGGCTAAGCAGAACAGATGCAGGGAAGCTGACACATTGTCCGGCTCTCCTGCCTCCGGGCCACATGCTGGGCACACAGGGGTTTGCTACTTTCCGCTCCTCCGCCGGAAACACGAGTGCACTTCCGGGAGCCGCGTGCTCTTCTGAGCAGCTCCGTCCGGAAGCCGCAGGCCCTTCCGGAAGCCGCTCCCACCTCCTCGCTCCGCCCAGGGCCGTCACAACAGGCAGGGTGCGCCCGCCCGCCGCCGGGGAGCGCGGCCTCTCCTGCCCGCCCAGCGGGGCCGGCACCGGGCCCAGGGGTCCCCACTGGTGCCCGAGCCCCTCTGGAGCGGACAGAGCAGCCGAGGCGGGCTCGGCTCCATGCCGCCGCTCCTGCCTGCCGGCCTGACACAGTTCGGCTCGGCTCTGCACAGTTCGCACCCACACGCCCCGTCAGTCCCCTTATAATCACAGGTGGAGGGGCATTCCCCGCACCTTAAACACACCAATAATAGAAGAGGACTTACTCCCCTCAATTAAAATTTCGTTTGTCCTCATAGCCCCCATTTTTTCCTGGAGGCACCAGGGAGGCATCGGAATGATAGAACTGAAAAGGGAAAAGACACAAGGTCCCACTACAAAGCCACACTGGCTCACCTGTTCAGCAGCTGCTTCCTCGCTCACAGGTTTGTCCCTCGGCCCCTCCTTGAAGCAGTGCTCCGCATGCCAGTGCTCCCCCAGACCCTGTGAGGGGCTCTCACCTCCGTTCCATGAGGTAGTCCCGGGAAGAACAGCATAAACTCCTCCCCGCAAGCACCAAAACCCTCCCCTAAAATAGCCCCCAGCAGGCCCTGCCCCCTCCTCATGGTCACTGCTCACACCTGCGGCTATTTCGTTCTCTCATCACCCTCAGTGCTCACACCTGCGTCGCCCCCATGTCGCCCTGGGCTAGTTGGCCACGCCCCCTGTGCTGGAGGCCACGCCCTTCATATGGGCTGGCCACGCCTTTCAGGGTGAAAACCACTCCCCCAGGGGGTGGAGGACACGCCCCTCGGGGCACAGGGCTGCTCACTAGGGTCCCGATATCGTATATATAAAAAGATGGAAAAGCACTGTATCTTTGGTGCTGCAGTAGAAAATTTCAGGCTTCTGGAAAGTAAATATTTTATTTAAATATTTAAAAGGTTTTTAATTTTTACAATGCATGTGCCCGGGGGTGGAGGCCACGCCCCCTAGAGCCGGCTGGTCATGCCCCCTGGTGGATTGGCCGTGGCCCCCGACTGTACAGGCCACACCCCTTCGTGGGGAGGCCACGTCTCTCAGGTGCATTGGACACGCCCCTCTGGGTGGAGGCAATGCCCATTGGTGGGCAGGCCACGCCCCCAGGGATGGAGGTCACGCCCCTTAATCGGTTGGTCACGCCCCCATGGTGGGCTGGCAGCATGACAGAGGCTCACCAAGGGAGGGGACAGCCAGGGAGGAGCACTGGGCAGCACTCAGCCTGGGCAGGGCTCCTTTAGCACAAGAGTATTGACAGGTAGAAGCAATTCCCTCCTTTGCATTTCAGCTTTATTTAACCCCCCCAAAACTCCATTCATATCCCCAGCAATGTGCACTCCTGCCTTTCCCTGTACAGGGTTTGCACACGGGACCTGGGCCCCGGAGGCACTCGTGAGTCATTGGATAAATCCTGGTCTACATTTCAAAGGTTCTCCTTCTGGCACTGCACGGTTGCAGATCTGGGCTGGCACGTTCAACTCCCCTCACGGCCACAGTCAAGAACAACTGATCAGATTTTACAGAGAATTCCCATTCAAACTCGGGCATAATCAGTGAGCAGAAAATCCTTCGCGGTTTAGTTCCATCTCTCACCTCTTCCAAGTGGAGGGAAGATGGCCTTTTGTCACACATCACAGCAGCGGTGATGGATCAGGGCTTGTTTGTTTGTTTTTTTTTAATTTCATAAAAGGGGAATAAAAATAAACCAGGTCTGATAGAAATGTCTCCAAAACCCATTAAAGCTTTGTAGCAAGCTCTGCAGCGTTTTCTCCCCATCCTACACTGGAGAGAGGGTGGACATCAACGACACACATATGCACAAACAGTCTTTCTGGTTCTTCAAAAAGTTAAAAACACCTGTAATAAAAATGATGTAAAGTAATATTGTGTCTCAGGCTGTTCAAGAAAAGGGAAAGCAGAGCTTTAATGTCCCACTGAGAGATATTGAATAAATCTTCCCCATGAGTTTGCACACAGTAAGAAAATCTCCTGGTCCAAACAAAAAGAAGATTTTTTTTTGACCAAACAAGTTAGGTCTGCATGAGAACAGCTCAGGAGGCTTTCAGGGCTCACAGTGATGACGGCAGAGCACAGAATGTTAAAGATGAAGGGTAAATCCCCTGAATTAACACCCTGACGTAGCCAAATCTTTTTCCAAAGAGACGTAATAGTTTCTTCTCCTTGTCTCTGAGTTCCCAAGCCATCCTGCAATCCATCACCTGCACTAGTGCACACCAACCTGACGTGGGTCAGTGACATATCCGGCTCCCGAGCTCCGAGCCACATGTGCCCAATGTCAAGGGAAGTCAGGAACACAGAAACAGCTGTGGGAGAAAGAGCAGAGAAAAATCACAAGAGCTATTCTTCTGTTTCCACACAGAAATACCAAGCCAAGCTCTTTACCTCCAGGACTATGTTTTAAAATAGTTCCCCAACTCTTCTCCTAGAGGGAAAATGTGCAGTGCCTTTGCCCGTGCAAAGCCAATGATCCTGCCCACGTGAAGGAACAAACCAGTTTCCTGTTACACAAAACAGTTTGAAATCTGACCTGTCAGACGCTGCCATGGACCAGCAACAGCGATCAGCATCCAGGCCCATGTGGACTTGGTTTTTGCAGACTGTTTTCCCTCTTGGAATTACATTTCTTTTATACCGTTTGTTCCATTTCAGTCCTTGAAAGGGAAGTTCTCTGTGAATATCAGGCAGAGGTCCAGAATGGTAGTGCTGCTGTCTTTTTCCCAACAGTTCCTAGCTTTGTGTGCTCACAGACTATTCTGGAATTCAGAGGTCAGGCAGGCTTGGCTTTGGATTGACCTTCACCTCTGGCCCCACTTTGTGCAAACACAACTCGTGCCAGGGTGAGTGAACTCGTGGCCTCAGCTTTTCCCTCCAAACCATCCCTTCCTTCTCTCCCTGTAGATGAGCTCGGACCCGCTCCTCACCTGCCCTGGTCACCCCAGTGTCCATTCTGTTGCCCACAGTGACCCCAGGGAGGTCCCTTTGCCTTTCTCCTGCCCCTCTCCAGCCCGAGGCCGCTCCTCTGCTCGCTCTCTCCGGCCCCATCCCGCACGGAGCCTCTCCTCCCTTCCTGCTGCCAAGGAAGGGGCACGGAGAGTCCCCAGTGCTGAGCCCTCCCTGCTGCCCTGGAGAGCCCCGGCTGCGCTCCCCAGAGGCCTCGGCTTTCCCAGGGAAATTGTCCCCTGGGCTCCCTTGGGTCACCTCAGCAATGCCCTCAAAAATGACACCTCACCGCACTGGACATCCCCTCGCATTTTCCTACACAAAAACTTCCTGTGTCCCCTCCAAACTATCCTGGGCTTTCAGCTAAATGAATGGCAGGACCCGTGCCCAGGGCTCACGATGCACCCAGCCAAAATCAAGAGCAAATGCTGGTTGGACTTTAAGATCTTGAAATAACTTTGAAGCACAAGGAGAGTCCCAATCCTACAGAAAATCCTCCTAAATGAATGCCCCAAAAAAAGCCTGACCACAACTAAAAAACTCCCTGCCCCTAACCAAATAAAAACAAAATAAAACCCCTTTAGATATAGAAATGTTGCACCTATTTTTAATATTTACGTTCAATCCATATTCGATATTATATATATTATGTATATTATTCAATACATTTTATAAAACTTAAGTTATAATATATCACAAAATATATACTACACTTTTATTCTTTATTATATACATAACCTTTAGATTACTAAAATTTATTTCTACTTGATGTGTATATATATATATATATATATGTCTTTACATATATTTGTATGTCTATATTTTTAAATATTACTTATTAAAAAGCTCTACCTCAAACCAAAGGGAAACAAAAAACCCTTGACTTTAAACTATATTTAGATATTTAAATTAAATTTAAATTTCAGACCCCAAATCCTTGGAATTTTATAACCAAAACCCTGGGAATTCCTGCCCCAAAACCCCAGGAATTCTGGCCCCAAAATCCTGGGAATTCCAGCCCCAAAATCTTGGGGATTTTAGGACCCAAACCCCAGGAATTCTGGCTCCAAAAACCTGGAGATTCCAAGCTTAGAACTCTCAGAATTCCAGCCTGAAGACCCTGGAAATTTTAGCCCAAAATCCTGTGAATTTTAGCCCTAAAACTCTGGGAATTTCAGCCCCAAATCTGGGAATTAGGGCCCCAAAAACTTGGAAATTTTGGCCTCAAAATCCTGGAATACCCAGCTCTAAAGCCCGGGAATTTCAGCACTAAAAATCTGGGAATCCCAGCCCCAAAACCTTGGAAATTTTTGCCTCAAAATCCTGGAATACCAAGCCCTAAACCCAGGAATTTCAGCCCCAAATCTAGGAATTTCAGCCTCCAAATCAGGGAATTTCAGCCCCCAAACCCTGGGAATTTTATAATCGAAACCCTGGGAATTCCTGCCCCAGAACCCCAGGAATTCTGGCCGCCCAAACCGGGTAATTTTGGCCTCACAATCCTGGAATTTGGGGTGGCTGGGACATACCTGGCAGTTGCCTGGGAGTCCTGGGAGGCTGGACTGGGAGACAGTCCAGGAGTTGCTGTCTGAGCCCCTCTTGCACGCAGCCCGTGGTGCCATCACGAGGAAATGCCAGATGTTCCCTGAGGTGCTTTTGGGCTGTCAGTGGCCTGTGTCCAGGCTGCAGCATCCCCAGGAGCCTGTTGAGAGCAGCCCCTGGCCCAGGAGCCACGGGCAGCCCCTGAGCCGTGTCGGTGCCGGCGCTGGCCGGGCGCCCCAGCCCATCCCGGGCCGTGTGCTGGGCACAGGCAGGACACTGCAGGCACAGCCCCTGCCCTGAGAGCCCAGGGACAAGAGGGGCTGGGGCCTTCCAGGGGCTCCTGGCCTCCTCCTGCCCCCACTCCCTGCAGCTGGGACACACAGAAACACCGAGGAACATTGCTGGCAGCGAGCGGGAGACACCGACACCTCTGTGTAGCTCTGGGCCACAAAAGCAGCCCCAGCTTCAGCAGCTGCCTTCATTTTGGCAACACTCACCTGCAGGAAATGCCACGGGTCACTCTCCAGAAGAACTTTGGTCACGCAGCAAGGAAAGCCTCAGGACTTGTCCTGCTCATTTCTCCCTGCAAAGAGACATTGCAAGAGCAAATTTACAGCTGCTGGGTAAATCCTGGAAAGGGCAGGAAAATCAGGGTAGAGTTTGGTGCTGTCATGTCAGCTGCCAGCCAGTTCCACCCTACAGCCATGGCAGGGGCTGCTGTGTAAAGCAGCTTTAGCAGAAGAGAAGGAGCTGCAGGTCCCTTGGTGGTGCCAAGGATTCCCATATTTGGGAGGTTCACAGCTCTGGCGCAGAGACTGGCTTACTCAGCTGGAGCACAGTCCTGCTAATGCCCGGGTTGTGAGCTCAATTCTCCCATAGGCTGTGTTCTTGAGAGCCAGACTTTAGGATCCTCCTCAATTCTACTATATCCTGTGACCTGGATGTAAAGAGGAAAATTCTCAGCTGAGTTTTAACAAAAGATGGGTTGCTATTGCAGAGCTCTTTTGAGTTGCAAAGCAAGGGGGAGGAGGAGCATCTCACGGGGCAGGTGTTGGAGAAGCAGCTCGAGTGGAACCGTGCCCGGCCCGTTGCACGGGGGCGCGGCGGGCAGGAGCCCCGGGGCCGAGCGGGCACGGGCGAGGGGAGCCGGGCGCTGCTCTCCGCGCGGGGCTGCGGGGCCTCCGCGCACCGCGGGGCGGGGCCAGCGGGAGCGGCGGGGTTTGGGGCTCCCGGGCTGGGCACGGCGCTCCCCGCGACCCGGCCGGTCCCAGCCGCGATGCAGGGACCGCACGGAGAGATTCCGCCGCCGTTCTCCCGGGCGCGGTGACCGACACCGCCCCGGCTCCCCGCGGCCGCGGCGGGATCGCGCCCGGAGTCCACGGCCGGGGCGGCCACAGCAGGAGCCCGTCCGGGGCGGCTCCTGCTGCCCGCGGAGTTCCCAATCCCGATCCCGGTCCCGATCCCGGACCCGCGCGGCAACTCGCACCCTGCCGTCCCGGGAAAATGCGGCACCGGTCGGAACCCCCAAGGAACGCCGCAAAAACCCAGACCCGGAAACCACGGTCCCACCTGAGCGCCTCGGAATGCGGGCCGGGCCGGGAGCAGTCCCTGGGTCGGGCTCAGCCCCGCGCTCCGCGCGAGGGGACCCCGCCGCAGGCCACGAGGAGCGCACGTGCGTGGATCCCGGCCGCCATTGAAGGGGCCCCGGCCCGCGGAGCCGAGTCCCGCCCGGTCCCGCCCCCAGCACCGCCCATGAATCAGCGCCCGGTCCCGCCTGGTCCCGCCCAGGGAGCGCGGGGGCGTGTCTGTAAATAGAGGTCCGCGCCGGCAGAGGATGAGAGCGGCCGTGGCTGCGCAGCGCCGGCAGTGCTGCCGCCTTGTGGCCACAGCGCGGTACTGCACTTCTTACCTTCACAAGATGGCGGAAGCGCGTGCCGTGTGGGACAGCGGCCACGCTCCAGATGGCGTCTTTGGCCGCAGCAGGACCCCGGCAGAGAGAGGCGTACACCGCCGCTGCCTGTCGGCCCCTGCCCGACTGCCGCGCGCCCGCGGTGCCGCTGAGTACACAGCCCGTGTCCGCACTCTCGGAAACGCCGCGGAAAATCACACCGGGGCGATCGGTGTCGGCATCGCGCGCAGGCACCCCACTAAACAGACTCGGGGGGGTCCTTGCTTTTTCCCGCTCTTTTTGGCCGTCATATATAGAAGGTCAGGCGAGTGACGATCGAGCCGCCATCTTGAGAGTGGCATGTCGTCATTTCCGCTGGCCCCGGCTGCCATATAAAGAAGGTCGCGGAGTAGCGGCCGAGACGCCATCTTGAGAGTGGCTTGTCATCACTTCCTCCCTCCCCCCGCCGCCATATTTAAAAGGTCAGGAGCGTGGCGGCCGCGGCGCCATCTTGAGAGGGGCTTCTCACATCTTCCCTTCCCTGCCGCTATCTTTAGTATTGGCAGAGGCCACTTCCGGCCTGGCTGCTGTCTTTGGCACCCGCCGCCTCGGGGGTGCCTGCAGTACCTGCCAGGGCGCCGCCTCGGGGCTGCCTGCAGTACCGCGCTGTGGCCACAAGGCGGCAGCACTGGTGCGGCGCCGCCTCGGGGGTGCCTGCAGTACCGCGCAGCGTCCACAAGGTGGCGATTTGCAGGCCGCCTTAGGGGTGGGGGTGGAGCCAGGGTTGGGGCGCGGGTCAGGGGCTCCAGGGTGACTGACAGGGAGAGGGCAGGGTTGGGGCTGAGATTGGGGACCCCAGTGAGCAGCCCCGCGCCCCCGGGGGCCGTGGCAAACAGGCCCGGGCAGGGTCAGCACTGGGCACGGCCTCAGGCTCTCAGTGGCAGGGCCTGAGAATTGACTGTGAGGAAATGAGAAAAGGAGGGAGTGAAAGCAGTAAGATTAATATCGTAGTAGTGAGGCATATAAAGGAGGACATGCAGCAGGTGGATCACGAAGTCTGAGCCTTCCAAGTGCCTTTCATTTTTTTCAGAAAAGGCAGAGGAAGATGCAGCCAGGAAAATCATTATAAAAGCAGGCTGCGTTTTAGAGACTTCATGGCAAATGCCCGCAGGCCCTCCCTTTGTTCATCAATAAAGTCACTTTTACAGGATTCCTCTGTCTCCTTTAGGCACACAAAACTCTGGCGACGTGAATTTTCCCGCACATCCCCGGTGTCTCTCTCAAACATCCCTTGCCCGGCCCGGGGTCCTGCCGGGGCTCCAGGTGGGTCCCAGCTCCATCCTGGGCTCACCCCCAGCTCCCACCGCCCTCAGCTCCCGCTCACCCCGAGCTCCCAGCAGTTCAGGGCAGCAGCGGTTCCTTAGCCCGATGCCCGGGCCGGGACCAGTGCGGGAGCCGCTCCTCAGGCGAGGTTTGAGAGAAATGGCGGAGCTTGGGGAAAGGAAGGGGAGACCGTGCCGAGGTGAAAATGGCCCCTTTGGCCCCGGGGCCGGGCTTGTCCCCCCCGCCCAATCAGCGGGCGAGAACGAGGAGTGACGGCAGAATCAGCCAATCGCAGAGAGGGGCGGGGATGGAGCAGGAACCCCACCTGCAGTCCTGTCAGGTGTCCGGGCTGGAGCAGGGGTGGCCTGAGAGAGGCCCCGAGCCCCGTGGAAGCCCCTGCAGGGCCATGGAAGTGGCTCCTGGCGGGACTTGTGAGGCCGTGGGGATCCCCGCTGGAGCAGCCTGTTCCTGAGGGTCTGTGTCCCGTGGGAAGGACCCCGTACTGGATCAGGACAAGGATTCCTGTCCCTGAGGGGGGGGCGGCTGTGACATGACCTGAGTGTGACACCCATCCGCTGTGCCTCTGGGTGGGGAGGGAATATGGGATAAAGTTATGCTTGGGAAGCAGGGAGAGGTGAGGGGAAGATCTTTCCTTCGGATTTGCCTAACCGATGTTAATTAGGTCCGAATTCTTGGATTTCCTTCTCAGCCTTTTGCAGACCGGGGCTGGAGAGCCCCTGAGCCCAGGGTGAGGGGTCCCCCCGTGCTGAGCTGTGCTGGGGCTGTTTCTGTGCTCAGGGACACTTGGCATGGGCCACGGCACTTGGCCACCAGTGGGGCTTCTGTGCACTCCTCAGGCAGAGTGTAAGTCTTGGTCTAATTCCCTTTCCTTAATCAGAGCATGTCTTGGAACTCTTTTCCCTTCTCCTGCCCTTGCAGACCCATCCATAAACACATTTTGTCCCTGAGGCCAGGGAATGTCTCATCAGTCTCTCCCGTGCTGGCTCTGGAGCTCTGTCCCTTGAATGCAGCCATGGGTTTGTTCCCAGCCCCTGTGCAGGCTGTTCAAACAGGAGGTTGGGTTAAATAAACCCTTCCCCTGTCCTCAATTCTAAATCCTCCTATGCCACTGAACAAGTTTCATCCTGTAATCACTGAGCACTGCTCATCCATGTAGAGGCTCTTTTGGTTATCAAAGCTTTAACTTCGTGCCTGACATGAACAACAGGAGATCCTCCTGCCATCAGTTTTTGGGTCTCAGGTCCCATTAAAGTTGTGGCTGCACAATTCTGCAGACAATGAGGCCACTCTCGCCCCTGGTTTAAACATTTTAGCTCAATAATCCCTTTGGCATTGCCCCACGTAACATCGACATTTTTAAAAATGAGGTTCACTTTCCTGGTAAATATTTAAAATTTTAATGATAGACAGTAAGCTACAAACAATAAAGCAAAAGGTTATAACAGCAGGGTGCTTTGCCTTCAGCCAAGTACACACCCTTACTCAGAAAACAAAATGCATGAACCTGTTGCATATTCATAGATCTTCATGCATTATTCAAAAGCATTACCCTCCAACATGTAAATCAATCGTTTTTCCTTCTCTGGGGGTCTGCTGTCCCATAATCCAAGAATGTGAAGGATTTCCTGATTATCTTTTCTACCATTCTGAGTTAGTTATATGAACAAAAGCTTTTTACATTACCATGTTATACTGCAAGAAAAATACATTTATCACCCTGCTATTTTTAAGTTTTGTTAATAGCAAAACTAAAAGAAACTACTCATACAGCAAAGTTTTCCCGCATTATACATGTAGCTTTCATTTTAATATTTGCCAAAAGCCAAAAATATTATAGGTCCTATAACACACATACAATGCAAATTTCTGTGTTTGGAAGAGCCATGGCTATGTTACCAATCATTTTGGTTTTATTTAATTTTCTGAAGTTTTGCTGTTTCTTGTGTCCATACCACAAAATCGAGACTATCTGGGTTTAAAAAGTCACACAATGTTCTGGCTCGAACAGAAAATCCTGAATCCAAATCTTGCAATTTCGTATTAATCCTCAGACTTCTTGCAACTCCATTTAGTCCTGGATTACTTCTGAGATTCCCTGGTGTCTCTCTGGGTCAATACCCCACAAAATTCAGGCAAAATATGTCCCAAGTATTTAACCGTTTTCTTCATCATTTGCACTCTTTTTTTCAAATACTCAAAGATGCTTTTTAGCCTGAACATTCAGCCATTTCACAGAGGCTTCTACTACCACTTCTTGTCCTCCTGATTGGAGCAAGTCACCCAAGTCCTGCACTAACCCAATCCCTGGGGTGGGGTAAATTCTTGTGATATTTTCTGCAAGGCTTGCCCCAATAAGGCTGGTGCTTCCGTGCATCCCTGCAGAAGGACCGTCCATGTCTTTACCATTTTCCCTTCTGCCTCTTGTTCCCACTCCAAGGCAAAATGCAGTTTAGCATCCTGTGTGAGTGGGCATCCCCAGAAAGCATCTTTGACATCAAGTACTGAATGGTGTCAGTGTGAGGAGGGAACCTGGTTCAAGATGCTGTAAGGATCTGAGACTGTGGGGTGCCTGGGTTTAATACTCTCATTTATTATTCTTATGTCCTGCACCATTCTATCGATTCCATCTGATTTCTTGACTGGCAGGATAGGAGCATTCTCTGGAGAGATCCCTGGCTCCAAAAGCCCTGCCTTTAGCAGGGACTCAATAAGAGGCTGTGAGCCCTTCCTTCCCTCCCTTGGAATAGGGTATTGCTTTTAGACACCACTTGTCCTGGTTGCTTCAAAGTCCTTTGGAGAGGCTCCATATCTAATTTTCCCTATTTTCCTGGAGCTGCCCAACCTTCAGCATTCACTTCAGCATAGGCCTTGCCACACAAAGGCACAACTCTGTACAACCTTTACAGTATTAATTTGTATTCCCAAATTAGCCATCAAATCCCTTCTCAGTAAATTACATTAAGAATTAGGAAGAAATAAAAGCTCATCCATTTCAAACCCATCCCCCACATCTTCTAACACTGGGTGAATAAAACACACCAGCTCATCTTTCCCACTTATCCCCTGAATACTGCTGTCTAAATCCCTTCTGGATTTCCCTTATTGCCCCTTTGGGTGTCCCTGTCCTTGATTACCTCTGGGAGAATGTGCAAACTCCCTCAACATGCTCCCAAGGGACTCTTCAGAGATATTTTGGGATCATCATCCCTTTTGCTGGGAGCCCTTCCTGGCTTTCCCTTTCTCCCCTCCATGGGTGCCCTGCCATGTTTAGTCCCTGAAGATCCCACTGCACTCACTGATGAGATTTTCAGAGCTCTCTGGGTGCTGACACTTCCCAGCCCCCTGATGTGTCCCTCGTCTGTCTCCTGGTCACTCTCGGGTCCCCAATCCATGCCCGGTGCCGCCGCCCCCCAAGGGAGCCGATCCCCCAAACTGGGTGAGGCACCTTCAGCTCCACTCGCTGCCCCCGCCCCGGACGGGGGAAGGAATTCCGGCCGAGCCCCAAGGTGTGGAAAACTTCACATCACCAGAGGATTCTGTGCACAGAGAAGACAGAGGAGTCCTGTGAAAGTAATTTCATTCACAGAAAAACGGGCAGAGGCCATGGGCCATTTGCCATGGGGTCTCTGCAGTTGCCAAGGCCGGTTCCCCCCGCGCTGTCGTGGCGGGAGCCGCTGCAGTGGGGACCGAGTGCGGGCGGGAGCGGCCGAGAGCCCAGCGCTGCCCCAGCCCGAGCTGCCCCAGCTCCATCCCTACCCCTGCGCTGGGATGCTGTGGGTTTGGGGGGAAGAGGGAGCTGGCAGTGGGTGCTGGGCCTGGGGGCAACAGGAGAAGGGAAGGAGAAGTAGGGCTGGAGAACAAAATGGTCAAATGATGCACCTGGGAAGAAAAGGTGGGATTGTGGAGGAGGAGAAGGAATAATAGGAGGAAGAGGAGTGTGAGAAAGAGTAGGGACAGAAGAGGAGGAGCAAAAACAGGAAGCAGCACAAGGTTCCACTCCTCCCTGTATGTGCAGCCTCTCCCCCAGCCCCAGGAGCATTTCCCCCCCCCCCCTTCCCCCATCCCATGCAGCAGGTTACAGGCGAGGGGGATCTACAATTTTCAGAGGGGTGAATCTTGGTGTTTCTGAGCTTTTTTGGGCTAACTGTTGCTTTGGTTTTTTGTGGGGCCTGGATCCTTTTATTTTGCAGAGATTTGGGGCTGAGCCTTGCTTCTTGGGAGGTTTTTGATCTGTGTCTTGATGTGTGGAGAATTATTGGGCTGAATTTTGGCGTTTTGGAGGTTCTTACAGACACAAGATGCCAGATGATTTCTTGACTTGCTCTTGGGCAAGGAGGAACTCCTAGCTCAAGGTGCTTTCCCTCTTGTTCTTTCTCCAAATCAGGATTTTTCATTCCCAAGGCATGGGCAGATGGAGAAGGAGCAAAAGCCCCAGAGATCCCTCAGGAGGAGGGGCTGCAAACCCAGCCCAGGGAGCTGCGAGGAGGAAAGACCCTCCCTGAGCCGGGAAGGCGGCCGGAGATGCAGGCAGAGCTCAGAGCTGGTGGAGAAGCCCCATGGAGGGGAGAAGCCCCACAAGTGCTTGGAATGTGGGAAGGGTTTCAGCTGCAGGTCCAAGCTGATCCAGCACCAGATGATCCACACTGGGGAAAAGCCCTATGAGTGTGGGAAATGTGGGAAGAGCTTCAGGATCATCTCCCACCTGCTGCAGCACCAGGTCGTCCACACAGGGGAGCGGCCCTACACCTGCTTGGAATGTGGGAAGAGCTTTGGGGTCAGCTCCAACCTGAGAAAACACCAGCGCATCCACACTGGGGAGAGGCCCTACCAGTGTCCTGAGTGTGGGAAGAGGTTTCAGACCAGCTCCAATCTCCTCCTACATGAGCGGATTCACACAGAGGAGAGGCCCTTCCGCTGCCCCGACTGCGGGAAGGGATTCAAGCACAACTCCCATCTCACTGTCCACCAGCGCATCCACACTGGGGAGAGGCCCTGCGAGTGTCCTGAGTGTGGGAAGAGCTTCTCCAGGAGCTCTCACTTGACCCAACACCAACGGAGGCTCCACTAAGGGAAGCCCTGTGAGTGCCCCGAGTGTGGGAAGAGCTTCGTGCTCTGCGTTAATATTAAAGTAAACAAATAAAGCGTGCCTCATAATTTAATATAGTCCTCAGTAAAAGTTATGAGGGAAACTGTTAGTTTGAAAAAGTGGTTTTAGATAGTAATCAGATTTCCGTTCTCCCAGGCGGCTAATCACTGTTATATCAAAACCAAAAGAAATCTTTCTTGGAAAGGTGTCTTCATAGACTGAAAAAAGTCTCCTCTTTCAAGTAAATAAGTAAAAAACTGTTTTAAAGATGGTAAACTGAGTTGTTTTTTATACGTTTCTCGTATTAAAAAAAGTAATCTAAAGTTTTATTCTGCATTTTTTTCCTTATAGTTTCTAGTAATAAAATTTTTCTTTTTACCATTTAAAGTTAAACCTGTTTTTTGTCTACCTCCTATATCTCACAACAAAAAAAATTCAAATTCATAAACCAAAACCACTACATCCAACCTCAGTTATTCCAGGATTTTAATTTCCTGTTGCCCAAGGGTGTCTTGCACAGCCAAATGCTGATGAACTGGGGCAAAGACCAAGATTCTGGAGACAGTGAGGTGGAAACCCCTCCAAAAAAGGTTCTTCCCTCCCACCTAAGCACATGGATCCTCAGCTTGCACAGACAGGTGTTGCAGTGTGCTTCTTGCTAATACTGTGTTCTGTTATTGCCCAAGTTAATAGCTTACTCCAAAATTATACCCTGCCACCCACCTTGTCCATCTGTCCTGAATTACCTGTCAATCCTGCTTTGTGCCAACCCCCTGCTTGGAATTCCTCTTTGGAAATTCCCTAAAACTCAAGGTCTCATTAGTTCATGTGACCCAGTTTTCCCCCCTACCTCCCTCATTGGACAATGCCTTTGTGAACCCTACCCTTTATCCCTCCCCAGAATTTCTTCAATTTGCTAAGAATTTTTACCTTCCCCTTGAACCTCCCCTATATTTAAGTTGTTGCACCTTCACCATTTTAGTCTTTTGCCCCGTGGATTCCCCAGAGCAATAAATCCTTTTCATCCTATGCAAAGGACCTTCCCCTCCTCCTTGCCTGTTTTGAACACAATCTGAGAGCCAAAAGGCCATGGAGCAATAGCTGGAGCCACATCTGAGGCCTCCAGTTCTGGGAGTGTGACCCACTCTGGGCACGGGGCTGTAGTGCAAAGTGAGTGCAGCTCTGGCCGTTGTGACAGTCCCCTGCCTCTGGTCTCACTTGCTTGGGTTTCTGACTGGGTCTGAGGCAGGGGCTGCCATTCCTCGCTCGTGGGGAGACCAGAACCCCCAGAACCTCCCCCAGCGTGCAGGCACTGCCTGGCAGCGCTCCCTCCACTGGCACGGTCGCGCTCTGAGTCTCAGCCACTCCGCCACTGCTGCTGCTGCTGCTGCTTCATTTGCTTTTAGCACACCCAGAGCTCACTGTTAGGCCACGATGGCCTCTGGTTCTGCCCTCTTCCCGTCCCTGTGTGGGGATAGAGCATTGCTGTGCTTTCAGGAAGCTCTTTGTGAAAACTTCCAGCATTGCAAGCTCCTTTGTCCTCTGTGGGTGCTTGCCAGCGAATCCCTCAAGGCTGGGCTCAGAGCGTACTCAAGCTGGCTCTTCTAAAACCCAGGCTCCTTGTCCCCTTCAGCGTGCTCAGCACGACCTTTAACCCCCCGGTGTTGTGCAAGGGGCCCTGCAGGACAGTGACCTTTGCAGCCTGAGCTGCCCCTGTCCCTCTCTGTCCGTGCATAGAGCACAGCGCGGCAGAGAACGGCAGCAGGGCCCTGTGTGTCCCAGGGCTCAGGGCTGGCACCGCTCAGGCTCCACAGAGACGTGGGTAAAGTGAACAAACCAAACTTTACTAAGGGAATGCGAAGCAAAGGGGTGAACTGGGAGGCAAAACTGGGGATGGGCAGGGCTTGAGGAATGGAGGGAGGGAGCTGCCAACAGGGAGGGAGATGGCAGCAGCTCCTGGAGCTTGCCACAGGCTCAGCTGTGACCAGCAAGAGCTGTGCCTGGAGCTCCAGCTGGTCCCGTCTGCTCTGCAGCTGGTCCCATCTTCAATGGGAAGGTCGCCAAAGGACACTGGTTCTTCTGATCCAGCAGACGAAGTTCGGCAGATCTTCTGTCGAATGCCAGCTGGATAACCTGGCTCATGAAGGAGGGGCTCTCGTCTTCCCTCAGGGCTTGAAGGGCTGGAAGAGAGAGGAACAGAGCCACAGTCAGAGGCCGGATTGCAGGAATCCAAGGAAACCTTCCTGCCAGGGCCATCCCAGCCAGCTCCTGCCATGGCCACGAGGGAGCGGGAGAGCAGGGCACGGGCCGGAAGGTGCTGGCCACGGATCCCCCGTGTCCCTGAGAGCTCTCCGTGCTCCGCCCGCACCAGCCCTCGTCCGCACAGGGAGCAGAGCCCTCCACAGCCCGGGCTGCGATTGTAGCTCCGTGCCCAGCATTTGCAGCTCGTCCCCAGCAGCCCTGCTGCCACGAGG
This sequence comes from Muscicapa striata striata, assembly GCA_030060385.1. NCBI lineage: Eukaryota > Metazoa > Chordata > Aves > Passeriformes > Muscicapidae > Muscicapa > Muscicapa striata. Next base: position 434,531 of record JAREIS010000409.1, on the reverse strand, counting down.
GCGGCTGCCCTCACTCACCCTCGCTGAGGACCTGCAGCTCCTCCTTCTGTGCTCAGCCCGGCCTCTGGTGCATCGTGCCGCAGGGCACGCTGCGGGAGGGCGGCGGCAGCGCGAGGGCAGGCGGGGCTGCACCGCGCCGGGCCCGGCTCCCTGCCGGGGCAGCGCCGGGCGGGAGGCAGGGAGGGGTGGCAGGCTGGGGCTCACCGATGAACCTGACGGCCACCAGTCGCAGGCGCTGCTGCGGCTCTGCAGGCACGGCAGGGCCCAGTGCAGGGGCTCGGCCGCTCGGCTCTCGCCCTGCGGTAGCTGCGGAGAGCGCCAGGAGGGAAGGCTCGGCGCGGGCTCTGCCCCGGTAGGACCAGAGCCCGGGGCTCGGGACCGCATCCCTGTGCCAAGGCCAGGGCGAGGCTGAGCCAGCGACGCGCCAGGGCAGGAGAGAGCCGAGCCCCTGCCCGGGATGCAGCAGCACGGCACAAAACCTCACCTTCACCACGTGCCGGTTCTCATCGTGCCAGCGCAAGAAGAGTGGGACAAGGCTCTGGCTCACGGCTCTTGTGAGAGCCTTTTTCCCCTCTTCCACTACCAGCTCCATCACCTGCAGAAGAGCTGGATGGAAAGCAGCTGCACATGGCTGTTGTCCTGGAGGAAAGGAGAAGAGCTCAGCACCGACTAGTCCAGGCCCAGGGGGGCAAAGGCCCAAAACTGCCCAGGGCACAGAGTTTCTGGGCAGTGTCCAGTGCCCCAGGGCACAGAGCCTTACGTTCTCAAAGTGTGGCAGGAGTGGCTCAGCCAGCTTCAGGGTGGTGGTGCTGGGTATCTTGAGGTCTTTCTCCTGGAGCATATGGGCGAGCACAGAGAGGGTCATCCCAACCATCTCTCCATCTGGATCAGCCAGCTGCTCCACCAGGTGTTGATACAGGCCGTGTATTCCTCTGCTCTGTGTGCAGCACAAGGCTGTGCTGTGAAGCCCTGGAGGGCTGCAGCACCAACAGGGCCCTGGCCCTGCAACCCCACCCAGCTGCCTCAGGGCCCAGAGGCCAGAGGCCTGTGCCGAGGCACTGGGGCAGCTGAAGCGGGAGGCAGGAGAGCTGGGAGCAGCTGCCTCAGCTGCCGAATCCCAGGCAAGCCCAAGGGGCTGCATTGCCCAGCCCCACGCTGCCAGCTCAGCTTCAGCCACTGCCCCCTTCTCACCAGCGAGGGCTCCTTGCTGAGCACCACGAGGCCTCTGAGCTCCAGGCACAGCCTGTCCCTGCTCTTGCTCAGCAGCTGCCTGGACATGACCCACAGGGCGCTGTGCCCGTGTTTGCTCAATGCAGACACTGCAGGACCTGAAAGGCACAGGGCAGTGACAGGGACCCGGCCGGCAGGAGCGCGGAACCGCCCGGGGCCGGGCCCAGCAGCAGCACCGGGCGCGCACCGTGCCGGGCGGCTGCGGCTCCCAGAGGGCAGAGAGCTGGGAGGCAGCTCAGCCAGGCAGCGCTGGCCCTCAGGCTCAGCTCCACCAGGAACGCCAGGGCCGGCAGATCCCAGCGCGGCTGCCCCCGATGAGCAGCTGAGCAGGTGCGTGGCGATGCCGGAACACAAGGGGCTCGAGCCACGGCGCATCTCCCTGGCAGGGGGAGAAAGGCACCAAGGCCCTGAGCTGGGCGGGCAAACCTCTGCCAGGACTGACTCACAGAGGTGTGATCTGTGCCCAGCACCCTGCCAGGGGACGTGGGCCCTTGGGGAGGCGGCTGCTCCTTGGAGCCCTCCTCTCCCAGCCTTTTCCAGTCTGCTCGGCTGTCCCTTGGTGCCAAAGCCCTCTGGCCACAACCACGGGGACAGTGTGGGGCACTCCGGGCACAGGGCACCAATGCTGGCAGCAGGGAGAAGGGGGTCTCACCTGGCCAGCAGCCCCACTGCACAGTGCTGGGTGTCAGCACAGAGCAGGGTGTCCCAGACCCACCTGCGCTCCAGAGCCACCAGCTTCTTGTCACAGTCCTGCAGCTGAGCGGGGCCGGGTGACAGAGCCCTGGTAAATGTCCCTCACCATGGCTGGCACCTGGAGGGTGCACGGGGAGGACTCAGAATGCTGTCCATGGGAGCTACGTCCCCAGCTTCCCCCAAGAAGCTCTTGCCTTCCCCCCGCACTGTGCTGGCCTCAAGGGCTGAGGGGGCAGAGCAGACGTGGCTTGAGGGGCCACAAGGTCGTGGGAGGCCTTCAGCCCTGGCCCCAGGGTGCTGAGCTGCTGCTGGGACAAATCCAGAGCGGGAGCAGGAATGGCAGTCCAAGTGGGTGTGGGGTCAGTGTCTGAGATGCCCCATGTGAGGCTGTTTGTGCTGGCCATGCCCTCAGCCCGGGCCGTGCCAGCCTTTGCCCTGCCCTCAGCCGCTGCCCTGGCAGAGTTTGCTGCGCATGCAGAGGACGCTGTGCTGGCATGGTAAGCAGCGTAGCACTGCACAGTTCTGTTGATGCCGCTTTTGGGGTAAGGTTTTATTTTAAAAATAAGCCGACTTTTTAAGAAATACTCCGAGCAACCTCAGAATTCTCGGAGCCAGACTTGACGCCTGTCAGTCAGCAGCAGAAGACCTCGGCTGAATGATTTGGTGAGAATTTCAGCAATTGCTTTATGCAGCTTTTGTCTAGGGTCAACTTTTCTGGTTTTTTTTCTCTGCTGTTTGTTTTTGATAGCTGTGGAGGAATCCTCACCACAATTTCTTATACTCCCACAGAAAAAGACTTTTATTCCCAAATTTATCTTGTTTTCTACTAATAATTGTAACTTCTGGGAAAAATTTCAAAAAAATAATTTAAAAAAATTGTTAAATGGTTACTCAACAGTTCCTGATGCTAACTCTGACTCTATCTGCTCTCAAATCCACTGGAATCTTGTTGGCACTTTCCATATACCAGCTGCAAACTAAAGGTGATTTAAATTGCTTATTTTGTTCCTTTGTTTCAATTAATCGCTAGTGCTCGTAAAATGCAACTTTATTTTCCTCTGAACCGAATTCGTCTCTTTCTAATACAGCACCTTTTTCCACCCGCCTCCCTCACAAAACAGCCCCCATAGAGCACCAGCTCATTTCTGTCACCAGGTCCTGAAAGTAATCTCATGCAATCTGTTGCCACTTCTTCTTTCAGCCTCAATGTTGTCCTTTGTCTCCTAGCTCAGAGGCACTGCTACATCCTCCCCCATTCTCCCTCCGACCACCATCCAGTTCCTCCTCCCCTAAGCCCCACGCAGTGCCACTGCTCCCTCCTCCCCCCCGGCTCCGCGCGCACCCGCGGGCCCCTCCCCTGTCCCTGCCCCGGACCGCTCGGACACCGTCTCGCCTACACCCCCCACAGCTGGGCAAAACCCCGCCTCTGCCTCCCTGCCACCGGCCCCCGATTCCCCCCCCCCCCCCCCCCCCCCCCCCCAGCCTCCTGCCTCTATCCCCCCACGACCCCATCCCTCTCTGCCTACTCACGCCACTGAATTACAAATCCTTTCTCCTTCTTTTAAAAAGCACCGCAAAAAATACAAACATTATGGTTCTTCTGATGAATCAAATTCCTATGATTCAGAAGAAGAATTCCATGACCCTTGGGCCAAGATCAAATTATTAGCCACTCAAAACGGACAATGGGAGATTGCTCAAAATATCTCTGCTTTTCCTGTCACATATAAACCAAGCAGGAGAGGTGGTGCAACAAACAGACATAATTACGAAGATTTTTACCTTAAACAATTAACTGAGTTATCCAAAATTGCCAAAGATTATGGGAGAAACACTCAAATTTTTAAAAATTTACTGGAAGCTGTTTTTTCCTCACAAGTTTTAGTACCTTATGATATACAAAACATTGTACATTGCCTTTTATCACCAGCTGAATATATGTTATTTGAACAGCATTGGCGCAAACAATTAAAAGTTTTATCTGATAATTATGCAAAAGATCCAAACTGCCCAAATTTTACTGTAGAACAGCTAGCTGGTGAAAACAATTTATCACCTTCAGAACAATCTAACCTTTTCCCCAGGAACATACTATTAGACATAGCAAATGCAGCAAAAACATCACTGCTCCTCACTCCAGATGACTCCACACCCACTTTACATTTTTCAAACATTAAACAAAAAATAGATGAGAGTTTTATCAAGTTTGTAGATAGACTGAAAGATGCTTTAGACAAACAGATTGAAAGTGCGGAGGCGAGAAAGGAACTTCTTTGTAAGCTTGCCATGGCCAATGCAAATGAGCAATGCAAAACTGTCCTAAGATCTTTGCCCCTCGACCCTCCACCCACAATTGAAAAGATGGTGGAAATTTGCACACATCACATGTCCACTGAGAACACAGTAGCCCAAGCAGTTGCCAAAGGTATTGCAGAAGGGGTTACTGGAGCCGTTGCAATGGTTGCTTCCCATGACAGTGCCCGTTGCTTTTACTGTGGTGATCCTGGACATTTTTTAAAAGATTGCCCAGAAAAGCCTCAGATGTATCAACCACACAACAATAATAACAAACCCCAGAGACAACAAAATACCCACAGCAACAAAAACTTCCATCGGAGCACGGTGGCCCCGCGCTACGACAACAAATCAAAGGCCATCTCCCGCACACCTCCACCTATGAGAATCAATCGGATTCCACCAAACTTCAAGAAAACCCATCAATCCCAGACTTCAGTACCAGACGTCAACTAGTAAGCCTCCGTTCAATAACCTTTACAGATTATCTCTACTCTCGTCTACCTACAGGCAAATGCGCACCCCCAGACGGTCCTTGGAGCATTTTCGTAATGGGTGATGCACTTCATGCCCCCAAACAAGTTTTTGTTTTGCCAGAAATCCAGACCCTCCACTCTGGACAAGAAATCTATGTTCAACTTTGCTGCACAGACCCCCCCTTTTTCCTTCCACAGGGGACCCCCATCGCTCAAGCCTTCCTGCTTCCCAAGCATCTCAACGAACGACTCCCTCCCAACCCTCTTGTCTTGTGGGTGCAAATCATGGGATCCAAGAAGCCCGTCCTTGAATGCAGCATCCTTTGCAGAGGTGAGAAGATCCACAGACCAGGAATTCTGGACACCGGAGCTGATGTCACCATCATCTCTCGCTCGGAATGGCCAGACAACTGGGAATTGCAACCAGTACCTGGCATGATCGCTGGAATCGGTGGTGTCACAGTGTCCATGCAAAGCAGAAACAACGTTGTCATTGAAGGGCCCGAAGGCAAGTTGGCAACCGTTCGCCCGTTCGTGGTGAGAGCCCCCATCACCCTGTGGGGCAGAGATGTTCTCTCCCAGTGGGGAATGTCCCTCCAGATCCAAAACCAGGATTTCTAATTGGGGCCACTGAGGCGCGCACTTTACCACCCACCCCTCGGCTCACTTGGAAAAGTGAAGACCCCATCTGGCAAGAACAGTGGCCCCTGTCAAAGGTCAAACTGCGCGCATTGCATTCCCTGGTTGAAGAACAACTCGCCAAAGGCCACATCGTTGAAACCACAAGCCCTTGGAACACTCCAGTTTTCGTCTTGCAAAAACCTGGAACTGACCGATGGAGACTTCTCCAAGATCTCCGCAAGATCAACGACGTCATTGAAGACATGGGTCCTCTCCAGCCCGGCCTGCCTTCGCCATCTATGCTGCCTCGAGACTGGACACTCGCCGTCATTGACATCAAAGATTGCTTTTTCAGCATCCTCTGCACCCCCAAGATGCACCTCGGTTTGCCTTCTCCGTCCCTCTCTAAATAGAGGCTCCTCTCAAAAGATACCACTGGTGCTTCCTTCCCCAAGGACTCAAAAACTCTCCTACCATATGCCAATGGTACGTGGCTCACGTTCTTTCTCCAGTTCGGAAATCCTTCCCAGATGTAATCATCTACCACTACATGGATGACATCCTCATCTGTGCCTCTGAAAAGACTCGTTTGGACAAAGCAGTGAAAACAACCATTGAAACTATTGAAAAAGCAGGATTTGAAATCCGTGAAGACAAAGTACAGTACACCAGCCCGTGGAAATACCTAGGTCTTCAAATTCAAGAGAGAACCATCGTACCCCAGCAGGTTTCCATCCGAGACAACCCGAAAACCCTGAGAGACTTGCACAGCCTGTGCGGATCCATCAACTGGATACGCCCCCTTCTGGGAATCACAACAAAGGAGCTTGCTCCTCTGTTCAACCTCCTCCGTGGCAACGAAGACCTCGACTCCTCCTCGTGCACCATCACACCAGAAGCTCAGGACACCATCATCAAAGTGCAAGAAGCCCTTTCCTCACGCCAAGCCCACCGGTTTGAACCAAATTTGCCCTTCCAGTTTGTCATTTTGGGGAAAGCTCCTCATTTTCATGGACTGATTTTTCAGTGGGACTCTCAACTCACAGACCCTTTGCTGATTCTAGAATGGGTCTTCACAAGCAACCAACCCACAAAAACAATCACCACATTTCAAGAAATCATGGCACACTTGATAAAGAAGGCCAGATCTCGCCTCCGCTCTCTCGCAGGTTGTGAATTTACATGTATTTACCTACCATTGACCACTGGAGACTTGGAGCATTTGCTCCAAACCAATGAAAGTCTCCAATTTGCTCTAGATAGCTACACTGGCCAAATTTCCATTCACTTACCTAAACACAAGCTTTTTAATAAAGATGCAGGTTTTCATTTAGTTCCAAAATTAGTCCAAAGCAGGACCCCTCTCAAAGCTCTAACTGTCTTTACTGACGGCTCAGGCTCGTCTCACAAGTCAGTTATGACTTGGAAAAACCCCAAAACCCAGAATTGGGACTCTGATGTCCAAACAGTGGAGGGATCTCCACAAATTGCTGAGTTGGCAGCAGTTGTTAGAGCTTTTGAGAAATTCAAAGACGAACCTTTTAATTTAGTCACAGATTCCTCGTATGTAGCCGGTATAGCTATGAGAGCAGAACATGCCTTTTTAAAGGATGTTTCCAACCCAAAGTTATATCAACTCATTTCCACACTGACACACTTAATTTCTAACAGAAAACAACCCTATCACATCGTTCCCGTAAGATCACACACTGATCTCCCAGGTTTTATTACAGAAGGAAACAGAAGAGCAGATGCACTGGCCATGCCTGCTGAAATTGCAAATGTACCTGACATCTTTGCACAGGCAAAGCTGTCACATGCATTTTTTTCACCAAAATGTGCCTGCTCTCATGCGAATGTTCAAACTTCCAAAAGATCAGGCAAAAGCCATCGTGGCAACGTGCCCAAGCTGTCAAACTTATCAAATACCCTCTATGGGTACAGGTGTCAATCCCAGAGGTCTCAGCAGCTGCCAGCTGTGGCAGACTGATGTGACCCACTTCCCATCTTTTGGGAAGTCCAAATATGTGCACGTGTCAGTTGACACATTTTCTGGAGCAGTTTTTGCATCAGCGCACGCAGGAGAAAAAGCCACACATGCTGCTAAGCATTTTCTCCTGGCATTTGCCACTCTAGGGGTCCCAAAAAGAGTCAAAACTGACAATGGCCCCGCCTACAAATCTAAACAATTAAAAAAAAAGTTTTTTAATGAATGGGGAATTGAACACACCACTGGCATTGCTTCAAACCCCACAGGACAATCTATTGTAGAAAGAACACACCAAACCCTCAAAAGAGTTCTCAATCAGCAAAAAAGAGACACAGAAATATTGTCTCCAGTTGAGAGACTTTGCAAAGCCCTTTATGTTATCAATTTTTTAAATTGCACCACATCAGAGCCTGATCCTCCCATTCTCCGTCATTTTGCAAACACAACTCAAGCTAAGCTCACTGAAAAACCACCAGTGTTGGTGAAGGACCCAGAAACACAGCAAATTTCTGGGCCCTTTCAACTGATCACCTGGGGAAGGGGATACGCATGTGTATCCCTGCCATCTGGTCCAAAATGGTTCCCAGGAAAAAATATCAAACCATACCTAGGTACGGCAAAACCCACATCTTCCAGCAATGAGAAAAATTCTCCAGAGGCCAATACAAAGCCTCCTCAAAATCAAACCAGCGCTGCCTGGAGACGCAAGCGCCACAAAGTACCTGCAAACCAACGAAAAAATCGTCCTGTCACTAGACAGCTGACGAAACAGAAAATCAAGCAGCGCACAGCTGCCTCAGTTAAGCCTTAAGCTGAACCTTTTGTTATTAAAGTAGTTTTTAGCTGAAATGTTATTAACTTCTGAAAAAGTTGTTTTAACTATCTCTCTTAATACCTTTAACTCTATCCCCAATTTTGTATGAAAGTAGGGGAGAAAAGTAAAAGGTCAGAATCCAATTCTTTCCCTTTCCATGATAACAATTTTTGCTTGTATTTCTTAGTAGAAGTCTCATCCTTGTCCAAAGATGAAAAATATCTCCGTCAGTGTTGTCCTCACTGCAGCCTGGATGTCCATCACCATACCACATGCCTTCGGCTGGATCAACCCACAACCTTCCCAAAACATTTGGGTGACTTTAGCAAAAACTTTGAAGCAAGACAACCTGTGTTTATCCATGGGCAACCTTGACAACCCACTTTCTACATGTTTAGTGGGAATCCCATTTGCAGCGGATGAATGGCCCGTTCAAAACTCAGAACTCCTTCGCACCACAGGTAAGAGACCCAACCCGGTGGACACTTGGGACGATTGGACAAAAATTTTGCCAAACACTCTTGAGGAACCCCAAGAATTGGATTTGCTGGGGTCCTCCAAAGCAACATTTTGCATCAAATTTCACTTTAAGCGCCCAAGACAAATTTTGCATGAAGTAGATCTGTACAAATACACGTACAGGAAAGACATTTCCCCCATAAACAAAGCATACAATAGTCCCGATTGGTGTCATTACACCGCACCCAGAATTTCTGAGTCCTCTCTCCACCCCAAAAAATTGCCCCAGGGAATGTTTCTCATCTGTGGTGACCGAGTTTGGGCCGGAATTCCCTCCCGTCTTCAAGGAGGGCCATGTAGCCTTGGCAAGCTTTCTACCCTCACCCCAACACCACCTCTGTTACATAACTGGAAAAAAAGAAAGCCAGTCAAAACGTGTGAAAAGATCTTATACTCAATTTGATGAAAATTGCAACCCTGTATTGCACGTTTGGAACAAACCCAAAAGAATTGCTGCCTCCCTGTTCCTACCATGGGTAGCAGCAGCAAAAGCCCTTGGAGACATTGACCATTTGGGGTGCTGGCTTAGTAAGCAAGCCAATGCTACATCTGCTGCTTTGAGTGATCTTTTGAAAGATGAAGAAACCACAAGACATGCAACTCTGCAAAACCGAGCAGCAATTGACTTTCTGCTGCTCTCCCACGGACACGGCTGCGAAGACTTTGAAGGAATGTGTTGCTTCAACCTCTCTTCCCATTCCACATCCATCCAAGAAAACATCCAGAAGCTGAAAACCCTCGTGAAAGATTTGAAGAAGGAAACCACCCCAGACTGGGTCAACAATCTCCTCGGACAATGGGGACTGACGGGATGGGCCTCTTCTTTGGTCAAGGGCATTGTGTGGATTCTCGTTGTCATTTTCATTGTGTTAGCTATGTTTTCATGTATGGTCCAGTGTTTCAAAAAAACTGTCAAAGACGCTCTCTTTGTAAATACAGAGAGAGGAATTGTGGGTGACACAAAACCCCCAGGAAAATATCCCTAGGAAGTTCTCTCCTGAGAAACAAAGAAAAACGCCTCTCACATGAGACAATTTGTGCCTGAAAACTTCTTATCACTTTAGAGTCTTATTGGTGTTCAAGTTAGTGCAGTGATTGGTTTCTTTTAGAGTGTTAAGTGAAATATAATTGGATATTGAGTTTAACTAGTGTTTTAATTGGTTCCTTTTTGAATCCCTCTGCAATCTATAAATACTTCTGTTCTACCTGTATCTAACGGATTTGTAGCCTGAACTCCCTTCGGAGAATAAACTGTCTCTGGAATAATTCAGCTACAGGTCTCAGTCTTTTTCCTCGCTGGCAGGTAGCCAAGGGGCTACTTGAACCCCCCTGAGCTATCTGGGTTCTCGTAGCACCTTGGGGGGCTAGCTTAACCCTGGCCCCCCGAACGCTACAAACAAAGACTGAACAGAGCCATGAATATCGTTAGCTGTACAAAAGTGGGGTGCATATTAAGGGGGGATGCAGTGGGTGCTTTGGGAAGTCTGCACCTCTCAAATACTTCAGCCAAAAAGAAGAAGCCTCTGTGAAATGGCTGGATTGAGGATTCTCTGTTCGAGGCAGAACATTGTATGACTTTTTAACCCCAGATAGCCTCAATATTGTGGTATGGAGACAAGAAACAGCAAAACTTCAGAAAATTAAATAAAACCAAAATAAAATCATCGCCCCAGCAATGATTTAGAAAGGGAAATTGAATTGAGTGTGTGTTATAGTACATATGATATAATTAGATTTTGGCAAATATTAAAATGAATACTATATGTACAATGTGGGAAAACTTTGCTGTATGTATATAGTTATTTTTTAGTTTTGCTATTAAGAAAAAGAAAAAATACTAGTCTGATAAGTATGTTTTTCTTGGACTATAATATGGTGACGTGAAAAACTTTTGTTCATGCAACAAACTTGGAAAATAGTATAAAAATTATCAGGAAATCCTTCACATTCTTGGATTATGGGACACCAGACCCCCAGGGAAGGAAAAAAAAGTTGATTTACAGGCTGGAGGGGGGAATGATTTTGAATAATGCATGAAGATCTATGAATATGCAACAGGTTGATGCATTTAAGAAATGCAGTACTCTGCTGTTATAACCTTTTGCTTTATTGTTTGTCTCTTACTGTCTTTTAATAAAAGTTTAAATTATTACCAGGATAGTGAACCTCATTTTTTAAAATCTGGGTATTACACAGGGTCATACCAAAGGAATTCTTGTGCTAAAGTGTTTAACCCAGTGCCCAGAGTGGCCTCATTTTCCTCATTGTCTGCAGAACTGTGCAGCCACAGATTTTAAGATAACTGAGGCCCAAAAACTGATGGCAGGAGGATCTCCTGTGGTTCAAGTCTGGCACCAAGTTCAAGCTTTAATACCAAAAGAGCCGCTACATGGATGAGCAGTGCTCAGTGATTACAGAATGAAACTTATTCAGTGGCACAGGAGGATTTAGAATTGAGGACAGGGGAAGGGTTTAACCCAGCCTCCTGTTTGAACAGCCTGCACAGGGGCTGGGAACAAACCCATGGCTGCATTCAAGGGACAGAGCTCCAGAGCCAGCACAGGAGATGAGACATTCCCTGGCCTGAGGGACAAAATGTGTTCATGGATGGGTCTGCAAGGGCAGGAGAAGGGAAAAGAGTTTCAAGACTTGCTCTGATTAAAGAAAGGGAATTAGACCAAGACTTACACTCTGCCTGAGGAGTGCAGAGAAGCCCCACTGGTGGCCAAGTGCCGTGGCCATCCCAGGTGTCCCTGAGCACAGAAACAGCTCCAGCACAGCTCAGCACGGGGGGACCCCTCACCCCGGGCTCAGGGGCTCTCCAGCCCTGCAGATTTGCACTTCCCGCCTGCAGCACCAGCACGGGAGGCCCCACTGAGCCTGCACTGAAGGCAACGCAGCAGCAACCAGGGCTCCACAGCAGGGGAAGCCCCTGGGCCTGCCCACACATCCTCTGCTCAAATCCTCTGCCTGGCCACCCTCCTTTGGCATCTCCAGCCACTGGGGCCAATCCTTGCTGCCACTGCTGCAGCTTTGCTGCTTTCTGTGCCTGCACTGCCACAGTTGCTGGGGAACACAATGGCACAATTCCACTCTGGCTCTCAGTTACACTCACACACTGGGCTGGGGGAGATTAAAAAGTCACAAGAAAACCTGGACTGGTGCTGGAAAATAAACCGACTTTAAATTTTTAAAATTTATTTCTCTACTCAGGCTTGGTTTGTCTTTGTCTCAGGGAAAGGAATTTTGAAAAATTTTTAAAAGCATGTTACACCACTCAACAGAGATGGGAAAAATCAAAAAAATACCCACAAAGATAACAACCATTAAAAAAATATCAACGGCCATCAGCAAACATCAAGTAACACACACCTCATAGACAGCTCTGGGTGGAGCTGGAGCCACCTTCTCTGGAAAAGGCTGACAAGGAAAACCAGAAGTGTGGACCTAATTAACATCAGAATGACAGAATCACAGGCAAATAAATCCGGGTCTAACAGGAAACCAAATACTAAGAACTACACAACTTGGAAGCAATGAACACCAAACCAGTGGATTTCCATGGATTCAGACTGTATGAAGTTTAGGAAAAATCTAGTACAACTCCCGAGTCATGGAATGATTTTCTCTGCACACCCAGTCTATGTGTGGATGAAATTATTTCTGTTGCACATATTGGAAAGAATCAAGTAATGCCTTGACTCTCTAACACTAAAGATATCACGTTAAAAGCAGAGTGTGGGGGGACCACATGTGAGTCATGCAATGGCTGCTCTGGAAGATTAGCACTGCTTTCCGGCAGCCAGGAGAGGAGATTTACAAATGCAAATTAACACTGCTGGGCAAAGTACCCATTTATCATTGGAATTACCAGGACAAGCAGAGAGGTCACCGAGAATGTTAGAAAAATTAATCACAAACACCAGAACTTAATGTCCAAAAAGGAGACATGGGAGTCCTTAATTGCTTTATTCCTCTGGGATCTCTCAGAGTTTTGGAGGACGCAGCCTCCTTTTTACCCTGTTTTCCCGGCCGTATTTCCCTATCACCTTTTCCATCGGCTGATGTACTCAAGAGATACAGATTTCCGGAAAGCCTGACACTTCAGATTCCCCTCTAATGCATAACCCTCCCTTTAAATTCTAAATTTTTAGAGAATTTATCGTTTTCCCCTATTATTTCTTTGATCTTTGCATATCCAATTTCATTTATCAGCCAAACTATACCGTTTGTTTGTGAAGGCAAACATAGTTTTCCATTCAACAATCAGTGGAATCCATCCCATTGTTTCTTTTATCTCTCTGTATGGTCTTATCTACCAGAAGATTCACAACTCGTCTGTTAAGACAAATCCAAAATTCCTTTCAAGAATAATCCCACAACCAAAGAGGACTCAGGAAAAGAGATTGAATCAATAGCAGTTACAATATTGCAAAGACAATTCTTGAGGAAATAAGAACAAAAGGGCGTGAAAGCCAGTAAGATTAATATCGTAGTAGGGGTGCATATTAAGGAGGACATGCAGCAGGCAGATCGGGAAATCTGAACATTCCAAGTACCTCAGGCAGTGGGGAAAGGGAGAGGGAGATGAAGCCGGGAAGATGAGGATAAAAAGGAGGCTACTTTTTAGAAACCGCACGGCAAATGCCGCATGGCCTCTGCCTTTGCTCCACATAAAAGTCACTTTTACAGGACTCCTCTGTCTCCTTTGTGCACACAAACCTCTGGCCACGTGAATTTTCCTGCACAGCCCCGGGGACTCTCCCAAAAATCCCTTGCCCCCCTCGGGCTCCTGCTGGGGCTCCAGGTGGGTCCCGGCTGCATCCCGAACTCACCCCCAGCTCCCACCGCCCTCAGCTCCCGCTCACCCCGAGCTCCCGGCGGTTCAGGGCAACAGCGGTTCCTTAGCCCGATGCCCGAGCCGGGCCCAGCGCGGGAGCCGCTCCTCAGGCGAGGTTTGAGAGAAATGGCGGAGCTCGGGGAAACAGACAAGCGACCGTGACGAATAAAGAGCTCGCCCCTCGCTGTGATTGGATGATTCTGCCGTCACTCCTCATTATCGCACGCTGATTGGGCAAAGCCGGACAAAGCCCAGCCTCGGTAACGCCGCCAGAGCACCCCTGAGGCTGGAAAGGCGACAATGGCTCAGCGTCTATGGGCGCCCGGGGAGGCGGCGGCGGAGCTCGGAGGCGGCCCCAGCGCAGCATCCCAGGGACAGGGCAGCCACCTCTGTGCTACCCACAGGAACCGGGACGAGCCAGCGCTTCTCCAGCAGCGGCTCCTGCCCAGGCCCAGCTGATTGGCTGAGGATAGGCCCGGGAGTGGAGAGAAGGAACAGGAGAGATCCCGCCCCGAGCACCGAACGGGAACAGCAGACCCAGCCTGGGCACAGGGAGGGAATTTATTACCAAACAAATTACAGCAGGACAAGGAGAAGGGAAAGAAATCTCTACAACCCCTGACCCCCACCCAACAGGGATCAACAGGAGCACGGATCACCAGGGCTCTGCCCAACGGGGGTCACTGGGGATCATCCAACACCGATCCTCCCATGGGGGATGGAGCTGGAGCAGAGCACAAAGCTCTTCCCACACTCGGGGCACTCACAGGGCTTCCCTTAGTGGTGCCTCCGTTGGTGTTGGGTCAAGTGAGAGCTCCGGGTCCCTTTGTGTCTCCATCCCTCGATCGGGCCTCTCCCTGGTGTGGATGTGCTGATGGGTGGCGAATTCAGAAGTCCACCTGAAGGTCTTCCCACATTCCAGGCTGTTCCCTGGTGTGGATCTTGCGGTGCTTGGTGACGTTGGAGCTCCAACTGAAACTCTTCCCACATTTCTTACGCCCACAGAGCCATTTCCCAGTGTGAATGTTCTGGTGTTCCCTCAGGTGGGAGCTGTAGCAGAAGCTCTTCTCACCTTCCAAGCATTTGTGGGGCTTTTCTTCCTTCTCCTCACATTCCAAGTACTTGTGGGGTTTTTCTTCCTCCTCCATCCAGCTGTGGCTTGGGAATGACAAATCCTGGTTTGAGGGGAAAAACAAGCTGGAGACTCCTTGGGCTGGGGGCTTCTGCTGCCCAAATCCATCTCTAGAACATAGAAGGTGTCTTGCATCCATGAAATTCTCCAAAAAATCAAGATTCAGCCCAAAAATCCCCTTCAAGCTGTTCCTCATCTCTGATCTCTCCACTTCGAGGGTTCCAGAGGTTTCCTTCCCCTGGGATGATGGGGTTCCAATGTCTCCAGGGGTTCCCCCTTCTCCAGGGTCCTGCTGAGGGATGATCCAGGGGCTTCTGGGGGTCTGTGGGGTCCCTTCTTCACTGGTGCCTCACTTTGAGATCCCTGGGATCCCAGGGGTCCCTCCTCTCCAGACTCCCCCCCTTTCCAGGCTGCCAGGGGCCCCCCAGCTCCGGGATCACCCCTCTCTGCTCTCCCTGCTCTGGAGGTCCCAGGGGTTCCTCTCCTCTGCTCTCCCAGGGCTCCCCAGCACCAATGTCTTCCCCCTGCCGATACTGGGCAATGGCCACACGGACCCCCAAAGATCCCCCCAAGGGGCTCAGCTTTGGGGTCCTGCAAGATCCAAACATACACACAGATAAAAAACACCCAGGACTCCAGACAATATTTGGGGCTCAATGCTGTAATCTGTGAGCTCCAAACACACCCCAATAAAAAAACCATCTCAGAGACCCCCCCGATAGATTTGGGACGAGCTTTCCCTCCCCGCTCCCCTGCACGGTGCGCTGGGGGCGATGGTCCCGTGGCTGGGGGTGCTGTGGCCACAGGAGGCACTGGAACCTCCTGTTTCTCCTTCTTTGTCTGCTCCTGCTCCTCCTCTTACTGCTCCTCCTTTCCCAACTTCTCCTCCTGCTCCTGCTCCTTCCCCTTCCCAATCCCACCTCCTCCCCAGTTTCAGCACTCTGCATATTTAGAGTGGAGAATCTTGCTTGTTTTTAGAACTAGAACAAAGATCCCAGATGGAACAAGCCCTACTCGTTTTAGGCAGAAGCATCAGTGACTAAAGGTCATGTTTCCTTTGGTTTTGTCCTATCCTTGCTCCTCCTCAGTGTTCAGGCTGGACTATGGGGTGTCCTCGTTTGCTGCATTTTCGGAGCTCCTCTTGGATCCTTTGGGCAGCAGGCTGTGCCCTGGGAGGATTCTTTGTGCTCCTTTGTGACACAGGAGAACCTTCCAAGCGGTTTTTGCGTGAGCTGCTGCTGTGGTGTCACAGGAACATTGCCACATCCCAGCGGTGTTCCCATTGTTGTGGGACACAAAGGCCTCAGTGCCCAGAGCGGCTCTAGGTGCTGCTGATTGCCGGAGGATCCTCCTGCCCGAGGCATTCCCAGCAGCCAGCCCAGCCCTGACGTGTCCTTCTGTGCTTGCAGGGGCACAGCCTGCAGACGTGTGCAGCGCAGCCACAGTGATCCAGCAAGTGGCTGCTGCAGTTTGCACTCTGTACCCTGTGGCTTATTCGGGGTATTTTCTAACCCACTTGGCAAGTCAGTCGAGTTTTTGCCTCGGTGCAGCATCTGTGGCTTTGGGCTTGCTGTGTGCTTTCTGTTCTTCCTCTGGACCTGAGCTGACTCTGTAACCCAATTGCCATGAAGACACCGTTGGTTTGGGAGAGCTCCTGCCAGCAGCTGCAGCTGTAAAGGGGGTGTCTGCAGCCAGCCAGGAGTTTGCAGTGAGGCCTGGGGGGTTCTGTTCCCTCAAGCAGGGCATCTGTGGCTCTGGAGCCTGGAACTGCCCCGTTTGCTGCTCCAGCCAAGAACTGACACAGCCCAGCATTTTGTGCTGTTCTCTTGCTTGCTCTGGGAAGGGACTGTGGCTCCTGCAGGGATGCTGTGAAAGCAAAATGCTCTCTTGGGCTTGCCTTGCTCCGTGGCATTTCCCACCACAGGCAATTCTTTTCCTACCAGCATCTGGTTCATGTTCCCTCTCCCATTGCAGGGCACCTCATGTCTGAATCCCAAGCAGCTCCTCCTTCAGTGAGTGGGAAGAGCATCTTTGATGCTCAGAATTGTGCAGCAAATTGTGAGCTCTGTGTGTGGCAGCCCAGTGCCAGCTGGGAGGCTGAAGGAAAGTTCCTGTCAGGGTCTTTGCAGCAGCAGCAGCAGCAAAGGGATCCCTGGCAGTTTTCTCCTTTTCTGCTGAAGAGTTTTAGAAGAGCTGCAGATCTGGTTTTGCAGGCAGAAGATTTGCCTTAGCCATGGTGAAATATTGAATTCCCAGCAATAAATGACAATGTCAACTTTAGCCCATTGTTAGTTTGTATACTGTAATATAAATACACAATATATAATAAAAATAAATTGGACAGTTGTTTTATTCCTTCAATTTTATTTCTGTATTCTTAAATTTTTCTCCTTTTTCTTATTCTAATTTCTAACTATTCTTTGCTATTCTACTTATTCTTCTTTCCTATTCTAACTATTCTTCTCTGCTTCTTCTATGTGTTTCTAAATTCCTATTCCTATTCCTATTCCTATTCCTATTCCAGCCAGCTGGGCAAGGGACTGGGAGTTGGAGTTGCCTTTGTCCTTCTCACTGTCACTGTCTGTCGCTATCGGAGTCCAGCGCAGACGGATCCTGGGAGCTGCTTCCTCCTCACAGAGCGGCGCTCCTGGGACTGAGCACTCCAGGGCTCTGCACCCCTTAAATACCCTCAGTGAAGGGTGGGGCTCTCTGATGTCACAAGGGTCTCTGGCCACCACCGTGTCCCACATCACAAAGGGCCGTGACATGAATCGCCACCCCCGGCACCCCATGAGCCGTGGAACAGTGGAGCAGCCAGGAACTGGCTCGGAGCAGCCCCCGCTTTGTGGCCTTGTGGCCCCTGCTGTGCCCAGAGCCCTGAGAGGCTTTGGCCACGCTCACACACGGCAGCCCCAGCCCCTGCCTGCAGCGCTGAGGGAGCGGCGCCGCCATTGCTGCCGCCCTCAGGGGCTCTGAGGGGAGCGCGGCTCCGCCAGCCCCGCTCCGCCCGCACGGGCAGCACAAACATGAAGCACAAACACAGACGGCGCTGAAATGGTGTTCCCAATGTTGTGCTTGGTCTCATCTTCCCAATTTTCCTGCACGAGCTCTTTGTCGCTGTCATCTTCCCAACTGGAGTGTCCTGAGGGTCTGCTGCCATTCCCTCCTGACACAATTTGGCCAATGGGTTCTTCCCAGTCAGAAAGTTCTCTACAGCTGTTGCCACCTCCTTGGAACAGCCCTTGCTCGATGTGTTCTTCCCAGTCTGAGGGGTCTTGGGAGCTGCTGACTTCTCCCTGGGACAGATCTTCCTCCGTGCATTCTTCCCAGTGGGAGAGTTTGTGGTAACTGGTGACTTCCTCACCTTCCCACTGGGAAAGCTCTGGCTCAATGTCATCTTCCACCTCATTGTCCTTCCCAGCCAAGGTCCCCTCCTCGCTCTCTTGCCCTGCCCGCACTGACACTGCCGCTGTCCCCTCCTGCTGCTGCTCCCTGGGGGCCTGGGCTCCCAGCTGGGCGGGCGAGGGGCTGGGGGGCTGTGTGGGGCAGGCACTGAGCTCTCTTCCCTTTTGGCTGTGGCCACTGATTCCACTTCTACAGCCATGCACTGCTGTAGGGCATAGACTTCCTTCAGCTGCTGCCTCAGTGCCTGATCTCCTGCAGCGCCTGGCTCAGGATCTCAGGTGATGTTCTGTCCGTGGGACTCTGTGGGGCAGGAGAGGCTGGGCAGGGCCGGCGCTGCCTCTGCTGCCACCGCTGTGCCCTCGGGGCTGGCACAGCTGGGCCCCACTGGGGACAAGGCTGGGGCTGCTCGTGGCTCACAGGGTGCAGGGGTCTGTCCCACATCTTGGAGCTGATGTCATTTCTACATTGGGACAGCTCCTGGCTGCTCACATGTTCCTCCCATTGGGACAGCTTTCACTCACTCATATCTGCCCATTGGGGCAGCTCTTGGGCTCCAGTGCCTTGTCCTTGGGACAGCTCCTTGTCCCTGCTGTCAGTTGGGACAGTTCCTTGTCCCTGCTGTCTGTCACTTGGGACAGCTTCTTGTCCCTGCTGTCACTTGCAACTGAGAGGAATGTAGCATTTGTCTTTACAAACAAGCTGTAGATTGCTGGTAGATACAGTTAGCACCAAGAGATAAAAGAAACAATGGGAGGGATTCCACTGATTGATGAATGGGAAAAGAGATTTGCCTTTACAAACAAACTGTAGGTTTGCTGGTAAATGAAATTGGGTAACAGAAGATGAAAGAAGCAACGGGGAGGGAAAACTATGAATTCTATAAGAATTAAAAATTAAAAGGGAGGGTTATACATTAGAGGGGAATCTCAGGTGTCAGGTGTTTGGGAAGTCTGTGCCTCTCAAGTACCTCAGCCAATGGGGAAAGAGAGAGGGAAAAGCGGCCGGGAAAATGGGATAAAAGGAGGCTGTGTCCTCCAAAAATTTGAGAGATCCTGGGGAATGCCCCATGGCCTCTCCCTTTATTCCAATAAAGCAAAAAGGACACCTCTGGCTCCTTTTTGGACATAAACCTCTGGTGTTTGTGGATGAATTTTCCTTACACAACC
This sequence comes from Muscicapa striata striata, assembly GCA_030060385.1. NCBI lineage: Eukaryota > Metazoa > Chordata > Aves > Passeriformes > Muscicapidae > Muscicapa > Muscicapa striata. The sequence goes on along the minus strand of JAREIS010000409.1, from coordinate 415,350 downwards.
ATTCCAGCTGGAACTGGCCGCGTGCTGAGGGAGCGGTGCTGCTGCCCCGGTGAACTCGGCTCCCCCGGCCTTGTCCCAGCTGGGGAATGAGGAGAGCACGGGAAAGCCTCGTGTTTCTCATCCCCTTCCTCACCACAGCCTCCAGGTTTCAGGCACAGATAATTCCGAGGGGTTATCAGTGTTCCGCAATAAAGGAAGCGGGGACTGACCTGCCTTTACCAAAGTCAGCCTGCCTGGGGTCAAGAGTGCAAAAGACTCATTTGCACTTGTGTCTAACAATACAAAAATTGATTTGCAGGTCCAGTGGGTTCCATTTATCTCTTTGTCCATGGGAAAAGCACTGCTGAAGCTTTAAGAAGGATTTCTGCTCTGTGTAAGGCTCCTTTCACAAACTATCCTGTTAAAACATGACATTAATTGCCCATGATTTTTGAGTACTTAACTTTAACAACACGATTTTTACCCATACAGGCTGTTTTGCAGGATGCCAAACTTTTAAAAAGTATCTCCTTTAACTGAAAAGAGAACTTTTTAAAAGGCCACATTCACAAATAATTAGTGCAGCACCTCTCTGTTTACAGCCAAATCTGAATCAGAACGATCCCCGTTTTCTTTGATGACCTGATGGGTCTTTCCATGTTTCAGCCTCAGAAGATTTTATGGTGGCAGTTCAAAATCAGAGAGTTTTTCCTTTTGTTTCTCTGTAACTTGGTAAGAACTGACTTGGAGTTCTCAACCTGTGTTTCATGGAAAGTGAGAAATGAACTCCACTACAAACTCGCCCTGAGGGAGCACTTTGGGAAGAGCTGAAGTGAAACTTTTAGATTTGATCAGGAACTGCTTCATTTTGTACATGCTCCTCCATGAATTGAGAAGAGCAGATGAAATAATCAATTCAGACACATTTCTTTGGAAATTAAAGATGCTTTTGCCACTGACATTTGAGACTTCAAGAAATCAGCGCTCATTTCAAAATGGAAAATGCACTTTTCCCTTCCAAATGGGAGAGGTGTGGCTGAATCAAATCCATTCTGCAGTGCTAATATAGAAATTAGCTTTTAGTAGAATCATCTCTGCAGCACTCCCCACCCTTTTCTTTCCCTCTCTCTGTCTGACATGACCACAATATCCTAAATTAACACTGAACTCACTCAAACCACACATTTAGCTCTTGTCTTGCCTTCAGTTTTCTTCTCTCATCCCCATCCTGCTGCTGCTTCTTAACACTCTCTTGGAAATTATTGAACCCCAGTTGGCTCTGAAGCAGCACTTCAGAAAGAAAGTAGTCTGGCACACATTTTATTCTGATGTTTTCTGTTACATTTTCCATGGAATCACAGAAGTTTTGGGTTGGAAGGGACCTTAGAGATCATCCAGTTCCACCTGGATACCTTCCACTACCCCAAGTTGCTCCAAGCTCCATCCAACCTGGCTTTGAAAATTTTGGATGAGGAATAGCAACAATTCTCTGCACCTGTGACAGCTCTGCATCCCCACCAGCACCCAAAAACAGGGGAAAAAGGAGGAAAATTCACAGCAACAGCAATTAAATAAACATGGAATCCTGCACCAGAACACTGGCCATGAACTCCACCTCCAGTTTCATGCCTGAGGTTTGTCTGCCTAATTAGCCAACATGGAAGTTTGGCTTTTTTGTGCTTCCCCTCGGGAGAACTTTGGCTTTAAGTCCAAATTTTGTGGTCACTCTCCCTGTATTTCCCCCAGAGCTGTGCTGCTGTGGCTGTCTTAAAATATAAGAAGCTTTTAAAGGGGAAAAAAAAAGAAAAAAAGAAAGATTTTTTATTATTATTCTAGAAGGAGAGAAAAGTTTTTCTTGACATCCTCCTTGGAATGGCTTGAATGGGATTGTGTGCGTACAGTTATATATGAATGTGTTTGTGACTATTGAGAGAGAACCTCGTGGGGTAAGTAAGAAATGGAAAATACAATCTTAAACCAGGGAAACTCAGGGAAAATCTGCAATGTTGTCCAGAGAAATTGTGGATTTCCCATCCCTGGAAGTGTCCAAGGCCAGTTTGGGCAGAGCTTGGAGCAACCTTGGGGTAGCAGAAGATGGAATGGGATGGGCTTTAAGGTCTCTTCCAACCCAAACCATTCTGGGATTCTGGGATTCTATGGATGCCCCTCGTGCAGCACCCATGGCTGTGCCCTGAACCTGTCCCCAGTCTTCAGCACAGAGATTTCCAGTCCTACCCCCTTAAAATAACTCCTCTCCCTGTGTTTATCTTGGCCTGGGTGGCTCAGAAACATCCTGTTTTTCCCTAATTAAAAAATGACAGCACACAAGACGTGTGACAGAACATTTGTCTTCAAAACCCTCTCAGAGTTCCAGCATGAGCTGTTTACTCTCTTTACCCCAGTGAAAAACAGCAGCTGGTTGGTTTGAATTTTTTTGGGTGGTTTTTTTTTTGGGGGGGGGTTGTGGGTTTTTTTCTTTGTCAGGCATTTAACAGTATTTTATCTGCAACAGGAAACCAGGGTTACAGTTAGGTCAGGTTGTAGAGTCTCCCAGATCACCGAGGAAAACAATAAACACGCAGAGAGCAAACCCTTGGAAAAGGAGAAGGGAAATGTTGTCTCCATACAGAATAAATCAAATATTTTTCCAGGAAAGAGCAAAGGGAATGGATGGGGATGTCAGAGGGATTTCAGGCATGACAGGGAGCAAGGAGCTGAGCTCGTGTGCAGTTCCACGAGGGATGTGGTGAATCATCAAATCAGGGAATCATGGAATGCTTTGGGCTGGAGGGGTTCCAACCTTCCACTGTCCCAGGCTGCTCCAGCCCCATCGAACACCTCCAGAGTTCGTTTAGGACAAGGGGAGAGGAAGGTGTTGTCAAAACCCAAATTCCTCCCCAGCACCCTCAGAAATCAAAGAATGTTCCTTCCTCCTTCAGAGCATCCTGAGGAGGGAGCCAAGGCTCCGTTTGGAGTTCAGGCATTTAATCCCTGACAATTGGTGGGAAAAAGAAAAGAGCTTTTCCCTTCTGCGCCTATCCTGCCTCCCCAAAACCAGGACAGGGATGCTGTGCCCGGAGTGGGAAAAGTCAACTCAAAGAACAGCTAAAAGCAAAGCTGTCAGTGGTGAAGGGAGGAGGGGGGTTCGTTTTGGTGCTGAATAACCCCGAAAGCAGCCTGGCTCATCAATCCCCGAGTTAATCACCCTGCTAATGAGGTGAAGATGTGACAGAGCTGATAAGGGAACCGATAAAGAGACTAACAAGGGAAAGTACTGATAACTTATCTAAAGCTGCAGAGCTGCCACGGCTCTGGGACAACTGACTGATACTTTATCCCATAAAAACCCATTTTTTAACGGGAGAGCCTTTGAACATTCCCTTTCCCAGAGATTCCTCCCAGGAGCGGGAAATTCCTTTGAGAATGAACACAAGTTTAGCCTCCTTTCCTTGGTCTGGATAAATGACATCAATCTCTACACAATAATTGGTACATTCATGGAAGGAAAATTAATCCACAAACACCAGAGGTTTATGTCCAAAAAGGAGACAGAGGAGTCCTTTTTGCTTTATTCGAATAAAGGGAGAGGCCATAGGATATTCCCCTGGGATCTCTCAGATTTTTGGAGGACGCAGCCTCCTTTTATCCTAATTTCCCGGCCGCTTTTCCCTCTCTCTTTCCCCATTGGCTGAGGTACTTGAGATGCACAGACTTCCCGGAACGCCTAAGATTCCCCTCTATAGTATAACCCTTCCTTTTAATTTTTAATTCTTATAGAATTCATAGTTTTCGGCCCCCCCCATTGCTTCTTTCATCTTCTGTTACCCAATTTCATTTACTAGCAAATTTACAGTTTCTTTGTAAAGGCAAATCTCTTTTCCCATTCATTAATCAGTGTAATCCCTCCCATTGTTTCACTTATCTTTAGGTGCTAACTGTATCTACCAGCAATCTACAGCTTGTTTGTAAGGATTAATGCTACATTCCTCTCAATCCCTCCTCTTTTATTTTTAATAATTGTCTTTACAAACTTTAGCTATCGACTCAATTTATTGTTCCTGTCCTTTTTGGTTTTGCAATTATTTGCAATGACATCAATTTCTGTCCTTTTGTAGCTATCTCTGGATCAGTAGGCATGGCTATTACCTGCATCCCTTTGATCACATGTTGAATAAGTTGTACTAAGCAAGGGATCATGCATGATAAAAATATTATGTGCTGTAACAACTCTAAGAGGAAAAAAAGCAGTTGTTTAACCCACAGTCCACCAGGTAACCACGAAAACATGTCCCATTCCTATCCTTTCCATGTTTGGACCGGTACATGAGCCAACTTTCTTATTCCTCTTGCTATTTGTTTCACCACCTTTGCTTTGTGATCTATTTGCAAACAACAATTTAAGTCATTTAATTTGCCACACACACCCCCTTCTTCTGCTAATAAATAGTCTAATACCATCCCGTGTTGAAATATTGCATTCCTCATCTGAGTAGATTGGTCAGCAAGAAGGTCAAGAGCTGTAGCTGTCTGGTTACTTACTATTTCAAAGACAGCTTGTAACCTAATTATCCGATTTAAATTATAAATGGGTTCTCTGGCACCTGATATTAATTCATTAGGATTCCAAGTGGCTGGTCCATAGTGTTGTATGATTCGTTCAGGTGGCCATTCATCATCACCCCACTTTTGGGTGCTTCCCCCAGCCAGGGACATATCAATCGACCGCTTTTCCCTAATTAGATCATCATATACCTTGATTCCTAACTGTTTTCCCTGGACTTGTGGTAGCAGAAAGAACAGTGGTCTGATGTACCCCACATAACATATCCCTGACCAGTCTGGGGGTAACCTGCGATAGGCATGTTGGCCACAAATCCAGTAATGCCTCTTTAAAGCCCAGGTCCCGTTGGCAAAGGGACCTTCCCAATTTTCATGATCCACTGGGGGATCAAAATACAGCTTGCTTCCTGGGCCTAGTGGTCCCCCAACAATAGTTGCCCCACCATGGGAATCACAGTATTTGCACTTCCATGCTCCCACATGAGGTTTCCAGCTGCAGTTACACCCCAGATCTGTTTTATTAGATTTGGACCAGAACCTGCTAAAAAGAGTTTGAGTTCCATTCTGGTGTTGCCACTTCCACTGATATTCACGAACAACATGTGTCTTACTTGTGGAATTATCTTGGGGGCAGCTTAAAAATAAGGAGTCAAAAAATTTACCCTCCCCACTGCTTTACAGCCTTCCAAATCTTTCTGGTAATTATGGTAGGAACACTTTACCCAGCTACCATTTGAGAGTTTAACATGAGTTTGATTCCATCTGCCTTGATATCTGGAACAATCATAAGGAAGGCAGTTGGGGGTCCAACAATCTAAACCCAAAGATAAAGTCCAATTACAAACACTTTTTCCCACGTACCTGCTTCCTGTTCTGTTTAGACAATAAGTGCCTCTTTCAGAAGAATGAAGCTGCCATGGACTTCCTTCTTCATCCCAAAATCCTGTTCCATTATGGACCTCACTCAGGGTGCTAACCCACCATTTAGGTTCGACTGGGCTGGCCACCCATGGCCAGTTTTCAGATCCCCCTGGCCCTCCACAGACCCAGCAATTGCTAAGGTTAAAGGTTTTTGCTGCTTCTTCTCCTAAGGTTAAAAACTTATTTTCCCATTCTTGGCCCCACCCTAACTGACAATATAAAGGTAAGATCATTAAGAGAAACATTCTAACAGTGTCATGTAATTTCCTAACCTAATTTGCACTTTCACATTGTCTTCCACACCTGTGGTGAGTGAAGGCACAGAAACAGCTTAACATAAATAAAACTGTGACAGCAAAGGGCTGGCCCCCAATGACTGGAGATCCGAGAGAAGGGATGCCCACACAAACTGTTTCAGCAGGCAGTCCCTGGGTGGGCACACGAGGCTTCCCCCGATGTCAACACACTTGCTACTGCTCCAGTCCGCCCCTGCGGAGTGTCAGTCGTGGCTTCCCGTCCTTCTCCTCCAGCTGAGATGTCCAAATCTCTGGGGCCTCAGAGACCTTGACCCGAGTGTGATGGGTTCACCCGTGTTCAGCTGTCTTGACAGCTGTTTCTGTGGTCAGCAACACCTGGAAATATCCACGCCACTTCACCACCAGCGGTGCTTCTTTCCATTCCTTAACCAGGACCCAGTCTCCTGGCTGGATGTTGTGAACAGCAAAGTCCAAAGGCAGGGTCTGTGCCAGCTGAGCTTCCTGTCGAAGAGATTTCACAACAGACAGTGTCCAAGCCACATATTGGTTTAAATACACATCACTTATCTCTACCCCTCACTAGGCTGAGAATTGCAGGGCTAAGGAATTCCAAGCATAAATTGAGTATCTCCTCTGGGCCTGGCCCTTATTCCTCCAAGCCAGGGCTAGGAGCCGTACCTATGGCAATTTAGTTTCTATTACCAGCTTCAGAAGATGTTTCTTTATTTCTCTATTCATTCTTCTAATCCGACCCGAACTCTGGGGGTGCCAGGGGGTATGTAGGATCCATTGTATCCCTAAAGCAGTCATAACTCCTTGAAGATTTTTTCCTGTAAAATGAGTTCCCCTGAGTCTATTGCTTTCACAATCCAATATCTTGGAATTATTTGTTCCAAAAAATACTTTAACAACCGATCCCGTAGTTGCTGAAACAGTAGGGAATGCTTCTGGCCACCCTGTTAATTGACATACTATTACTAGAAGATACTTAAATCTTGACACTCGGGGCATTTCAGTAAAATCCACCTGACATGTCTGGAAAGGACGTACAGCCCAAGGCCTCCCTCCCCAGGCAAGTTTCTTTGTAACTTTGTTATTGGTTTTAGCACAAATCAAACAACCCTCAATAACTTGCTTTGCCAGGCTAAAAAGACTTACATCAGCACACATTTTGAGGAAGGCTTCTCCCATTGCTTCCTCTGAGTAGCCTGCGTGGTGCCCCCTTAATGTGGATTGTTGCCACCCTTTTTGGCAAATTCATCACCTCCAATAAGCGAGAGAAAAGTTCTCACGGGCTGATGTCTTTTCCCCTGCGGGTTAATAAACCTCATTTTTCCCACAGTTTCCCAAATGCATGTATCACCCCATATGCATATTTAGAACCAGTGAAAACATTCACTGTCTTGTCCTGGTATAGCTCACAGGCTCTGATAAGCGCATACAGCTCAGCTGTCTGAGCTGACCAGGTGGGTGGTAACCTTTCCCCTTCTTTTAATTGTTTCCCATTCACTATAGAGTATCCTGTAAAACGCTTCCCGTTGATCACCCTTGACGACCCATCAATGAACACATTCTCTCCCTCAGGCCAGGGAGTATCTCTTAAATCTTCCCTAGCTCTAGTCTGGAGATCTATAACCTGAATACAATAATGGGTTTCTTCTTGTCTCCCCCTTTCTTCAGGGCCGTTCAAACAGGAGGCTGGATTAAAATTTTCCCCATTTTTAAATTCTAAATCCTCCTGTTCCATTAAACAAGATTCATACTGTAATAATCGAGGGCTCGTCATCCACTTAGAGGCTCTCTCAGTTAACAAAGCTTTAATCTGATGTGAAACCCTTAGGATCAGATGCCCTCCCCTTGTAAGCTTGCGGGCCTCAGCCACCATCAGAGCTGTGGCTGCACAGTTCTGTAGACAATGGGGCCAGCCTCTGGCCACTGGCTCTAACAATTTAGAAAAATAGGCGACAGACCTCCGTGTTCCCCCATGCTCCTGTACCAAAATTCCTTTAGCATGTCCCTGTTTAACATCTACATGTAGTTGAAATTATTTTTCTGCATCTGGAAGAGCTAAGACTGGGGCATTAACTAATTTGTCTTTTAATTTTTTTTTTAAAGCTTTGCTCTCCTTCCGGTGTCCATACCACGACATTAGGATTGTTTTGGGTTAAAAAGTCAAATCTCTTTCCAGTAAATTACAATCACAATGAGGAGCAATCAGAAACTCATGCTTTTCAAACTCGTCTCACACATTTAACAAACTCCCATGGCTTTCCCTGGATTACTTTTATTTTCCAGCAAAACTCACAAAATCCTTAAAACAGAATCCTAATCTTTTCACGTATAATCTGCATTTCCTATGTATTTCTTTATCCTTGTTCCCCTTCTCTTTATCACACACCGTATACCAGAGCCAGTCCCTGTCCTGTCACAGTCCAAACACAGCTCCTCCCCCCATCGGTGCTCCCAGCGAGCACGGCCCGCAGCAGACAGGCGGCTGGGATCTATATAACATGGCCATAAAAGTTCATTTGCCAACTTATACTCTGGCCACACAAAATAACAGTATTTTACCATGATTTCCATAGTTACCTCTGGATGAATATACAATCTGTCCCAAGACCTCAGCATTCTCCCCAAGGGACTCTCCGGGGGCCCTTCCCCAGCTTCACCCTTCCAACCCTCCATGGGTGTCCTGTTTCACCTGTGCTGCCCTCCATGGCTGCCCTCCCAGGTGTACCTGTGCTGCCCTCCCAGGTGTACCTGTGCTGCTCTCCATGGATTCCCTGTTTCACCTGTGCTTCCCTCCATGGGTGCCCTCCCAGGTGTACCTGTGCAACCCTCCATGGGTGTCCTGTTTCACCTGTGCTGCCCTCCATGTGTGCCCTCCCAGCTGTGCCTGTGCTGCCCTTCATGGGCGCCCTCCCAGGTTTGTTCCCTGAGGATCCCATTTTACTCACCGGTGAGATTTTCAGCGGTCCTTCCCCGTGGACTCTTCACGAACCCCTGGTCTGCCACTCGTCTGTCTCCTGGACAGTCTCGGGAACCCGATCGATCGCCCGGTGCCAGCCGGCACCCAGGGGAGCTGATCACCAAAACTGGGTGAGGCGCACCTTCAGCTCCTGCCTGCCGCCCCGGAGGGGGGAAATATCCCGGACAAGAGCCCCCAAATTGTAAGGAAAATTAATCCACAAACACCAGAGGTTTATGTCCAAAAAGGAGACAGACAAGTCCTTTTTGCTTTATCCGAATAAAGAGAGAGGCCATGGGGCATTCCCCTGGGATCTCTCAGATTTTTGGAGGATGCAGCCTCCTTTTATCCGAATTTCCTGGCCGCTTTTCCCTCTCTCTTTCCCCATAGGCTGAGGTACTTCAGAGGCACAGACTTCCTGGAACGCCTAAGATTCCCTCTAATGTATAACCCTTCCTTTAAATTTTTAATTCTTATAGAATTCATAATTAATTCAATTACATCTATATAATAATTTAGATATAAACAGTTGATTATTCTGGGGCTAAGATTGGGTCCAGGTGCGCCCAGATTCCTTTCTGAGAAGGAGTTTAGAAAGCCAGGGGGTGATTTCATTTTCATTTCAAGGGAAAGGAGGAGAGGAAATGGCCTCAAATTGCACCAGGGCAGGCTCAGGGTGGAGATGGGGAAAGAAAATTTCCCTGGCAGAGTGGTCAGGATTGGGATGAGCTGCCCAGGGAGGTTTGCAGTCACTGCCTGGGGGAGTGTTCAGGACAGGCTGGATGTGGCCCTTGGGGACAGGGTTTGGGGTGATGCTGATGGCACTGGGGGATCCTGGAGGTTCCTTCCCACCTTGATGTTTCTGGAATTCTCTGAGCTGACCTGAAGCCTGGTTTTAGGCTCTCACATCCCTCATTTCCTGGGATGGCAGAGCCAGGGTTCAGCTCCTCATACTGATCCCCTGGACTTCTGGAAATCCTCTTGCCAGAGCACCACGGTGGAAATTTGGTTTCTCAGGGGTGCCAAAGCTCCTGAAACTCAGAAAATTGCTAAAACCTGCAGCTTATTTGTGCTAAATTGAATGAAATGATTCCACAGACACTGGAACCACTGGGAATCCCTGCTGCCACATCCTCAGGGAAGTGCCCTGATCTGACCAGGATTTGGGGCTGATCGGGCACCTCTTGTCCTATCACTGCACCACAACTGGGATTTAAAGATGCAGGAATGTCTGGAAGAAATTATAAACATAATTTACCATTTGGAAAAGGTTTTGGGGTACCCAACCCGTACAAAAACATGTTGCAAAATACAATATAAAGCTTAAAAAATACGAGTTGGTTTGAAGTGTAGCTCAGCTCAGTAGAGACCATTTAAGATCCCATATCCTGGGTTACTTTATCCCTAATTCCATGTTGGCATTCCCTGCTCCGTGTGTGTCTGGCTGTAAATCCCTCGGGGCAGGCGCCTTTTCCCACTCAGTGTTTATTCCACACAGAGACTCATGAGGTGCTAATGGGATTCCCAATAGCTCCAAGGATGGAGCTGCTGGAATTCCACCTTTGCAAGAGAGATTTGTGACACCTCACCCACTTAGGAGAGAGAAATTTGCCTTATTATCCATGAGAAGCTCTTTAATGAGGATTAGTAAAATTACCATCAAATTTTCTCCCTAACTGACCTGGGAAGCCACAAGATTTGTTTATAAATTCCCAGCAAAGCTGAGTGTTTTCTGTCCATCTTTAACTGGGAGAAAAGTAACAATAGATATTCAGAATATTTGGGGATGTGATTTGGGGTGATGATGATGGCACTGGAAGAGCTTGGAGATCTTTTCCAACCTTGATAATTCTGGGATAAGCTGAGAGAAAGGCTCAGAAAGGACAGGGCACCTCTGTCACCAGTTGTAAATGCACTTTAAAACCCTGCAATGGATCATTTTTTTCTTGTTGGAACCCTGGAAACTGAGAATTTCAGACTTTCTGTGCTGCCAGACACTGACGCCCAGGAGAACTCTGCTTTTGACCTGAGGCTGTGGAGAAGCTTCCAAAATGGAATTATAGAACTGGGATCATGGGTGTGCAGTTTGAATAGAAGTGTGTGATATCACATGGTGAAAAACTTAGAATTTAAGGTTTTAGGATATAGTAATATATAGAAAGCAAGATGGAGGTTTTAGGGTGGAGGTTTTGTCTTTCTTCTTCACCTTCTTCCTCATGGGTGTGGGTGATATTTTGTGATTGAATAGAAAATCCCACATTGTAGGTCATGGGTGGTTGGTTATTGGGTTAAAAGTAAAAATAATTCAGGTGGCTTTTCTTAATTTGACTGTTTAGCCTTAAAAAGTCTTGTGGAGAGAGAGCTAGGGCTCCATTTTTAGTTTGTTAGCTTGAAGTGCTGTAGAACTCACTGTAATATAGATAAGAATTAATAAACATCTGAGTCCAAACAAGAAATACCATCTCGAGCTTTTAATCCCGACTCTGGCAAATAGAAGATAAAGTGTGATATTCTCCCACAAAACACAAGGATTTAGAAGGTGGATACAGCATTTCCCAGCTCCTGAGGGCTTTTCCAACCCCACTTGGAAAAGCTGTTTCCAATCCTGGTTATCCAAAGGTGTTCCCACAAGAGCTGCACAGCCCCTGACTTTGACCATTTGAACACAAACGGGACTGGATCCTCACATGTGGACAGGGAATTACTTGTGGAGAAATGGAGTTTGTGGGAATGCAGGAATCTTCATGGAATCATGGAATGGCTTGGGTTGGAAGGGACCTTAAAGATGATCTCATTCCAAACCCTGAGCCAAGGCAGCCACAGCTTCTCCAGGCAACCTATCAGGTGTGATTAAATAAAATTGGAATTGTGTAAAATTTGCTAATGGTTATTTGTTATCAACCAGAAGCTTTTATATTTTGAGGACTTTTCTTTTTCTTGGTGCTGCTTTTCTTCTGCTTTTCTTTTTTCCTTCTTGGGAGAAAAGGAATGAAACAAATGATGGGAATTTGGTTTGTGACTCTTCCTTTTTCACACATCCTGCAAGGAAAGCTGCTGTAATTCAGGAATGTTTCCTGTGAAATCCCAGGATCAAGGTGGGAAGGAACCTTCAGCATCACCCAGTGCCACCCCAGCAGCAGCAGCACCACCCCAAACCCTGTCCCCAAGGGCCACATCCAGCCTGTCCTGAACACTCCCCCAGACAGTGACTGCAAACCTCCCTGGGCAGCTCATCCCAATCCTGACCACTCTGCCAGGGAAATTTTCTTTCCCCATCTCCACCCTGAGCCTGCCCTGGTGCAATTTGAGGCCATTTCCTCTCCTCCTTTCCCTTGGGACACGGCAGAAACTCGAGCTAACCTGGCTCCACTCATGAGGTGAGGTTGGTCAATAAATCCATGTTTTCAGGCTTAAAAATCTTTATTTTGGCCTGTGCAAAAGTTTCTTTTTTCTCCACTCTTTTTATGGAATATTGTCAGGAGCTGGAAGTGTTGAGAGGGGGAACCCCCTCTGCTGTGTTGCTCTATTCTAGTTTAAGTTACTTCTTCATTTTTATGCTTGTTTTGTTCATAACTGAAGTTAAAAGCAATTCCCAGCATTCCAATGCCAAATCCAAGTTTTTCTCCACTTATTCCTATAAATTGTGTCTTTTCAGCTGAAGTTTTCCCCTCGATTTTGAGCTTAAACACCCTGGTGAATATTCACAATACACAGCAAAGAGATTTGGTTCAAGGAAACGCTTCCCTTGCTTGTGTTGTACAAGAAATCTGGGAATGTGGGGCTTTTCCTTGCTTCCAGATGTTTCTTCTCCTCTCTCCTTCCCTCCTTGCAGCTCCTCAGCTCCAGGGAAAGCAGCACTTTATCCTTTGTTCCTCTGAGGCTGCTGCTCCTCTCCCCTTCTTCTCCTCTCTGCGATGCTCATGGGGGAGGAAAGCACTTAAGGGTCTCTTTTGGGGCTGATTTTCCATCCCTTTAATTTCCCTCTAAATTCTCCAGGATGCTAAAGGGAACCTGAGGGGGCTTCCCATAAATTAAAGTTGTTTTAGTGCTCATCAGACACCTCCTCTCCCTCCTCTCTCTCTTCATCTTGTTGTGTTCTCATCAACAAACGAGGGTTTGCAGGTGCTGCAGTGATGGTGTTTGGAATCTTTTCTGCCCAGGAAAAATGCACAGAATTCCAGAGTCAGGTGGGAAGAGGTGCTCAGGCCTTGGGAAGAGCTGCCCAGGGAGGTTTGCAGTGCCCATCTCTGGAGGTGTCACCTGGACGTGGCACTCAGGGTGACAAGGTGAGGATGGGGCATGCTGGGACTCCATGGGCTGGGAGGGCTTTTCCAGCCTCAGGAATTTGGGGATTCTGTTGCCAGGCACAAAAGGTAAGTTTGTCTTTGTTACCTTAAAGTTCAGGAAAAAATGACCTAAAAGAAATAGCAAATGAGAAGTAAAACAAAAGGGAATTCTAAAAAGGCTGCAGGAGGACTTTTCACAAGGGTGACAGGAAAAAGGGGAATGGCCTTAAACTGAGGGAAGGAGGGGTTAGATGGGATTTTGGGAAGGATTTGTTCCCTGGCACAGCTGTGGCTGCCCCTGGATCCCTGGCAGTGCCCAAGGCCAGGTTGGACATTGGGGCTGGAGCAGCCTGGGACAGTGGGAGGTGTCCCTGCCTGGAACAAGATAATCCCTGAGCTCCCTTCAACCCAACCCATTCCATGATTTCATTATAATATTCCCATTTATCACACATCCAGGAATTTTGACATGTCCTTAAAAACACATCTTCCACCAGACCAGGCTGATCAAGGTGTGATCCTTGGCTTTTCCTCCTTTCAATCCTCATTTTCATCTGAAAGATGCCCTGAATTTCTCCTTTTTGTATTGTCCAGCTGCAGCCCAAACCCAGCTCTTCTGAGCTTCCTTATCAAGCTCAGCTTGCCAGGATTTATTTGAAAATCAGGTTTTTAAATTGTTCTGCATTAACAAAGTTCCCTCTCAAATCACAGGGATCCTGTGACTGCTCTGTGCTCCCCTTCTGAGTTTTATTTAAAAGGTCTGACTGATAATTCAGATTTCATTCCCAGTTTTCCATGGCTGCTCTTTGCCATGCCAACAAGCACAGGTTCCAGGGACTGGGGAAATCAGGTGTAAAGCTGTTCTAAGTCTAAATAAATGTGAAAGATGTCAGGGAGTCTGGCTGGGTGAGTCCCTGAAATTCTTACAAGAGATTTAATCTCATAATTAAAGTCACTGGCTGATAATAACAAGCACCAGGCTTAAAATATGATATAAAAACTGTTCCAACATCAAGTTCTTGAGGAGTCATTAAGAATGTTTGGCTTGGAGTCAGCCTGTCCCCTTGCCTCCCTATAGAATGTCACTTTATAATTTCCTATTTTATTTCACAGCCAATCTTCCTCAACTTAATGATTTTATCAGGCAGAGAGGGGGGAAATGAAATGCTGGAAGCCACCAGGAAAAAAAGTTCCTGCCTGATGGAACAGTGTTGAAATCACTGACTTAACACCAGGTGGAAAACAGGATCTACAAGGCTGCAGGACAATTCCTAAGGGTCGTGAAATCCTCATTTTTTCAAGGCATAGGTTAAGGATTATGGAATATTAAGTGTTATTTTCAAAATACTTCATAAATTCTGGCTAATCCTTCTCTACAGCTCCTCTGTGAGCTCCATCTGTTGTAGGACTTCAACTGTTCAGTAAAATTCTCATTTGTAACAGCCCTGATAATTTATTTGTACAGCTTTTCTTCAAAGAATGTTCATTTGGAAGAGAAAAATGAAACTTGAGGCAAAAGAGAGCAGCAGCAGAATTTCTTGGAAAGCCCTGAGAAAGCAGAGAAAACTGAAGGGCAAGGTGACACCTTCACCTGCAGCCAGATTCTGCCCAAAAATTGAGTTTCCCTGACCTGAGCAGATCCAAGTGGGTCAATTTTTCTCCTTCTTTATTCCCCTCTTTAATCTTTTTTAGCTGCCCAGGACACTTCGTCTTCCTTAAGAGCATTCCAGTTGTGGCACGAGGCTTTTCATTTTTATCTCCTCCTAATCCATCTCCTCCTGTCAGATCTGGAAATGGGATCCTTTTGTTAAACACTTCATTTGCTTCCCTTTGCAGAGAGGAGAGAGCCTGGAGAATTTTCCAACAAACCTGTGAGGTATTCCTGCTTTTAATTCCACTTTCCATTATTGTTTTTTCCTTTTATCTTTTTTTTTTTTTTTTCCTATTGTATAAAGCATTTCATCTCTTCTAAATAATTAAACTGTCCTTGTGAAGGTGCTCCTGGAGTAGATCCTTGGCTGGGGAAAGCTGCCACAGGCAGCAGAACAACCTGGATTTATGGCACTGGATGATCCAGCTGTGAGGATTTGCCCTTCCCTCTCTGATTTTGATTAAAACTCCAACCTTCCTGGTTTGTTTCCTACTTGCATGGCTTGGAATGAAAAAAAAAAAAAAATCCAGTTTCACTCATTTAAGCAGGGAATGGAGGGACAGGACACAGGGAATGGCTCCCACTGCCAGAGGGAAGGGCTGGATGGGATATTGGGAATTAGGAATTGTTCCCTGGGAGGGGCTGGGCTGGAATTCCCAGAGCAGCTGTGGCTGCCCCTGGATCCCTGGAATTGTGACCTCCCCTGCTAATCCCTGGTGGTGTCAATGAGCAAACAGCAGAACTGCCTTAAAACCTGGGGAATGCCCTGCAGTTCAGAGTAAAAACCACACAAACCCACACTCCTGGCAAGCAAAAAGGCAACAAACCCTCCCTCCTTCCTCAAGCTGTCAGGTACCTTTTTTTCCAGGATTACTTTTTTTTCCATTCCTTGGTTAGGCTTGGTTTAAGGTGCTGCTGATAAAGTGGCCGTGGAGCCTGAGAATAAGAGAGTGCCAAAGTCAGGGGGTTTTGGGTCTGGCTGCAGTTTCAATTCTCTTTGCATCATCCCAGCAAAGCCATTTTTGTGGTGATCCTGCAAGAAAAGTGAAAGAGCCTGGATCTTGTTTGCTTCATTTCATGGAATCATGGAATGGGTTGGATTAGAAAGGACCTTAAATATCACCCAGTGCCACCCCAGCCATGGCAGGGACACCTCCCACTGTCCCAGGCTGCTCCAGCCCCAATGTCCAACCTGGAACTGAACATTCCAGGGATCCAGGGGCAGCCACAGCTGCTCTGGGAATTCATCCCAGCCCCTCCCAGGGAACACTTCCTGCCCAAAATCCCATCCAGCCCTGCCCTCTTTCAGTTTGAAGCCATTCCCTGTCACTCCAGGTCCCTGTAAAAACTCCCTGTCCTTTCCACAGGGATGCACTGGAACATCCCAAATTTCAAAAGGAGCTCCCGAAGCTCCTTAAGAGTGGGATTTCAGCAGCCCTGTGACCCAGGTGCTTCTGGAAACCACAGCCCAAGGCTATTGTTGAACATAATTAGATTTCAGGGAAATAACAGGATAAAGTTTATGACAGTTCCAAACAATTTAGGATCAAAAGTGAGAGGCACAAAATGTTTCCAAGCCAAACAGTGATATTTTTTATTTAGTCTTGTTCTTTTATCCTTCATTAGGAGCAGCTTTTTCCATTTCCAGCCTCAGACCAACACGAGCCTCTGTGTCTGACCCCAGTTCCCAGCACTTGCTTTGCATGGGAGACTTGTGGAGTAAATTCCCATCCCTGGAAGTGTCCAAGGCCAGGTTGGACAGGGCTTGGGACAACCTGGGACAATGCCACCATGGCAGGGGTGACACTTTAAGTCCCAACCCATTCTGTGATTCCTTGACTCCCTTGGTGCTGAGAAGCTGACTCAGAACTCTATGCCTCAGATTTTCCAATATAAAGACTGTTTTCCTTTTCTTTCCATAAATTATATGAAAAAAATCCCTGCAGCTTTATTAGAGGAAAACAGGACAAGGAGAATGAAATTATTTGTGTTGTTAGAAGGTTTAGATATTTTTTTCTTTGCAAAGAAGTAGAGAAGATCTATCAGGGTGTATTATTTTTATCTGACCAGAAAGTCCAGTGTAGAATTCAATCTGTTTTGGGAGAAGGAAAACTATTATATTCTGAATTTTCCAACGTGTTTTAGAACCAGCCTATAAAATTTTGAAGCTCCACACTTTTGGTTGTCATATCAATACCTTCTCCAGGCAATATCCCCTGGTTTGTAAATAGTAAAACTGATCTAATTTTGTCTTTAGTCATTATCTAAAGTAAAATTTCACTCTACTGTGCATTGAATCCCCCAAGTACAGTGTAAGACATGGGACAGTACTTGAAAAGGAGAAAAACCTTTAAAAAGTGATGTGAAAGAGTTGATTTTTTTTTTTTTTTTTTGTTGGTTTTGGGGTTTTTGTTGTTGTTGTTGGGTTTTTTTTTTGTGTGTGTTTTTTTTGTTTGTTTGTTTGTTTGGTTGGTTGGTTGGTTTTTGTTTGTTTGTTGTTGTTGTTGTTGTTTTTGTTGTTTTGGCTTTGGTTTTGGTTTTTTTTTTCCCCAGAGCAGCTGTGGCTGCCCCTGGATCCCTGGCAGTGCCCAAGGCCAGGTTGGACATTGGGGCTGGAGCAGTCTGGAGCAGTGGAAGATGTTCCTGTCATATCATGATTTTTAAGGTCCCTTCCAACAAAACCATTCCATGATTTCCCTGTTTATGGAAAACCTAAATTTTCACAAAGCTGTTTCAGGCCTGAGCTGGCACCCATTAAAACCAGTGCTGCCTTTACTGGTCACCCTTTCACCAGCATCAAACCTCCCCTGGGGTGGCTCCCACTTGATCTCTGAATAATTTAATCCCATCTGAGATCAGAACCACCCAAACAACCCCAGGCCCGGTGTCTGAGCTGAAAAAGAAAAACCAACAGCTGCTCCTGGGCTGAGCAGGGCTCTGGGGGAAGGGGGTGAACAGGAACTGAGGTTTTTGGCTCTGTGCCTGGTGGTGACACCTGTGTGAGAGTCCATCTGAAAGCCTCTCGTTTGTTCTGCCCAATGACCCTCGCCTGAGGCCTGAGAAGACCCCTGGAACTGCAGTTTAAAGGTGCTGGCCAGGGATGGGAGGAATGGCAAGTGATTGTTCTCAGGTGGTGCCTATTCAACCAGGACTGGTTTCTCGGACTGGTTTAGGGCTAGTCAAGTTCCCACAGGTGTGAGAACAATGAACTGGTCACAAGGACTGTTGGTGTGCCTGGAGCTCGCCATGGTGCGCTGCTCTCGAGCAGGGTACTGTCTGCAGCATCCTGTTTCCATCTGTTTCTTGGAGCAACGATCTCCACATACAATAGTCTATAAATCTTCCCACCTTTTGGCCAGAGGCCACTCACTTTGGGAAAAGACTATAAAAAGTGACTTTCTTAAAGAAGACCCCTGAGATCTCCCCGGATGGCAACAGACATCTATTGGCTGGTTTCCACGAGGATCGTCTGCCCGTCTTGGTAGCTATAATCCAGACCCCCCTTTTCCTCTCTCTCCCCCTTTTCTCTCTCTCTCTCTGTCCCCCTATCTCATTTGGTTGGCACTAAATAAAGTGCATTTTTGCAAAACTAAACTGGTTTTGTCCCCTGCTGTGTCTTTTGCGCTTTGAGATCCCTAAAAGAACCTATCAGGACTCTGCATGTAGTGTGGACCCTGACATTAAATTGGCGTAGGCGGCAATTGGATTCCCGATACTGGATGAGTTGGGGTTTTCTGTGCACTGTGTACCAGGGGAAGACCTGTGCCATTTCAGCCGCACCCAGCCTGTCAGTACTGTAAGGAATGAACAGTGTTGGAAAGCAAGGGGGGTGGTATTGGGCTCTTCCCGCAATCTGCACACAGACCCAGTGAAAATCAACTCCATTTCAGTTATCGGAGAATTTTTTGTAAAGGATCTCAATTGTGCAAAAGATGGGACTTGTGTTTTTTGTTGTGCATGTGTTGTTGAGCTGCTTGGTGTAGTGGAGGAGACAACCATTCTGTAACTAAGGAGCACCTCCCAGGCAGTTTTTGGTCCCCTCACCCACCCAGGGAAGAGAAGAGAATCACAGTTTCAGCTGAGCTTTTTGTGTAACTTTAAGCATGTCTCCCTGAAAGTGGTTTTGGTCCCTTCGTAAAAATGTCTGAAAATGATAAAGCTGCATTTTACGCTTTACTAGCTAAGTATAATGCCAGACCCTCCCCGGGGGGGGAACCCCTCATGACCTCCGCTCAGGTTGGGCGGATCGTGACACCCCCCACCACTGAGCAGTGCCCCTTGTGGACACAACCGTATATTTCAACCCCCACCTCCCCCAGGAAGTCCTGCCCCCTTGTAGACACAGACTGCAACTGCAGCCCCCCCCTTTATCAGCAATGCTCCCCCCTTGTGGACACAGCCCAGTACTGCAGCCCCACTTTGAGCAGCGCTGCCCTTTTGTGTACACAGCATGGTAGTGGAGCCCCCTCCTTCTGAGCAGTGCTTGCCCTTTGTGGATACAACCCGGTACTGCAGCCGCCCCCACTCCAAGCAGTGCTGCCCCTTTGTGGACACAGCATGGTACTGCAGACCCCCCACCAAGATGTGCTTCCCCCTTGTAAACTCAACCCGGTACTGCAGCCACCGCACTCCCTGAGTGGTGCTATCCCATTGTGCACACAGCCAGATACTGCAGGCCCACCTCCCAAACAGTGCTCCCCCTCTTGTGGACACAGCTGGGTACTGCAGCACCCCCGTTCCAAGTAGTGCTACCCCTTGTGAACACAACCCGGTGCTGCAGCCCCTCCCTCCAAGGAGTCCTCTGCCCCTGTGGACACTGCATGGTACTGCAGCCCTGCAACCCTCCCCCTAGCAGTGCTGCCCCCTTGTGGACACAAGGCGCTACAGCAGACCCCTCCCCTACCGAGGAGTCCTGCCTATTTGTGGACAAAATTTGGCACTACACCCCCCACCCCAAGCAGTACTGCCCCCTTGTAGACACAGCATGGTCCTGTACCTCCCTCCTTCTGAGTAGTGCTGCCCCTTTATGGACACAGCATGGTACTGCTCCCCCCTCCCAGAGCAGTGCTGTCCCCTTGTGGACAGAACCAGGCACTGCAGCACCCCACCTCCTGAGCACTGCTCGAGACCTCCTCGGACGGAGATGTAGGTGATGGCTCGGTTCGAGGTTTTTCTCGTGGCCGCTGAAGAAAGAGACACTGCACGAGACGATCTTCCGTTGTTGTTCTTTTCATGGCCGTTTATTGTATCTTATCTACAAAGTGTCCCAGCCAGGCTGGCAGAGGTCTGCTCTGCTAGGTGACCATGATCAAATGCCCCCCTGCCAGAGGCAGGACTTATCTTTTATACTCTAAACTACGTCTTCAATATTTACAATTACCTTCCAATACAGCACAACCTTATTACAATGTCCAGTTTTGTCCCCATCCAATCTGTGGCTGCCAGCATGTCATCCAACATGGATGGCACAGAGAAGAAGTAGGAAGAGGCACACCACGCCCCAAATCCTCCATGCTGGCCACATGGCCCTAATCATAAACAATCCAAAAATCTACTTATTCTACATTCTAATACTCTAATTTACACTTTACTTATTTTTGTGACTTGTAATTCTTCCTGCAATGTTGGCAAATCATATCTTGGGGCAGGGTCCAGGCCCCTGACCCCCCTGGCCTCACTCGGGGGTCTTTGAGAGGCCTGCCAGAGGGGTTTTTCCATCCCCAAAGGAGTCAGGAAAACACCCTGGTCTCCAACACCCTGGCTGTTCATGGAGGGCCAAAAACCTTCTCTAAATGGATATTACAAAAGTGGTAAATGATCTTTATTTCATAGTGCATGCAGAGCCATTGGCCTGAGACTGGGCTTCAGCCTGCTAAAATACTGAAAGGATCAGGATTTCTCCCAGACTAAAGATGCCACCACTTAGAACCCTGGCTACCTTTGGAGAGACAATGTCTTCCTCCAAACGGCCATTAAGAAACTGGGAGAGTGTGGGTTTTTTCAGAGGGAAAATGGCCAGTGTTCCTGTCCAGGGCCATTGGCCTGAGACTGGGCGTCTGACAGCTAAAATTCCGAACGGGTCAGGATTTCTCCCAGACTGAAGACGCCACCACTTACAACCCTGGCTGTTCAAGGAGTGCCAAAAGCCTCCTCTAAATGGATATGAAAAAAGTGGTCAAGTGACGTTTCCTTTTTCATGGAGCAAGCGCGGCCTCATCTGACGGCGCTTATGAACAAGGTATTGCTGCACTTTTGCAAGTTAATACGCTGCGCTCTGCATAACCCGCGATCGCACCGGGCCCGTCTGGGCTCCTCTGCCCTGGAGGAAGTAGGGCTGCTCAACAGCTGCTGTCCTCCGGCCAGCATTCCGGATAGCCTCTCAGAAAACCACACCCTGCCCTCACAGAGTAGAAGATAAAAAAAAAAATCCTTCTGACCAACCCGAAATGAAGGAAAGGGATGCCAGCGGCAGCTCCAAGCAGCCGGACACTGCAGCGGGACCACGCTGGCTGCGCAGAGGGCTCCAGTCTCCCAAAGCCGTGCCCCGTTGGGCTCGGGGTACATCCCTGAGGCAGAGGCTCTGCACCCACCGCCTCAACGCGGGATCGCTCCCAGCCCAACCCCGGGGACGCTCCCGCCCCAATACCGCGGTCGCCCCTGGGTCACCCCGGGCCCCTCCCAGCTCCTGTCCTCCGCTGGCAGCAGCGCGCGTGCGTGGCCCTGGCGAGGTAGCGTGGCCGAGGGGCCGCTGAGGCTGCTGAGACTCTGGGGCGGCGGCTCGTCTCGTTCAGCAGCTCCATGTTCAGCGACAGACAGCGCGCCGCACTGGTCGACGTCCCCCCCGCCCCCCCACCCTCCCCTTCCCGGGCTTGCCGAGCTACCGCGCGGGTACCGCGAGGGCCGCGCCTTGTACGGGCCGGGCAGGCGGCGGGGCCGGGCCCGCGGCTCTCCTGCACTGCGCCGTCTTACACCTCATGGCACAGATTTTTGCCCTTGTGTTACAGAAGGCTCCGATATGTCAATGGAGATGCTTCAGGTATTCTGAAGTTTTCAAGTTTTAAGGTTTTCTTCTGCTTGAAGAGGTGATCTCCATCCCTCCCTAAAGAAAATCCAAAGAATTCTGGTTTTGAAATTACGGAAAGATAAAATTTGAAAGTGGGAGGCTGTAGTCTAACAAAAATCAAACAGAATTAGTAAAAACAAAGAGTTTCTCTTCAGGAAATATTTGAAGTGTCTGCACAGACAAAAATATTAAATACAATTGTGCATAACTTTATTTCGTGGTGTTATAAATGGTTATTGGATGTGTTCGATTTTGTCCAACTAGACAACAAAGTTAAATTTAGCAGTAATTTATTAAAAATAGCAATTGTATAGAAATGAATACAATCAAACTATATGAGTTACATAAATCTGAGTAAATTTTTTGTGTGATTTCCAGGCTTTTCAGGCCATTTCAAGTCGCATTTCCTCCGAATATTTTGGCCACTCACTTTCCCAGTTTTTCCTCAGAAATTCCTGGAATGTCACTGGATTTTGGGGCCATTTTTTGGTTTTTTGTGCAGATGTTAGGAGTCTTTCTGGCCATTTTTTCTGCAATTTCTAGGGGATTTCTGTGTATTGCAGTGCAAATTTTAAAGGATTTTTCCTGTTTTTAAGGCAGAATTTATCCTGGATTTTTCCAGATGTTTTTCCCAGTAACGCCTGGAATTTTGACAGCTTTGGGGTGTTCCAGTGCAAATTTTGTGAATTTTGGACTCATTAAACTTGATTCTTAGGGCATTTTTCTTTTCTTACTGCCAATTTTCAGAGACTTTCCTGGTTTGTTAGGCTCAATTCTTCCTGGATTTTTCCTGATGCTTTTGCCAGCAATCCTTGAATGTTGGCTGACTTTAGGGGTTTTAGTATGGATTTCAGGAGTTTTTGGGCCATTTTTCATGTGATTTCCAGGCTTTTTTGGGCCATTTTAAGTCGCATTTCCTCCAGATATTTTGCCCACTCTTTTTCCCAGTTTTTTCCTCAGATATTCCTGGAATCTCACTGGATTTTGGGGCTATTTCTTGGTTTTTTGTGCAGATGTTAGGAGTTTTTCTGGCCATTTTTGGGTGCCATTTCTAGGTGATTTTTGAGCTTGTCAGTGCAAAATTTAAAATAATTTTCCTGTTTTTAAGGAAGAATTTTTCTTGGGTTTTCCTAGATGTTTTTCCCAGTAATGCCTGGAATTTTGAAAGCTTTGGGGTGTTCTAGTTCAAATGTTGGGAATTTTGGGTTCATTTGGGAAAAATGCTGCTGAGCCAAACTATGTGAAGGCAGGCAGAGTACAGGCTTGCTTCCTCCTTGTGTTCTCATAATGAAGTGGCAGATGGGGAGTTTTTGCAAATTGCAGATTCCATGAAGACCCTAATGTGTGATTGAAATGATCATGTTATTAGCTGCGCCAATGTCCGCCAGAGTAATTCCATACTTGTGCTTTTACCTAGTGATACCCCAGGACGGTGGTTTTTTTTTTCCTCTGTGTCACTTGGGCAGGTTTTCATCTCACACCTGTTGGATATTTGTGTCTGGGAAAAAATTATTGTTGTTAATGAGACTTAGCCCAGGCCCTTGTGTCAAGTATTATCAAATACATGCCACTTCAGGGATTCCATGCATTAAATATATATTGGCTATTTTAGTCTTAAGAAAAAAGACAGTGGGGGAAAAAAAAAGAAACCAAAAAACAAAGAAAAAATAAAAAAAATCCACAAAGAAGAAGAAAAAGAAGACGAAGAAGAAAGGGCTGTTACTTGCTCCTGCAGATTGAATTTCTTCTTGCTGTCATTAGCATTTAGTTAGAATCACTCCCTAGCTTGTTTTATTTTGCTGGTTTGCAGTTTCATTCTGGGAACGTCTGAAAGCTGGCACGGTTATTAAACAAGTTTTACTGTTTGTGTTGCAAAAGTGTTCAAGATTTTCATGGTGGATTTGGAGCCAGGTTCTCACTAAAGATCCTTGATGGGGCTTCAGCCTTGGTCTCATCTTTGCATAGATAGGCAAGCTGATCTTTCATGCAGTAATTTTTACTGTCTAAGTATTACTTGTACAATCCAAACTAGTTAGAGAGGCTTCACTTCTTCTCTCTTGGTGGCTTCCCCCAGAAGGCTGTTCATGGCAAGGAGCAATGTGCTTGCTTGAATGCATCTATCCTTCTCTACTGATTACCGCTAGAGTCTCATTGTTTTGCTGAATCAAGGTGCATAGAAGTTTTGAAATTGGATTTTTTACAGAGATGTATGTTCTCCCAGATGTTGCTCCTCCAGATTGTCAGGCTGCTTGTGCTTCCATGCTACCACACCAAATGCTTCACCTGCAGTCTGTGTAACTCTTGCTAAAATGCTTCCTGGGACATGGACGCTGGCAGTTCCAGTGCTTTTCTCTTCTTTACTGTAGAATCCAAAGATGGCTTTATTTATCTCCAATCTGTGTCAACTGTACAAAGGCAGAATTGATTTTGCTGTTGCACTCTGCTGACAGGTTCCTGTAATAGTTGCTTTGTACATCCTTTGCAAGTAGCTCAAGCCTGAATCCTGAGCGATGGAGGATAACACTTGTCATTTGTGCATTTAGGAAAGAAAGAAGCCACAAGGTAGAGAGGACTGTTGTTTAGTTAACAAACTGATCTCAGGCTTAAGGCTTTTGTTTTGTCTTTAAATTCCTGTTTGGACAATGGTAGAAATGCCTAATTTCAAGAGTGCCACAGTTTCTGTGGAATTGAAATGGGAGTGGCAGCAGCACCCTAAATTGAGCTTAGATATTTGGATTCTTTGATATACATTTGGATGTCTACATTTGGATTTCTAAGCCAGGGCAATCTCTCTCTCTGCTTTGAAGCTTTGCTGGATGCAAAGGTAAGTGTGAATGTGGGGGTGGTGTGTTCTCAGGTCAGCACCGCTGTGTTTCCTTTGTTCTCTTCTCCCTGGCCACCTTTATCCTTGTGACAGGGACAGCTTGTGAGGATGACTGGGAATCCCACAAGTCTCACTGCCCAAGAGCAGCAGAGTTCTGGCTCGGGGCCTCTAGCTTCCAACAACATGGGGTATACTTTTGGGCATGTTACTGCAACATCACTGCAACCTACAACAGCACTCTGTTGCCGTGTGGGTTTGGCTCCTTACTTACTTTTAATCCATATTCTGTTGGCTTTAGACTCTCTGCTGTGTTTCCAGACAAAACAAACTTGACTCAAGTTCCCATCAAGCGGTAAGAAGAAAGAGTGCAGTGACTCTCAGAAGCTCCAAAGACTGCTCAATTCCTTTTATATTCCATTTCCAATTGTTTAAAGCAGGGCCTTGTTATTTGTGGGTAGGTGCTGGCTACATGGGCCATTGCACCTTAGTCCCAGCTCTTACAGTTACTGGCATAGTACAAATTATCATTTTGATCTCCCCAGCCAGCTGTTTTTTAAATGTAAAATGCCTCTATTTCTTCTGCAGATGGAGCAGTGCAGGAAAGCCGCGGGCCCGGCCGCGCCGCCTGTCCGGCCAGTACAAGGGGCGGCCCGCGCGGAACATGAGTGTAGCCCAGCAAGCCCGGCAAGCCTGGCAAGGCGGGGGCGGGGCGGACGTCGCCGGCGCGGCGCGCGGTCTCTCACTGAACATGGAGCAGCTGAACGAGACGAGCCGCCGCCATCGCAGTGCCTCGGCCATCATCGGGGAGCCCCGGGGCCGCGCCGCGCGCTGCGGCCAGCGGGGGTAGGAGCCCGGACGGCGCCGGGCGATGCGGGTTGTGCGGACTGCAGTGTGCTCAATTGCAAAAGCGCAGCAAGAGCTTGTTCACCGACGCCGTCAGCTGGGGTCGCTCTTGCTCCACGAGAAAGAAACGCCCTGCTCTTGACTGTGTCAGAACGTGGTGCTAATCTTCTCCCTGCACTTTACTGTTCCAAGGCTGTTCAGAACACAAGGTGTTCTTAATGCACGTGTTCTCCAAAAAGCTTTGACACAGCATACCGGTTGCAAGTACCTGGTGGTAAGAAGGAAGTTCAACGTCCGATAGCTTTACTGCTACAGTACCTATACTTCATGCAGCCTCTATGGTAAATACCCGAGGTGCAGAGAACTCATTTCTATGTGTAGTGGAAAGAGAGAACTACTGTGTGGTGTGCATGCTTTCTTCTTAGCTTTAGGTACGCTTCTGTGCTCTTCACTATGCCGACTTGAAAGAGTGCATGGCATTGATACGAGAAGAGTGGCAGACTGATATTAAACAGAGGGTTTAGAAGTGCATGACCCAGACGTGTTTTCTGAGCAGAAAAACGTAGGAGCAGAGTGTTCTGTGTGAGGAGTAGGTGACAAATAATCCCTGTTAGAGAGCAATCGCTGCAAGATACAAACCGCAAACAAAAAACTCAGAGCAGCAGAGTGCTCTGTTCAGCGTATCTGTTGTCAGTGACTAGTGCTAAGAAGTAGCATCAACATATGCTAGCTTTCTTACTGAATACCAATTAGTCTTGCTGCGTTAAGGGGTAAATTAGAGATATTAGAGATGCAAGGATCTCATGTCTATGTGTAGTGGACAGTGATAACTTCTGAGTGGTGTGCGCGCTTTCTTCTTAGCTATAGGTGCACTTCTGTGCTCTTCGCTGTGCAAAGTTAAAAGAGTGCTTGGAACTCTTACAAGAAGCAAGGCAGACTGCTACGGTACAGAGGGTTTAGAAGAAAAGTGCGCGTCTCAGGCATGCTTTGCCAACAGAAACACCTAGCAGCAGAGTGTTCTGTGTGAGAACTAGGTGACAATTCATCTCTGCTAGAGAGAAAACACTGCAAGATACAAACCGCGAACAAGGAAACTCAGCGCACCAGAGTTCTCTGCGCAGCGTATTAGCTGTCAGTGACTACTGCTAAGAAGCAGGATCAACATATACTAGCTTTCTTACTGAATACCTATTCGTCTTGCTTCCTTCAGTGGTAAATATTGGAGATGCAGAGATCTCATGTCTATGTGTAGTGGACACTGAGAAGCACTGTGGTGTGTCCACTCTTGCTCCTTATCTTCAGTTACACTTCTCTGCTTCAGAGTAAAAAGAGTGCTTGGAACTCTTTCAAGAAGCAGGGCAGACTGCTATGGTAGAGAGGGTTTAGAAGAAAAGTGCGCGTCCCAGCTGTGTTTTTTGAGCAAATAAACCTAACAGCAGAGTGTTTTGTGTGAGAACTAGGTGACAAATCATCTTCTTTAGAGAGAAATCGCTGCAGGATACAAATCGTGAACAAAGAACTGCCGTGCACCAGAGTGCTCTGCGCAGCGTATCAGTTGCCAGTGACTAGTGCTAAGAAGCAGGATCAACGTATGCTGGCTTTCTTACTGAATACCTTTTCGTCTTGCAGGCTTCAGTGGTAAATATTGGAGATGCAGGGATCTCATGTCGATATGTAGTGGACAGTGAGAAGTACTGTGGTGTATGCACTCTTTCTCCTTATCTTCAGTTACACTTCTATGCTGCAGAGTTAAAAGAGTGGTTGCAACTCTTACAAGAAGCAGGGCAGACTGATA
Source organism: Muscicapa striata striata (assembly GCA_030060385.1). Lineage (NCBI taxonomy): Eukaryota > Metazoa > Chordata > Aves > Passeriformes > Muscicapidae > Muscicapa > Muscicapa striata. The sequence continues at coordinate 388,203 of JAREIS010000409.1, read as the reverse complement.
TCAAACAGAGAGTTTAGAAGAAAAGTTCACGTCCCAGTCGTGTTTAGTCTGCAGAAAAACATAACAGGAGCATGTTCTGTGTGAGGAGTAGGCGAAAATTTACCTCCGTTAGAGAGAAATTGCCCCAGGACACAAAGAGCTAACAAAGAAGCCGCTGAGCACTAGAGCTACGAAGAAGGCGTGCACACCACATAGTAGTTCTTCCTTCTGCTGCACATAACATTCTGTAGTCTTCATCCCGGAGCCTTAACAGCTAGCGTCATGTTTACCACAGAAGGTTACATGACGATTAGGTATGTAATAGCAAAGCTAGTACACGTTCTTCTTAGCACTAGTCACTGCCAACTGATACGCTGAGCAGAGCACTCTGGTGCATGGTGGTTCTTCGTTCACGGTTTGTATCCTGCAGCTATTTCTCTCTAAATGAGATTATTTGTCACCTACTCCTCACACAAAACACTCTGCTGCTAGGTTTATTTGCTCAAAAAACTCGGCTGGGACCCGCACATTTCTTCTAAACCCTCTCTACCGGAGCAGTCTGCCCTGCTTCTTGAAAGAGTTCCAATACTATTCAACTCTGCATAGCGAAAAGCAGAGAAGTGTAGCTGAAGATAAAGAGAAAGAGTGCATACGCCACAGTACTTCTCACTCTCCACTACACATAGACATGAGATCCCTGCATCTCCAATATTTACCCCTGAACGTAGCCGAATAGGCATTCAGTAAGAAAGCTAGCATACGTTGATCCTGCTTCTTAGCACTAGTGACTCGCAACTGATACACTGAGCAGAACACTCTGGTGCACTGAGTTTCCTCGTTCGCGTTAAGTATCTTGCAGCGTTTTCTCTCTAACAGAGATGAAATGTCACCTAGTTCTCACACAGAACACTCTGCTGCTAGGTGTTTCTGCTGACAAAACACGCCTAGGATGTGCACTTTTCTTCTAAACTCTCTGTTTAATTTCAGTCTACCCCTCTTTTTGTGAGAGTTCCAAGCACCTTTTAACTCAGCATAGCAAAGAGCACAGAAATGTACCGACAGCTAAGAAGAAAGCCTGCACACCACACAGTAGTTCTCCTTTCCACTGCACATACCAAAGTCTTGTCTGCCTCTCGGAGCCGAACAGCAAGCGTCATGTTTACCACAGAAGGCAGCATGGCGATTAGGCATGTAATAACAAAGCTAGCTGGTTCGGATCCTGCTTCTTAGCTCTACTCACTGGCAACTGACACACTGAGCAGAGCACTCTGGTGCGCTGAGTTTCCTTGTACACGGTTCATATCTTGCAGCGATTTCTCTCTAACAGAGATGAATTGTCACCTAGTCCTCATACAGAACACTCTGCTGCTAGGTGTTTCTGTTGGCAAAGCATGCCTGGGACGTGCACTTTTCTTCTAAACTCTCTGTTTAATATCAGTCTGCCACTCTTCTAGTATCAATTGTCCTCGGCCAGCTGCAGAGAGCGGAGGGAGGGAAGGGTCGGGCCGGGCTCTGCCCCTTTGCCTGGTGCTGCCCGCGCCCGGCCCGGCCTCCCCTGCCCGCACAGCCCTGAGGCGCAGCCAGCAGCCGTTGGGCCGGGCTCTGCAGGGGCACAGGGCCGGCTGCTGCCCGGGGGCCGCGGTGCCGGCCCGCCCCGCAGCCCCACCGGGCCGGGGCTCCGTGGGCAGCCGGCTCGGGCCCGCAGGAGCCTGGAGCAGAGCCCGTGCGGCCCCTGGGTGCAGCTCTGGGCAGGGCCACAGCTGCCAGCCCCGCACAGTGAGCACCGCGCCCAGGGGTTCTTCTTCAGGAACCTTATCAAACAAAGCAGCAGCTCGCGAGAGGCCTGGAGAGCAGCAGAGATGAAGAGATGGCATCACAGCCCAAAGAAAAGGACTTGCGTTCCTGTGGCAAGGGCAGGAGCAGGAGGCTGTAGCCTGGGAGAGGCCAGGGCAGGAGACATCCGAGCCTGCACCCAGGGCTTTACCACCATCTCACAGAACCTCACCTTTGCCATCCGTTCATTCTCATCGTGGCAATGAAAGAAAAGTGGAACCAGGCTCTGCTTCAAAATCCTCTTCAAAGACTTTTTTCCTTTCTCCACTACCAAGCCTATGACCTTAAAGAAGAAGTTTAGGGAGAGCAGCTGCATGTCCTGGAAAAAAGAAAATATCTCAGCACCAACTTCCCAAGGCCCACCTGGGCAAGGGCCTGAAAATCCACAAAATTTGTGGGCAGCAGCCAGTACCTTTGGCTGGGGACAGCGAGCCTTACCTTTCCAAAGATTGGCAGGAGTGCCTCAGCCAGCTTTGGGGCGGTGGTGCTGGATATCAGGATGTGTTCATTCCCAAGTATATTGGTGAGCACAGAGAGTGTCATGGTGACAACATATCCATTTTCATCACCCAGCAGCTCCACAAAGCTTTGAGACAGAGTGCACATTTTTCTGGCCTGTGTGGAAGACAAGGCTGTGCTGTGAAGCCATGAATGACAAGGCTGTGCTGTGAACCAACACGGCCCTGGCACTTCAACCCCACCCTGATGCCGCAGATCCCAGAGGCCAAAGTCCTGTCCCAAAGAACTCAGGGAGGTGAGGCAGGAGAGCTGGGAGTGCCTGCCTCAGCTTCTGAAACCCAGCCAGCCCAAGGGGCTGCTTTCCCCAGTGCAGCTTCAGCTGCTGCCCCCTTCTCACCATCGAGGGATCCCTGCTGAGCATCACAAGGCCTCTCAGTGCCAGGTGATGCCTGTCCCTGCAGTTGTTCTTCAGGTATCTTGATATGATTTCAAGGATGCTGTCACCATGTTTACTCAAGTCCAGGCAGTCGAAGATCTGAAAGGCACAGGGCAGTGACAGGGGATCTGGCCAGCAGGAGCCCAGAACTGCTCAGGGCTGGGCCCAGACAGCAGCACAGGGCACGGGCACCGTCCCAGGCAGCTGTGGCTGCAAGAGGACAGAGAGCTGGGAGGCAGCTCAGCGAGGCAGCACTGGCCATCAGGCTCACCTCCACAAGGAATGCCAGGGCAGGCAGATCCCAGTGTGGCTCCTGCCTGCTGAGCCGCCCAAGCAGGCGGTGTCCAATCCCAGAACACAAGCAGAGGGAGACATGGCGCATCTCCCTGGCAGGGGGAAAAGGCACCAAGACATTCAGGTGGGCACACAAACCTCTCTCAGGACTGGCTCACAGAGATGCAGTCTTTGCCCAGCATCCCTGGAGGTGATGTGGTCACTATGGGAGGCTGCCCCTTCTGGGCAACTCCTCTCCCAGCCTTTTCCAGTCTGTTTGGCCGTCCGTTGGGGACAATGTCCTCTGGCCCATGAGCACGGGTTCTATGTGGGGCACCCCGGGCACAGAGCACTGTTGGGAGCAGAGGGGAGATGGGGGGTCTCACCTGGCCAGCAGACCCATGGCATAGTGCTGGGTGTCAGCACAGAGCAGCGTGTCCCAGCCACGCTTGCGCTCCATGGCCATCACCTCAGGCTCAAACTGCAGACAGAAGAGCAGAGCCTTCATGGCCTGCACTGCAAACCTGTGTGCAGAGCAAAGTCCAGGTCACACTGGGAGCACTGGTGCTGGACAGATGGGCATGGGAAGGACAGGAGGACTGGGACCTGTTGGCCTCGCTGGGAAGGCGGTGTTCCTCCTGGCACGCTCTCCAGAAGTTATTGACTTCCTCTGGCATCTGCTGTGTGGTCATGACAATATGGAAAAGCAGAGCCACAAACAGGCGGGAGGAATAAAGGACCATTGCCTTGTGGCACTGAGGCACAATTAGCCAGACCACCAGAGTTGCCTGCAAAAGAAGCAGCCCGAGACAGCGCTCAGTGCCGAGGTGTCCACGGGGCAGGGCCCGAGGGGAGAGGCAGGGGGAGCAGCGGGCCTGGTGCCCCCCGAGCCTGTCCCTAGCCCAGGTTTCAGCCCAGAGCCTGAGGCATGGAGAGGATGGAGAGCTGCTGGAAAGGTGACCAGGCAGCGAGCAGAGGCCAGTTCCAGAAACTCACAGCCAGGGCAAAAACGTCTTTGTTGTCCCCATCAGAGGTGTGCATGCTGTGCAGAGGCCAATCCTCCATCACACAGAGCAGAGCTGGCAGCACCTTCTCCACTGTTGGTCCTGATGTGCCTATGGCTCTCCACATCATTGCAGCAGCTCTGTGGGATCAGAGCTCTGTGTCAGGGGTGTCTCAATCACAGTACCACGCCCTGTACAGCTGTGGGGCCCAGGTGACAGAGCCCCGGTGCCCTCAGGGGCAGGGAGGGAAACAGAGCTCAGGAACCAGAGAGGCCTGAGTGTCCTGGAGCTCTCTGCCTGTCTGGCAGCCCCCATTGGACAGGCTGTACAGGGCGATGGGCCCTAAAGGCTGCTGAGCCCTGAGCTCTCAAGGCCCGTGGGCCCTGTACCTGTCACAGGTTGGGGCACAGCTCAGGAGGGTCAGCACCACGTCAGCAGGGTGTTCTTCAGCCAGCCTCAGAATGTCACTGCGCATCTCAGCACTCATAATGACCTGGGACTTGAGACTCTGGTGAATGCTTTTCACCATGGCTGGCACCTGGAGGGGGTGGGGAAGACTTGGAGTGCTGTCCAAGGGAGCAACTGCCCAGCTTCCCCCAAGAAGTGCTTCCCTCCCTGCCACACTGTGCTGGCCTGAAAGACTGAGGGGTCTCAGTGACCATGGTGTGAGTGGGCACCCAATCCTTTGAGGCCTTGAGGCCTGGCCCCAGGCTGCTTACGTGCTGCTGAGATGAAACACGAGGGTCCTTGAAATAGTCCAGTATGAGTTCCTGGCTCAGACTGGGAGTGGGAACTGTGTCAGTATTTGCGATGCCCTGAGTCTCTCTGGTGTCGGCATTTGGGATGGCCACGTCCTCAGTCATGGCCATGTCAGCCATTGCTCTGTCATCATTCCTTGCTGTGTCAGAGTTGTCTGAGAGCTCAGGTGGATCCTTAGTGGGAGTATGGATCACAGTGGGATTGTTGTCAGTATTTGCAATGTCCGGAGTCTCCACACTGTTGGTGTTTGTGATGGCCACATCCTCAGTCTCGGACATGAGAAGAGCTGTTGCCGTTGAAGGTTGAACAGCCGTTGAGGTGTTAGAGTTGTCTGAGAGTTCAGGTGGATCCGGGCTGACATCAGGCTCTGCCTGGAGCTCGGTCAGCCTGGAGTCAGGCTCGGCTGTGCTCTCTGTGGCTGTGGACTCCAGCTCAGCAAGAACCCGACCTTCCTGCGGGCCCCTCGGAGCGGCCCCGTTCGGGGCTGCAGCGCCCGCGCCCCGCCTTCAGCAGCCGCCACAGGTGCCACAAAGCCGCTGCCACGTCGGCGCCAGGGTCGCGACTTCTCGCCCCTGCAGCAGCTGCGCCACGGCCAGGAGCGCCCCGCTGTCGCCGAGGGGGCTCAGCGGCAGCCCGCGGCTCGGGCGTCGCGCCGGGCGCTCAAGCGCTTCGGCCGTGCTGCTGAAGGGGCGGCGGTCGCGGAGCGCGGCCGAGGCGGCGATGGCGGCGTCGAGGAGCTCGGGAGCAGCGTCTCGTCCCCGCCGTGCAGGCTCAGCGCGAAGGCATAACCGAACAGCGCGTTCGGCAGCTGGAACCGCACCAAGGGGGACGGCGGCGCGGCGCGGAGGGCGCTCAGCGGGCACACCGAGGTGGGGACGGGCGGCGCGGGCCGGGCCGAGCTTCACCGCCCTCCTCATCCCCCTCCGAGCCGTCCCGAGCTCCTCCACTCGCCCGCCCGCGCCACCACCACGGCCGCCACCGCGGCAGCAGCGCCGCGGCTTCCCCGGAACTCAGCAATCGGCGGAACCCGTCGCGCTCCGCCTCGCTGAGCTGTTCCCACAGCCCGCGGCCTCTAGGCCGCCGTGGATCCCGGGCTCGCGTGAGTTCGCGCAGCCCGGGCGCGGGCGGGGAATTGCGCTCAGCGCGCAGCGCCTCAAGAACCTGATCGCGGTAAAAGGCCTCGGCGCAGGGGCCGTGGGCGCGGTAGCAGCGCGGGCACGTGCAGGGGGGCGCGGAGGCGCTGCAGAGCGCGCACGGACAGTCCGCCGCCGCCTCCGCCGCCATCTCGGGTCTGCCCGCGCTCTGCCAGCCCCGGTGCGCCACGCCCCGCGGAGGCGATTGGCCAATGACTGCTCGCACTCCGGCTGTCCGGAAGTTTGGGGGTTTTTAGGGGTTTTAAAAGGGTTTTTCAGAGGTATTTTTTTAGGGTTTTAAAATGGTATTTTGGGGCTTTTGGGGTTTTTTTTTTTTTTTTTTTAAATTTTTTTTTAGTTTTTTTTTTTGGTTTTGTTTTTTTTTTTGTTTTTCGGTTTTTAAAGGGGTTTTGGGGTGCACACATGGGTGGGGGATGCAGTACTCCTGATTGCCGATCCATTGTTCTGGGCTCGATTGCTCCTTCCTTCTAATCCATCATTCTGACCCCGGGGGTCCCCGGGACTGAGCGGGAGGAGCCAAAAAATTCTTGGGACCCCCCTCAAATCATTAAACTCCCCCGGAAGCTTCCCCTGTGCCAGTGTGAAGTTTTTGGGAATTATTTTGGAATTTTTTTGGGGGGGGGTTGTGGGAATTTTGGGAGGGGGAATGCTAAAAAATAAAAATTGGAATTGTCTAGCCCGGAGCAATGGATCGGCAGGCATGAACAATCACGCCCAGAGCAACGGATCGTCAGCGGGGAGAAGTCAAGCCTAGTGTAAGGGGTCAGCAGGCAAGAGCACTCAAGCCCAGAGTGCTGGATTGGCAGGCAGGAGCAATTGAGCCCAGAGCAATGGATTAACAGGCAGGAGCAATTGAGCCCAGAGCAATGGATCGACAGGCAGCACTAGTTGAGCCCAGAGTGATGGATCACCAGGCATTAGCAAGTTAGCCCAAAGCAATGGATCGGCAGGCAGGAGTAGTCGAGCCCAGAGGGGTGGATCAACAGGCATGAGCAATCAAGAGCAGAGATTTGGATCGGCTGGCATGAGCAGTTGACCTCAGAGAGATGGATTGGTAGGCAGGAGCAATCGAGCCCAGAGTGATTGGTCAGTACACAGGGCAATTGAGGGCAGAGTGATGGATCGGGAGTGAGGAGCAATCGAGCACAGAGTGATGGATCAACAGGCAGGTTCAGTCGAGCTCAGAGCAATGGACTGAGAGGCAGGAGCAGTCAAGCATAGAGCGATGGATTGGGAGGCAGGAAAAATCGATCCCAGAACAAGGGATTGGGAGGGAGGAGCAATCTGGTCCAGAGCAGTGGATGGAGAGGCAGGAGCAGTCAAACTCAGAATGATGGATCAGTAGGCAGGACTAGTCAAGTCCAGAGCGATGGCTCAGCAGGCAGGAGTAGTTGATTTCAGAGTGATGGATCTGAAGGGAGGAGCAATTGAGTGCAGAGTGATGGATCAGCTTCCCTCAGAGGGGTTTCTGCACTCACCTGCAGAGCTGCCCCAGAGCAGTGAGCCCTGGGAGCTGAAAAGGTGCAATAGAAACTGTGACAAACTGAAAACACCTCCTCATTCCCTGTCCTCTCACTCACAGGAGCCTCAGCTGTACCTGAATGCCAGCAAGGAAGTTACAGACAATTAACAGGGAAAGAATTCAGATGTTCAGCCAGGACTCAAACTCTGTCAGGGCAATTCTGTGGCCACACCTCAAATTATTTCTAGTTCTGGCTACTCAGATGGAGCTCCTTGAAGGTTGCAGAGCAGCATTTCCAGGTTCTCTCTTCCCTGCTCCATGTTGCAGCTCACTCTGGTGGTTCAGAGCCCCTTCCTTGTGGCCCAGAATCAGCTGAAGGAACTTTACAACAAACAGGTGTTTTTCTGCGCAAATAAACCAGGATTTCCTTTCAATCAGCTCAGAATTTGATCAGCACTATTTGATGTAACAGAATGTTTTGAAGCCAAGGACTGTTGTCAAACCACCAACAAAAATATTTGTTTTGTTTTTTTTTTTTTCCTCTGCATCTTATTGCAGCTCTTTTGCTTTTCCTTCCCACTATTTATCTTTCACAACACCAAGCCTTGCCTGTGCTTCCTGTTTGGCTGCTGGTTGGTAGTTTTCTCATTTGCTGTTATTTTTGACTTCCATCCAAGCTTTGTATGATATTAATAGCTGTGGCACAGAACTGTAATCATCCTCAAACCAGCCCTAATATTAGCAGAAGTAGCCAAGAGCTGTTGTCAAGGCCTGAGGGATTTCAGCAGTGAATTTTCTCCTCCATCCTCTCAGTTCTGCCCCAGCCCAGGGAGCCAAAACATTTGCCCAGCACCCAACTCCCACAGCCCCATCCTGACCACCTCAAGCAAGAGAGAAGCAGCTTGGTCGAGTTCAGATGCACAGAAAGATGCAGAAAGAAGATGCTGATGTGAGGATTCAAGAATTAGATGTTATTGGCTGTCTAATTAATGCTTCAGCCTAATCAAGACAGAGCAATCACTCATTGTTCATCCAGCAGTGCTAACACTAATAACCAAATTACTCATTTTCTTTTAAAGGTTGGCAGCAACAGAAAAAAAAATAAACACAGAGGATAAAAGCATCTACCCTGCTCCTCCAGCAGTAAATTCTCCTCCTTCCTTTCCACTGCTGCAGTGACTCATCAGCATCCTGAGGGGGAAATAGTGACAGGTTTTTTTTTCTTTGCTGGAAGGAATATGATTCTAAGGCTGGTGGTTTCTTCCTTCTCTGTTTAGAGTCTACTTGAGGCTACCTTTTTTTTTTTATCAGCACCTCCTGCTCCTTCCTTCAGGAAGGGTTTGGGATTTACCCCGGATCCCTGCTATACCTCACACCAAACTGCAAATGCAACTGCCATCCCCTTTTTGGGACAGGCAGACAGATAAACTCAAGCAAAGCTGCCAGGGCACCTCCAGACAAGCCCTGGGGACAAAATCCTGCAGTCACACAGGTGACTGTGACACATTTTCACTCTAATGGATTCTCCTTCACCTTTCCCCAGGGACTCCCCAAAAGCTGGAGCACCCTTGCAGCAGGGAGGGCTCCAGGGGGGAGTTCAGACCCTGCTGCTCTGAGGACAGGGTTCTTTTTCTTGTCTGCACAGACCGCAGTGTCATTTTATGAAGGGAATGTGGTAAGGAGTGTGGTAAGGTGTGAGGAAGAGGAGCAGCCAGCAGCCAGTGATCATCTATGGAACTGTGCTTGGATTCACCACCTTCAGGGACAGCAGGAGGCTGGAACCTGCCTGGAATGAGCGCAGCAGCTCTGCCCAACTCCTTGGGACATGTGGACATGAAAGGCTGGGCCCTCCTGGTTATCAGAGCCCAGAATGGGCAAGAGGGTGCTTCAACATGGCCTTGATGCTTGGACCAGAGAACAGATCTTTGCAAACTGGGCTTGAAATGGCTCTTTATTCCTCCTGGAGCTTCTCCTGGCAACTTGATGTTACAAACAAAGCCATAATGCAGTTGGAAAGAATTGTGGACCAGCAGCCAAATAATTCCAGAGCCAAAATATATTTGGCCAGGCTACTTGAACAAGTAGATGGGGGAAAAAAAATCAATTTGCTAGGTGGAAGAATGTGCAGAGAAAAGCTCTGACCCTAAGGTCCTCAGACAAATCAGTTTTGTTCTGGTGGACAGAACAAAGGGTTGAGGTTGCCCAGTGAGCCCTGAGCAGGAGCTGGGTTATCACCTTCTCCAGCAGGCCTTGGCCAGCTGCTGTAGGGCTTCAAGCAAAGGAGGAAAACAAGAAAAATACACTGGATTCAGCCATGAGGGACCTCCAGAAATTGTTTAGAAACATCCAGACTTTGACATTACCCTTGTCAAGCTGCAGCTGGCAGAGTTCATTGGTGTAAGGGACCTGGCATGGGAAGAAGAAACCTACAGGGAGCTGCAGGAAAAAAATCAACACCTGAGCCACAGATACCATCAAGCCCTGAATCTCTTCTGAGAAAAGTTGTTCTGTCAGGGGAGATCCAAGGATGGGGCAAAAGCCAAGTCCACTTCACTCCCCAGATCTCACAATTTCTCTTTTCCAGGGGAAAGAGAAAACACCCCAGACCACCACACCCACCCTGGGTTATTTCATCTCCCATCACAATAATGGGGACCAAACCTGGCATCCTCCTTTGTCCCCTGGACCAGGAGCCACAGCCCCCAGCAGCAAAGTTGGCTGGGATCAGTCCTTGGGGCAGGAGCTCCTCGGAGAGCAGCTCCTCAGCCTCCATTGAAAATACACAGCACGAGTTAAAACCAGGAGCCAGAGAACACAAAGCTGTGGGTGGTGTAAAACATCGGGATTTACTTCACTGCAGAGTCAGGACAGTTTTCCAAAGCTCAATAAGAGCAGACATTGATAAACTCGTGTGTGTTCCACAGGTGCCTTCTCACAGCACTGGGCAGGGTCCCAAATCTCAAATCAGAACCACCCTCCCCAGCATGAGCAGCACTAATTCCTTTGGGCTATCCAAAAATCCCTTTGGCTTTGCATATACATCCTCCTCTACAGAATTCCCCCCTTGCAAACACAGTACAGGAAACGTTCCTTTAAAGGAGCAGTTCTTTAAAGAGTGGCTTTTGTCTCCAGCCCAGTCCAACACTGCCATCCTCAGGATTCCAGCTGCACCACCAGCCAGGTGAAAGACTGTGCTGATGGAAAGCCTGGATTCTGACGAAGTTCAGGCATTGCTGTGTCCAGAACATCCCACAGAGTCCTAAAAACCCCAATTAACTGACCCTCATTTTGTGATTGCTCTACTTCACACAGGAAAAAAAACCAGATGTTAGTAAAAATGCCAGTTCTCTAGAATTTTTTTAATTATTAACACTGAACATATCCTGCTTGTTACTGTCTTCAATACTACATTCAGCACAGCATTAGATAATAAAAATAAATTGCACTATAAAATTCCATTAAAAGTCCCAGTTAAGCTGAAAGATAAAAAGGCAAAACATCATTTAATAAAAGCTGCCAGGGAGCCATGGAGACAACCTGTGATTCTTCTACTTGTGAGCATTGGTGTGCAAATACCAGGACAAGACCAACTCCCAGGTCTTCACTTCAGCGAAGGAGAAGCAAAGAAGTTACCTTGATGCCCAAGCTGGGTTGTTGATTTGCTTTTGCTCCCAAATCTAATTCAAGAAAAAAAACAAGGATATCAAGTTTGGAATTTTGGACAGAGGTCCAACACTCTCCCTCCTTTTGCAGAGAATATTCACTCAAATTTCACCCAGTGTTCCTCTCCCCACCAGGCAGCTGCTGCTCCCACAGCACAGATTCAGGGAGGGTTGAGTGAGGAGTAAATGCAGACTGCTCACAAATGTCTCAGCTCTCCCAGAGCACCCAAATCACCTGCAGTCAATCCAAAGTGGCACTTACTTGGGGGTGGTCCTGCTGAAGGTGGAACGGACCCTCTGGGACAGGGAGCTGGACGAGGGTGTCTTGGAGAGTTGGTGCTCTGGGGTGGTGAGGGGTCCCAGAATGCTCACTGCCAAAAGAGAGCAGCACAGTGTGGGGAGAGCTGAAGTTTTCCATGCAGAGAACATTCCCTGGCATCTGTCAAAAGCACTAGACAAATCTGGCATTTCTTGGCACACTTGTGCTTTTCCCATTCCCTGGATGAAGTGAGGAGTGGCTCTGAGAGCCTCACAGACTGCTTGGATTGAGGGGTGCTGCTTTTAGCCAGGGTTACCTTGGATTGAGGGGTGCTGTTTTTAGCCACGGTTACCTTGGATTGAGGGGTGCTGTTTTTAGCCAGGGTTACCTTGGATCGAGGGGTGCTGCTTTTAGCCAGGGTTACCTTGGATTGAGGGGTGCTGTTTTTAGCCAGGGTTACCCTGGATCGAGGGGTGCTGTTTTTACCAGGGTTACCCTGGATTGAGGGGTGCTGTTTTTAGCCAGGGTTACCTTGGATTGAGGGGTGCTGTTTTTACCAGGGTTACCTTGGATCCAGGGGTGCTGCTTTTAGCCAGGGTTACCTTGGATCCAGGGGTGCTGCTTTTAGCCAGGGTTACCCTGGATCGAGGGGTGCTGCTTTTAGCCAGGGTTACCTTGGATCGAGGGGTGCTGTTTTTACCAGGGTTACCCTGGATTGAGGGGTGCTGTTTTTAGCCAGGGTTACCTTGGATTGAGGGGTGCTGTTTTTACCAGGGTTACCTTGGATCCAGGGGTGCTGTTTTTAGCCAGGGTTACCTTGCATCTCAGGTGTCCGTGGAGTGGAGTAGGCATTAGTGTTCTCAATCACATGCGCTGGGTCAATGTTCTCCTGCTCCACCATCATCAGCTGGCTCCAGTAGTCTATGGGCAGCAGCAGGAGTCGTTCCACGACCTACACAGACACCTGTGAGCCACAGAATCGTGCAATGGTTTGGGTTGGAAGAGAGAAAAACACTGAGGTTTGTCCTACCTTGGGCTGACGCTTCGTGTCCTGCAGGAGGGTCATGGGGTCGGGGTCTGGGACTGCATGGGCAACTATTGTGGGGCCAAAGACTTTGGCCAAATTGGAGATGTCCATTTTGGTGTCTGGGCTCTGAGCAACCCTGCATTAAAAGAAATTAAGAAAGAATGTAGCTTCACCCTTTCCCTTGTGATACAAATCCCCTGTCCTATACACACTTGGCCTGACTGAGCAGGTTTGTTCCAGAATGAAGACTTCATGCTCACAAGCAATAACCAGACCCAGATAGAAAAAGCACCAGTGGGTTAAACCTTCCCCTTTCAGATCACAGAATGGGTTGGCTTGGGAGGGACCTTTGAGATCAGCTGGTTCATGCCCCTGTCCATCAGAATGTACCTCTGCAGGTGGACCATGAGGAAAGCCAGGGTGTCCCTATTGGCCTGAGGAAGCTCTCCAACTGCTTGATACATAGCAGCGATGCTGTTGTCCTCATCTGAGATTTCTAGAAGAAAAAAATAATACTCATTTTTTATTTATTTTATTTTATTTTTGTAAGAATGTGCTCCCAGAAGCTGCAATATTCCCCTCACTGCCACAGCTATCCTGAGGAATAAAGAAACCAGAAACTTTTCAAGCTGTGTCAATAATCTTGTATCCTACCCAACTAGAACTCAGGCACCACAAAGCACCAAGGCCTTGCTGGCTCACCTGACAGCAAAACCACAACTCCTGAGCCTCAGGAAAGAGCTGGAGGCAGCAATTCCTCACCTGCGGCTTCCATGAAAGTCTTGTTTAGCCGGAAGGTGAGAAGGGGCTCCTTGAGGCTGCGCAGGAAATCCTTGAGGAGGCCGCAGATGGCGTGGATATCATCCACTTTACTGAGCAAAGGAACGTTCTTTGATCTAAGGAACTTCTCTTTCAGCTCCCTCACAGTCTTGTCACAGCCAGAGATGCGGTAAATGCCTGTCTGTTGGCACAAAGTTGGGCTCAGAGGAGGTCATCAGATTTTATTCCCCACCTGAGTCACCCAGTGAGCAGCACAATCCACACCATAAAAAAGGGATATTTGGGTTCACTCTTTGCTTCCCTAGCACCACAACCCATTTCATTAGCACTGTTTCACACCTCATTTTCTTCTTACCTCATGCAGCCCTCGTTGCTCGATCTCATTAACACAGTGCACGATGATTGAAGGGATCATTGGAGGAGTAGAAGGGACAAAATCCATCAAGGTGCCCTAAGAGGCAAAAAAAAAGAGATGGATTCAGTCACTAAGACATGGAAAACACTCTCTCAGGAATTCACAGCAAGATCTATGGTCTGAAAACAAGAATTGTTGCTCTTCTCAGGACTGATGAAGAAACATCACATCCATCAGCACAAGGCTGCATTGCTGCCACCTTCCCCACTCAACGCCCTCCTACCCTCACACCCCTACACCCCCTCCCTGCTCTGCAGTGATGCATTAGCCAGCTCATTTGCATGTTATTATGCAGCTCTGAGCAACAGGAGCTTTGCTGGGGAAGGCAGCCTTGGAGATGAGTGAATACCAAGGCAAGGTGAGCCCCTCTGTGGGCCCCAAAGCAGACTCACCTCCCCAATGGGGACTGGAGTGCCTGGGAGGGTGGGGATGCAGGGCAGGGGGCAGCGCTCCCGGCACTCGGGGTGAGCCACCACCCTGCAGTCCCTGCACTTCAGAGAGATCTTCCCAAACTTGACTCTCTTTCCACATGGGACACACGATTCTGGCTTGATAACCTGGAGATGCAGAGCACACAGGGGAGAGAGGTCAGTGCAGTGTGTTAAAGTGGGCTACAGTTCATATTGACCTGAGATGTAACCATGGAATAGCCTGAGTTGGAATAGACCCATAGAGACCAACAGCCCAATTTCCTAATCCTGTTTCCCACAGAGATCATCATTCCAGCTCCTGGCCTTGCACTGACACCCCAGAAACCCCACCCTGTGCATCCCTGGGAGCATTGTCAAAACATTCCTGGAGCTCCGGCAGCCTTGGGGCCATGCCTATTCCCTGGAGAGCCTGTTCAGTGCATGACCCCTCTCTGGGAGAAAAAACCTTTCCCCCAGTGTCCAGCCTAAGCCTTTCCCCCAGTGTCCAGCCTAAGCCTTTCCCCCAGTGTCCAGCCTAAGCCTTTCCCCCAGTGTCCAGCCTAAGCCTTTCCCCCAGTGTCCAGCCTAAGCCTTTCCCCCAGTGTCCAGACCTAAACCTCTCCCCAGTGTCCAGCCCAAGCCTTTCCCCAGTGTCAGCTAAGCCTTTCCCCAGTGTCCAGCCTAAGCCTTTCCCCCAGTGTCCAGCCTAAGCAGATAGAGGCATTGGAGGCTTCAAATGGAATGGTAGAACTAGAATCACAAGTGTGTAGCTTGAACAGAAGTGTGTAATATCACATTGTGAAGAAATTGGGGTTTTAGAATACAGTAGTAGGTATAAAGCAAGGTGGAGGTTTTAGGGGAGAAGCTTCTTTCTTCTTCATCCTAGGTGGTACTTTTGTAAGTGGATGGAAAATGCCACATTGCAGGTCACAGGTGTTTGGTTATTGGGTCAAAAGTAAAAATAATTTAGGTGATTTTCTTAATTGGACAGTTAGGCCTTAAAAAAAAAATCTTCTAATGAGAGAGATCCATCACCATTTCACCATTTTTAGCTTGTTAGCCTGAAGTGCTGTAGCACTCTCTGTAACATAGATAAGAATTAATAAACATCTGAGTCTTGAGCTTTTAATCCTGAAAAAGAAGATATAAAGTGATACATGATAAACCAGAAGCAGCTCCCAGGTCCTGGAAGGAATGTTGAACATTTTTAACTCGTGTGGCTGTGTCAGGACAGGACAGGGATGTCACACCCACCGCTCTTCCTCCGGCTCCTCCGAGGGTAAGGCACAGTCTGGATGGTAGAAATGGCTTCAATTGGGCCACCATCATTTGGGACCATCACAGTGGTCTTTGCCACAATGGATTCATTAGCCTGGAATGACAAACACACCAGTGACAGGAGTGCTGACAGAGCAGGGGAGTCCCAGCAGCCCTGGAAAAGGCAGGAGCTGTGGGCAAGTGTACACAAAGCCAGCTGGGACCACCATACCTGGTCTGCTGTGCTGCTGATGGATCTGGATTTCTTCTGAGGAGCTGGGGGGCCTTCAGCAAACTGCCTGGAAGAGCGCTGGAAAGAGAGCACAGTGTTGTTTAGGAGCAGGAATGCTGTTCAATTTGCATTACACTGGGTGTACTAAAAGGACTGAACACTTCATCTAACTGTGGTGTGTGCAGACAAGTCCTTCAGAGGTACCTCTGCTTCCTTGGTGCCAGGAAGAATTAGGGAATTTCTTTCAAATAATTTTCCTAGCCAGCTTTGTTCAGAAATAAAAGAAACCCGACCTAAGAAAGGAGGACAAAGAAGCCCCAACAAACCCACAAACCGCACACACAAAAAACAGCAACTAAGCAAGTCCCAGATCCTTCCCAGCTCCACTAGATGATGGTTTCAGGCTCTTTCCCACCTGTATCTTCTGCAGATTAAAGCAGAACAAGCACAAGCTCCTTCACAGAACAGAAAAATGTTAACTTCCTACACCATTTTTCCCTGATCTGGGAGCTGGTTAATAATCTCCAAGTGTTTTCTTGCAAACCTCAGGCTGTAACAGCACAGGATATACAGAAGTCCACTCATTTTCAGTAGACAAACAATGACATCAGACCTAAATTTCAATCTAAACCCCCAGAGCAGCAGCACAGGTCTGATTCAGTGGCTCAGAGGTCACTACAGGTGGCTGTGAGGTGACAGATGGTGGCATTGTGGCAGCCAGGGGGAACAATGGAAACTGAGACAGGGAACAATTGAAAAATACCCGCTTCTCTCTCCTCTTCAGCCTGACAGTTTTTTTCATCAATGAGGAATCCCAGTCCTGGGGGGAAAAGACACAGCACTGGTTGATGGTTAATACCACACAGCCCTTTTCATCAAATTCTAGCCAACAGTGGGGAAATGCAAATCAGCTCAGCCAGGTTAATACCCCAGTAATGAAACACAAAGGGTCCCTGGAGATCACCCCCCTCCCCTCAGGCTTTACAGGGGAGGAGAACTTCAGAACGTGGAGTTACATTACCAGTGAGTCATCAGTCTTGTCAAAGCTGATGTCTGACAGAATTGAGCCAGATTCATCTATTGTAGACAGCCTAAAAAACAAAAATTAAAAGAAGCTTGTATCAGTTTGGCTTTCAGTCAATCACGGTTCCAGAACAATCTCACTGACTCAGAAGAGCCGTATATTTTAAAGTGGAACAAAAAAGGAAAACTGTTGACATGGATGAGGAATGTGTCACAGAGGCCGACAGCTGGATTGATGCCTGACACCTCAGATAAAATCCTTTTTCCCTACCTTTTGTTGCCTGAACCTCCCACAGAAGCCTGTGGCCTGTTCAGGAAGGCGAGGACAGACTTCTGCTCCTCGCTGAGCTGGATGCTGCCGGAGGAATCACACATGAGCAGCTCCCGAATCAGCTGGATTTGCCTCTCCTGTGAGCACAGATAATATCAGCAGCTGGATACTCCGTGTTTAATTACTGTAACACCCGTCCAAGTGCTTGAGATGCCAGAGATAAACTCTCAGAACTTGTGGCAATGGACTGCTAATGGCTGCAGGCAGGTAATGGCAGCTCAGACAGGTAATGGCTGCTCAGCCCCAGCAGCAGCCAATCTCCTTTCCCAGATCAAAGCAGAAAGCTGCTCAAAGAGCTGAGCCAATTCCTTGCCCTTTCTTTTTTTTTCCCCTTTCCCTCCCATGAGGGCCAGCCCTCATTTGCCACTGATCAATGCAGTTTAAATCGCCTTGTCTCCACACTCTCAAGAGCTGAAGGGTAACACAGGAATTACTCACCAGCTTCTCACAGTCCATTTCAGCTTTCTGCCTCCGTTTGATCTCCACATCCACCTGATTGCGGGCATGTTTCAGCTTCACTTCCAGGGCACTGCGCTCAGCTTCTGTCTTCATGAGGAGATCTTTGTACCTGCCCAGCTCGTGCTCGGTTTTCTGCCATTTCCTCCGGTTCTCCTCGAAGCTCTTTGCTAACTGAATGAACTCTGGGGAGAGAACACATGGAGCTTTAGCTGGGCGAGCAGAGGAGCAGCTGACAGAAGGTTCACACAGGATTCCCGAGGTTGGAAAAAACCTCTAAGAGCACCGAGTCTGAGCTGTGCACAATCACCCACCTCATCACCCAGCCCAGAGCACTGAGTGCCACATCCTTGGACACCTCCAGGGATGGGGATTCCAAACCTCCCCGGGTAACACCCTCCAATCCCTGACTGCCATTTCCATGAAGAAATCCTTCCTCCTGATGCCCAACCTGCTCCCAACTGAGGCATGGAGAACCCAGCTACATGAGAAATGTCCATGAACTCTTCCATTTTTCAGACCAAGCCCTTCCAGCCAAAGAGCTGGAGCACAAAATGTTGCACAAAGCCAGTTTGCTACAGGCAGAACGTGGCCCTGCATAGAAATTCAGCTGAGACTTGATGTTTCTCCATTAAAAAAACCCCAGATCAGGTTGGTTTTAGCATCCTCAGCAGATTCTTCAGGAGCAAAACTCACGGTATTCGTTCCCTTCACTCAGAAGCTCGGCCTGGCGTGTGAGCTGCTCGTACAGACCCCGCAGGTTGACCATTGCACTCTCCATCCTCCTGCCAAAAAAACCACAGCTAAACCAGCAGCCCAGCCCAGCCCTTCCCTCCCACCCCCGAGCAGAAAGCAGCCCAGAGAAAAGAGAACCAGCCTCAGAGTTAGTGGTTTCCAGCGGGTTTGAGAAGCTGCACGAACGAAACTCATGTTTTATGGAGATATATGCATATACTTTTTTTTTTTTTTTTTCACTGGGAATGAAAATCCACAGCTCTCCACAGTTTATGGATAGCAGAGCCTTGGAGGGAGGCAGATCTGCCCACCTTAGTGCTTCCACTCTCCTCCAACACAACACAGAGGCTCAGAACCCAAGGCAAGATCAGGGATCCCAAGTCCTTCCCTTCAGAAAGGATACAGAACACAGCCCCTGCCCTGCCTACAAATAACTTGGTACTATATAGGCCACTAAAAACCTGCAAGTTTTCAGCACTTTGTAAGACAAAAATAGGAGCAACATTCCGGGGAATTTTAATACAGTTTAAATTTAGCTGCATTTTAAGTTACAGCTCCTCCTGCAAATAGCTGTTAAAATTCAAGCAGTCAGCACATTTCTCTCAAACAGCAGCAACAACGGCACAAACAGAGGCAGCGAAGGGGAAAGTCTCCAGCTCAGCAAGACAGAAATGACTTCACTAATGAGAGAAGTGGCTGGGGCAAGCAGGGCAGCCGGGGCTGGGAAATGAGCTGGTGCTGGGAGGTTTGGGAGAGGTGCCAGCAGGGAGCACAAGAAGGCTTTGAGGTTTTACAGGTGCAGACTTCACAGGCACACCGATACCTCGATACTTTATTAAGTGGGCTACGAGGTGTGGAATAGGTTGTCGTAGGAAATCGGGGCCTCTATTGCCAGCACCATCCCCGCGATCTCCGAGGCCGGGAGGCCGCAAGGAGCAGCCGGGCCTGTACCGCGCCCATCGCCGCCCTCAGAGCCATCGGGGAATCGGGGCCATCGGGGCTCCGAAACCACCGGGGAATGGGCCTGGGTGGATCCAGGATCCCCCGCACTCCCCTGAGCCCCCGGTTCCTGTCAACTCGCCCCCAGCCCTCCTCCCGTCCCCGCACTCACCTGAGCCCCTCAGGGTCCCTCACCTGGGCCGCGGCTCCGGCCCCAACGGCTCCGCGCAGCCCCAACGGCCCCACGCAGCCCCAACGGCCCCACACAGCCCCAACGGCCCCACACAGCCCCAACGGCCCCACGCAGCCACAGCGGCGCGCGCAGCCCCAACGGCCCCGCGCTTCGGTTTGAATCCGTGCCTCCAGCCAATCCCCGCGCGCCCCGGCTCCCTCTCCTCCGCGGCCTCTCATTGGCTGCGCTCAGCGGGCTCCTGAAACCAGCCCTGCGCCATGTTTGCTGAGGGCGAGACCTTCCTGCCCGGCGGGGCCGGGCTTGCGGCGCGGCCGCGAGCGCGCTGAAGCAGCCCAGGCGCCATCTTGGCTGCTGGCGGCAGCGCGCGTTGCTTAGCAACGGGAACGCCGTGAGGGCCCGGGACCCTCAGGCTGCGCCTGCTCCTTGTCCACCGCTCCAGAGGGGCCGTTTTGGACACAAAAACCCCTTCACAGGCCGAGCTCTGGTTGTTATTTCGTGCAAAATCATTGGCACAGGGCTTGTGTGGGGCTGGGGTTCCTGCACTGGTTCTGCAAAAGGTGCTGAGTGCAGCCGGTGAGTGCTGGAATTCGCCACGAGGCTGTTTATGAAGTGCTGTCGCTTCAGAAATGCGATGCCTCATCTGCTTTTTGTCTTTAAGCCTTGATTTGAGTAACAGCCGGCAACTTGTGCCAAAGGCAAAACCCATTTCAAGCCACGTACGAGTCTTCCCTGTGCAGGCGTTTAATATGCAAACGGATAAAAGCCAAACCCAACAATTACACAAAGGGAATTCGCATCATCATAAAATAACAACGCGCTTTAATCTTTTAAATCTGAAACAAAACAGCGGGTAATTGAAGAATGGATATTAGCAATTAGAAAAGCAGAACTAAATGCTTAAAATTGCGCAGTGGAAAAGGGAGTTCATAAAGCAGATTGCTCTCATCATCCAGCTGCTTTGTTGGAACTGCTTTATTTAGGGTGTATAGATTGTTTTAACTTAATAATAATTAATTTGTAATAGATTGTAAAAAACCTCAAAATCTTTGGAAAAGTAAATGTTACTGAGGTTTACTTGAAGAAGAGAGCCAAAATTATGTGCATTTTATAGAGGAGCTGAGGCCTAGGAGAGACACAATTCATCCTCTGAATCAAGCAAGAGAAAGATTCTGACCTTGATATATGAACTTACAGTACAGAAAATCAAGCAAAAGCCCAATTTGCATCTGTCTGGGAAGAAGTTGGAGGTTGAAAGTTCCTCCTGGCTCTTGTGCAGGTACACCCCTCGTTTGTGCTGAGGTTTTGGTGTCAGCCCGGGTCCTCCTGCAGCTCCTGCCTGTAATTAAATCTTCACAGCTAAGACGCCTCTATTGGCAGATCATATTTATAGGCAGGCGAGTTGTTTTAGTGTCGTTCTGAAGGAGAGTTAAAGGAGGTTTTTGCTTATAAGCAAATTCTGTTCTCTTTCAAATTGTCGCCCGCAATCTCGTGCCAATAAAAAAGGAACATTCTTTTCGATGATTGCCCCCGCGGTGCTTGTAGTGAGTTACTGCAGAAGGTGCTGGGCTGGTGTTACACAAATCACATTTTTTTCAACAAATCCTTCCAAATCTTCCTCTGAATCAGGAATGCAGCACCCCAAAAAGCTCCTCAGATCCCCCCACACCTGTGATGGGGGGCTGGCAAATGGTCCCAGGCCCTAAAACCTTTGTGGGGTCTCTTTCCTCCTCCTCAGTTGATGAATGATGAGAGCAGAGAGGTCAGCAGCACCTTTCATTTGCAGCTTTATTCCACGGGAGAAGAAAGGCAGAAGGACTGAGGGCTTTTTCAGGAGCTGCTTTATGGCAAAGTAATTATATTCTCTTTTTGTTTGTGTCAGGAAGGGTGGAGGGGGGGGAGAAGCCTTGAAATGTCTCATCTGGGAAACCGTTAATAGAATTTATGCTAATTTGATGATTCCGGCGATTACTGGCGGAAGCACTTCACATTCTCAGGCAGCAGAAAATTCTCCTCCAGCTCCTCCTGCAGCCTCCCTGAGTTGGTTTGAGCCCATTCTCCTCCTCCAGCCACCACAGACCCTTTACTGGGCAGCAGTGGCTGACCCCAGTGACCCCACCCAGGGTGAGACCCCAGGATTTTTGCTGATGGGATCCCTGATCACCCCATTCCTCATTTTTTGGGGGGACAGGATGGAAGGAAACCTGCCCTGGTGCCTCACTGTGTGGCAAAGTGCAAAAGCAAAGCTCTCCCTGCCAGTCTCATCCTCTGGTGAAGCTTTGCAAATACTGATTGCTCTGCCCAGCTCTGGTAATTAACTCTGCAATTGCAAACCCATTTGAGCAGCTTTGTGCTCAGGGGAAACCTTTATTAACTTGCTTTTAATCCAAAACCAGTTAGACCATGATGGTCTTCATAAACAGTCATTCAAGAAATAAAAAGGCGAGGGGAAGCAAGTGGAATTAGTAAGACAGCAACCTTTCTCCAGGATAAAAAAAGGCAGGAAAAAAAAACTATCTTAGGTGCATTTCTCTTGATTCATACAGCAGGGGTGTTAAAAAGAAGTTGTTCAGTAGTGTGAGGAAAAAATCCATCAGGCTGAGCAGGGAGGGCAGCAGGGGTTTAACCAGAGGAAGATGGACCTTTTAGGGAATTAAATTCTGATTTCTCCCTGCTGGCCAGAGGCAGAGGCCGGCAGATGGCATCAGGCTCATGTGCTGTGTGGGAGCTGCAGGGCCTTGGCCATCCCTCAGCAGGGCAAGAGGTGGCCAGAGCATCATCCAGGGGGGCTGGGAGGAGGGGGATGGTGAGTCCATGGGGTCTATGAGGAGGGGGATAAAGGATCCCATGGGGTCTGTGAGGAGGGGGATGATGAATCCATGGGGTTTGGAAGGAGGGGGACAAAGGAACCCAAGGGGTTTGGAAGGAGGGGGATAGAGGATCCCATGGGGTCTGTGAGGAGGGGGATAAAGAAACCCATGGGGTCTGTGAGGAGGGGACCAAAGGAGTCCATGGGGTTTGTAAGGAGGGGAATAAAGGAACCCAAGTGGTTTGGAAGGAGGGGGATAAAAGAGTCCATGTGGTCTATGAGGAGGGGGATGATGAGTCTGTGGGGTTTGTAAGGAAGGGGATGAGCCCATGGGGTCTGTGAGGAGGGGGATGATGAACCCATGGTGTTTGGAAGGAGGGGGCCAAAGGATTCCATGGGGTCTGTGAGGAGGGGACCAAAGGAGCCCTGGTTTTGCCATCAGTCCAACAACAAACCCAGCTCTTCTCTGATGTCCCACCTGACAGAACCTGGGGTGTTTCTTTCATGAGCTTTGCAGTGAAGATCACTGGGATGGGATGAGCCCAACCTGCCATCCACCCTCTCTGCTCCTCGCAGTGAAACTGTGCATTAATGTCAGCAGAGGAGCCACGGCCTTATCCTGAACTCCTTAAAAAACAAAGGGAGTCTCTATTGCCTTCATCTAGCTTTTAATGAATGACCTCTTGTCGCCGGGAGCTGCGTGCGGTGACAAAGGACTTTTGTGGGCCGATATTTATGATTTCATTTAAGCCAGGGAGTAAGCTAAGGGGGAGGGCTGGAAAATAAGAGCTGAGCTGATGGTTCTGTCTTTAAACTCAAGGGATCTTTATCTAGTTTTTGTGTTAATACAGTTGTCATCTCTTAAATATTTGAGCAACTCACAGTCCTGAACGCTCCTACGCTGGAGGGACTCTCCTGAGGTCACACCCTGCTCTGGACCTGAATCCTGGGGAGCAGGGAAGGGTTTGCATTTTCCCAGTGCCCCCCAAACCTTGCCCACACAGGAATCCTGCTGTGAGTGACCACAGCCTGCTCATGGGGGGCCCCGGGCTCCAGCACCCCTCCCCACACCAGCCACACTTGCCAGCACTGATAAATTTTTTTGCCTTTTCCTTCCCCAGGCCTCGGTGGAGGATTAAACAGCTGGGAGTCGGGAGTGAGAGCGTGTCCCCTCTCCTTTGCCATGCAAACAGAGAAAATTAATCTCCCAGCTTCCTCTGATATTTGGGCTGAATTACAAGCTGGGAGCGGAGATAAAGCGCGGGCGGAGGAAGGCACAGGTAGAGCAGAGCCGGGCTGCTGGCACAGCCTTTGTCCGTGCAGATAACACTCCCCTCCTGGAGTCATGCATAATTCACCAGCTCTGCCTCCCTGGTGCTGGTCATCCCTCGCTCTGCCTGCTCTGTTCTGCTCCCTGAGCTGCTGGGGTGGGTGCAGGACACGAGCCTTGGTGTGTGCAGCCACATCAAACCTCAGTGACAGCGTTGGGACAAAGCTGAGGGGGCTTTGTCCCCTCTACCTGATGGAGCAGAGGGGTGACACTCCACAGGGACACTCTGCACACCGCCTGCAATCAGCACCACAGCAGCACAGCCTCTCCTGCCAGGGCCTGGGCTGTGTTTGAAATGCCCATCACATCCCAGCTCTGCTAACCACAATATCTCCTAAAATCCCTCCACGTTAGACTTGGATAGAGGTTACATCCTCTGGGATGCCAAGCTCAGCGTTAACAGACACCAGCTGCATTTGATTTGGAGGCTCCTCTGCTCCGTTCTTGACAGAGCTGTGCCACACAGAGTGGGAAAGCCACGGAGGATTTCCACAGCCACCAAGAGTTCCTCTCCCAGAACAAAGCAAGAAAAACCTCGGTCACTCCCAGCCAAACACACACACACACACACACACACACACCTCTGCTTAATGATTTTTGCTTTGTAAACTAAAGTGGTGCCATGAGTTTAATAACCACTGCTTGGGAGTAATTGGGGCGATTATTGTATGGCCCAGGGGGAAAATTGCAGCTTGTTATCTCCAGGGAGTAGCATTAGGATCCAGTAGATAATCAGACCGTTATTTGTTGCTCTTCAGATGACATTTCTCATGGATTTAGAAACGATAGTGATCGAGCCACGTTGTCAGAGCCACTGCCAAACTGCAGAGTCCAGAGACCTGGAAGCTAAATAACACCTGAAGCTGCCTGGGACAGGCAGGAATAACAGACTTGTGTGCCACACCGGCCTCAAAGACACCCAAACCTCAGCTACACTTGTCTCTAATTTGATAAGAGAGATAACACTCAGGATGAGGATGCGAAGGGGGGATAACAGCTCTAACATGCCACCAAGCAGATCTATACTCACACTCAGCAATTAGGTTTCTTGAGACCTTCCCTCCTTCCCAATCAATGGCCTCTGCCTGTCCCCTCGCCTCCAGCAGCCCTGAAATTCGAGGTTTGGGCAGGAGCTGCAGCATCAGAGCTGTTGTCTGCATGATCCTGCAGAAACCAGCAGCGCTGGGCACCCTCCCCATGCCACAACCCCATCCCTGAGCAGCTCCATAAGATATTTGTGCACCCCAAAAAGCAGCTTTCAGCCCCTCGAGGCTTTCTGAGCTGGGGGAGGCAGTTCCAGCAAACCCAGATGGAGTGAGTGGGGATTGCACAGCCCAGCTCCCATCAGCAGCCCCGCTGTGCTCACCCAGCATCCCGGTGCAAAAGGAGATTTTTAGCAAGGCTAAACCCAGCCAGAACCCCCCTGGCACACTGTGTTTTGTAGCTGTGCTGCACAGGAGCATCCCCAAATCCTGTTTTGGGCTCTGTTCCTGGGGATGGGCTCACAGAGGACACGGCAGCACCGAGGATCCTGCCAGGCCTGGAGAGCTCCGAGCCAAGGC
The DNA here is from genome assembly GCA_030060385.1 of Muscicapa striata striata. NCBI lineage: Eukaryota > Metazoa > Chordata > Aves > Passeriformes > Muscicapidae > Muscicapa > Muscicapa striata. The sequence continues at coordinate 363,427 of JAREIS010000409.1, read as the reverse complement.
AGCTCCATTATTGATCCCCAATCAATGACAGCTCAAGGCCTGGAAATGACAGCGCCTTCCCCCAGCCCTGAGCTCCCAGCCCGGGCTGGAGGCTCACGCAGAGCTTTAGCAATAATCCGAGGCAGGAGAGGGGATGGGAAGAGCCTCTTGCAGCAGGTGGGTTGTTTAACAAATTGGACACATAACAAGACAAAAAAGGTACAGGGGAAGGAGATCTGGTGGGACCAGACCTTTATCTCTGGCACGCTGGCCGCCAAATCTTTGTGCAATATTTATCAAGGGTGAGCGGACAGCAGAATTGGCAGTCGATGCATAAGTGAGGAATTAAAACCACTGCCATCCTTATCTCCCCGGCAGAGAGGCGAGGGGAAGGGTGGGTGGGAGCTTTGAGCCAGCCCAGGGCAATCGACTTTGAAACCATTTGTGGATTTAAGGAGTCCAAACTTTATTAACTCGGCTGATGGGGAGCAGAGCAGAAGCAGCAAGAGGGCGAAACCAGCACATCCACACCCTGCCGGAGCTGAGCGCTGCCTCCGGGCGGGCATTTCCACTGGGATGTCCCTTGTGTCACTGGGCACACACTGCATGGCTGGGGGTCAGGGCACAACTGCCCCAGAGGCTCCAGGTAAGGACTCTGTGGTCTTTTAACCGAGTTAAAATTCACTTTTAAAGGTGCTGCACTTTCTCCCGTAGTTTCTCTCAGCAGCGAGACAAAGGCAGGCGATGCTCTGCCCTCGGGGTAGTCACGTTTTGCACAGTCAGATCCACAGCTCCCGGCGAGAGCAGACACTGCTCGGCACTTCCAGCCACCCTGTGAATCTGCCCCGGGAGACAGGGCCAGGAAAAACACGGGGAAAGGATGGACGCAGCCCCCATCAGCACAGAGCTAAGCCAGTCCATCAGGGGGTTTGTGCACGAGGCATCCCCAGGGAGAGCAGCTCAGCCCCCGGCCCGAGGGCTGAGCGTGGCGAGCAAAGGGCTGCTCCATTGCCAGCATCCCCTGGGAATCCCCAGCGATCACATAACGTCTGTAATTAACTCGATTATTGGCTTTTCTTTTGCTGAGTCTGCACGTTCAAGATGGGCTCCATCTGCTCCTTGCATGGGCCTGGCTGGTGCGGGAGGGGACAAAGCCCCTCCTCGCAGAGAAATCGTCATTTCTGCCAACAGGGGACAAGGACAAGGCCAAGCAGCAGCCCCTGGGCAATGGCTGTGGGTCCAACTCCCCAAAATCTGTGTTTTACCACACACAAAAATCTGCCAACCAACCTCCTCCCCCTGGGCTCCCACCAGCCCCAGCCCCAGCTCCACCGGAGCCATCAGCTTGGTTAAATTGTTTAAGGGGATTTGCATCTCTCTGTTTAATTTCTCTTCCATGCAAATAAGAGCCCAGGAAGCCAAGAGGGAGATGCTGGACTGGCTGCTGCTGGGAGGAAAGATGCTCTGATCTCTGTGCCTGGAGCATCCAACGCCTCAATCCCCCCTCCCAATCCCTCCCGCGGAAATGGGACACGAGCACCGAGAAGCATCAACACCAGAGTAATTCCCAGCTCCAGCCCTTCCCAGGCAGGCTCCCCCCTTTGGCCCTGCTCTCATAAATCCTTCCAGGTTATTCCAGCCGCTGTCACGGCAGCAAAGCTGAGCTTAGCTGGGTCCCCCAGCACCCATCTGCGCCGCGTTTGTCTCCGCAGCCTTTGAGCCGCTCTTCCCTTCCTCTCTGCTGCAAAGAAACGCATTAGTTGCAACATCGCTTTAATTTGTTTGCCAGCTTTCGGAGATGGAGAGGCTCCTGCTCCCATCGGTGCCGTTTGAGGATGCCGGCAGCGTTAACCCTTTGGTTCCCACACCCCCCTCCGAGCTGCTGGAGAGGTTTTTGCACACCCGAGAACACTCGGGCTGCCTCCTCCAACCCGGCTGTACAGCCGACCTGGCATTTCCCAGATTGGAGGGATCCATTTCCCCTTCCAGCTACCCTCAGCATTTCCATAATGAGATGAGTTTTGTTGTGACCACAACGAGTGTCAGAGGGAATAAAAGAAAAAGTGATCCAGACCGGGTCCGTGGCAGTGACAAGGACACGAGGACAAACAGCTGCCAGCAAAGCCAGGGCAGCACAGGCAGAGTGGGGCAGCACAGGGGGATGGGTCTGAGAGCTGGGTCTGCACCCAGGGAGGGGCTGGGGGTTCCTCTTGTCCTGTGGTACACATGGCACACCCAGGATCTCACCTGTGCACACACACCTGAGTGCCATGAGCTGCTCCTGCCTGGGGCTCCAGCAAAGTGCCCTTGGACAGAGCTCTGGGAGCACCAATATGGCACAACAGGGGCGTTTCTGCTCAGGAAGCTCCAAACCAGCTTCTGATAGGGATATCAGAGAGGGAAGAGCGCAAGGCATGGCCTTGGGCAGCACTGCAGGACCACTGGCAGCCACACAGATCCCTGCTTGACCCAGCATCCTGGGAATGGGTTTGTTTGATCTCTGCCCCACATTTCCACATCCAGCCCAAGCATCTTCAGCCCCTTCATCCCCTTCAGCCCCAGGGCTCTGAGTGTCCCAGGAGATGCTTTCTCTGGACACTGGGTGAAACAAATGAAGGAGGAGCCGCCTAAGGTGGAATTTGTGCACCAGGGAAAGTGGTTGAGGTGGAGCCAGTGGTTTTGCATTGCCTCATGCTAATTGCTCGAGCTAATGAAGCCACACACCCATCTTGGTGATTTTCCACAGGGTTTCCATCCACCTTCGGTTTTCAGTGTGCTGTCCACAACTCCAGAAAGATGCGGCTGACTGATTGTGAGATTCCGGGATGGAAAAAGAATAAAAACAACCCTGAAAGGGCTGCAAAAAACACACTGGGCCCCAAATCAGATGGAAGGCACCCAGTGCAAGGATGAGGAGCAGCAGGAGGAGGAATTCCCAGGTATCCAGCCCCAGGAGTACGATGTTGGTGCAACACAGACACAGCGTTGTGGCTTTTCCCCAGGCTGCTGGTGAGGAGGTGTTCCTGCCCTCCCACAGGATACCATCCCCAGGGAGTTCTCTGCCTGGCTCTTGGGGATGGTTCCTGCTGCCAAAAAACCCCAGGAGAGCCCAAGCCACCTTCCCCATGGCTCCGTACCTCCACCCTGCACGCAAGGTGCACGGTTGTTAAAGCAGTTCAACCTCCTTTTCATCCCGAGAGCAGTTCTGAAGGTTTAAATAGAAAGATATCAAAATAAAAGATAATTGTTGAGAAAGATGAATAGGGAGAGAAAAAAACCCCATCAGCACGGAGGAACTCTTGTCTAATTTCTCACCCACGCAGAGCACAGCGATATTAGTGCCTTCAACTCTGGTTCGTAAAAGCTTTCATGGCTTTATTACCAGCTCCCTGAACAGCTTGTCCTTTTAATAAGCCAAGGCCTCCAGATAGCAGATCTGCCCATGGGAGATCCCATCAGGACGTGGTTAATCCAGGCAGAAATAGCACAAAGCATCATCACACTCACCTGATGAAGGCAGCCCTTGTCTGAGGCAGGAAAAGGTTAAAAGCCACCCCAAAATGCAGGGGGAGAGGGCGGGGAGGGAGAGCTGAACCTGCTCCGTGGGTTAACCGGGTGTCCTCACCTTCCCCACCAGCCCTGCTCTCCACAGCTGCTGGCACTGGTGATGGAGGCCTTTAATTATCCAGACTGCTGCCCCTCACAAAATTAAATGCTGCTGAGGATGACTCAGTGTTTAATGGACTGGCTGCTCCTCACGCCGGGAGAGCCAAGCGGGTGCGAGCAAGAGCGCGGCACAACTCGGCATAAATCACCCGCAGACACCGCGCACGGGCCCGGTGACCCAGGGCTTGGAGCAGCCACTGCTGCCTTTAAACACTGCTGTTTTCACTCAGGATAACCCCTGGGGAATTCCTGGAAGCAGCTCCACCCAGGCTGGAGTGACCCTTCCCCAGTCACCACCATGCACTTGATTTAGAAATCCCACGGATTCACCAGGCTAGCTACACTGGGTTCTCTGTTCCCGGGATTTAGATGCCGTGGTTTCCTTTGGAAAGGTCTCAGCAATGGTCAGATATGGTTTAGAAGGCAAACAGGTGCCAGAGGTTGTGATACAAAGCTTGATATAAAGCTTGAGCCGCTGCTCAGCCGCCCGGGGCCAGCCCAAGCCAGCATGGCAAGAAGCAGCTCTGTTAATAGCCTCGTTAGTCTCACCAAGATGCTGAGCCTTTGGCTTCCAGCAGATAATTAACGATGTGCTCATGAATTAGGAAACCCTGGACCTTTACCAGGATCTCTGCTCTTGGTCCAGAGCTGGAGCAAAGCGATGCCTGGAGGAGCAGCACGAAGAAAGGGGAATGGCCAGCAGGGATTGGCAGATTCTGTAACGGCAAGACAAGTTTTTCTCCAGGTGCCCAACACCTGGAGCTGGAAAACAGGAAAAATTTCTCCATGGAAAATGCTGTCAAGGCTGTCCTGGGCACCATTCCTGCAGGGATTTAAAACACCTAAAGGTGGTGCTTGAGGACATGGCTTAGTGGTGGCCTTGGCAGCAGCCAGAGCATAAGCTTGGAAGTCTTTTCCATTTGAAGGATTCTGTGTGAATATAAGAGTCCCTAATGCTGGAGCTGCCCCACCAGCGAGAAAGGCACACATAAGAAATCCTAATAAGGCCCCACGGTGCCTCATTTGAATACAATTTACTGTCACTAATGATGCTGATGGTTAGTTCCCCAAGCTAGGAAGTGCTTGGCCCCAAAATGGGCTCCTGGAAGCAATTTCAGACGGCAATCTGTAATGCTGGAGCTGATGGAAGCAATTTGCAACCCATTAGCAGAGATAGGCTGTGAAGATATTTTACACATCACTCAGCCCAGGTTTGAGGGGGGATGGAATTCTTCCCCCCTCTCCTTTGGAATTTTTGTCCTGGATGGGGTGAGCACCATCCTGCCCCAGCAGCTTTGCCACGTGCCAATGGTGACTCCTGAATTAAATCTCTTAAATACACAAATACAGTCTGGGAGTGCAGGGCCAGGCACCCCCAGAGCCCCACGCTCCAGGAGAGGACCCAGCACCCCCAGCACTCACAGGACTAATTGACCATTATTAATTAATTTGCCGCCTGGACAGCAATGGATGCAGGTAAAGAAGCATTTTGCCTCCACGGAGGGAGCAATAGCAGAGCACAACCCCCAAAAACATGGAAAAGCATCACTTATCCCTGGGGATGCTCTTCCAAGAAGCAGGATGGGAGCTGGTTTCTGTAACTGGGGTGTGCCTGGTGCAGCAGGGACAGGCTCTGCCTGGAAGGTGAGGAAACAGCCCCAGGCCTTGAGCTGTCCCTTGGCCCAAGCTCCCGAGGTGTTCCTTGGATCCTGCCTGTCTCCCGGAGCCTGTGCTGGGAGCCTCAGCTCTGCAGCACCTTCCCTTAATTACTTTTTCCATTCTAATTAGATCTGAGGACACACTGAGGGAAGCCCTCTTTACTGAATCCCTGCTCTGAGCACCCATTTTTTAACAGGAGGACTCACACCCCACCACCCCTCACTAACCCATCCCTTTTCAGCCTTTTTGTCTTGCAGTTGTCACCTGGGGCTGGTAGCACCTCACCCATCCCACAGCCCTCGGCTGGTTCCGCTGTCTCTCCCAGCAGGAATTAACACAACACTCACGTGGCTTCCCCAAAAAAATAACACGGAAACGCTCCCAGTCCCCACGCTCCACTCATTCCGAGGATGCAGCTGCATTCTCCCTGGATGAGGGCCAGCGGTGAGGAAGTTTCCTCTGGCTGCTTTCCTCCTCCCTGGCTCCTGTAGGAAAAGGTTCTGTGGTGTCTGGGGCCCCAACAGCTTCCATGAGACCCCCAGGAAATGTTCTCCACCCAGGGGAACAGCAGAGCCTCTTCCCTGGGTTGTTTTTTTGTGCACTAGAAATCAAGGACTCCCAAAAACCTCCACGTGCTCACCTGCTCCATCCTGAGACCTCCTCCCTCCCCGCCCACCCGCGCTGCCGGGGGATTGACCGTCGGTAAAACCACTGCAGAGAGTGACTTCACATCTGGAAGAAAAGAAAGAGGGAGGGAACAATCACTTCCTAAATGTCCTAAATGTCCTAAAGGCAGCTCATCTTCCTCCAGGAGCGCTGATGGAGGGACAGCTGTCAGGAGCGGTGCCGACTGCAGGACAGAGCGGGAAGGGAAAGGCAGAAAGGGATAGGCATTCCTATGGGAATGTTCCTGCTGCTCTCCCGGCCTCGCTGCCACGTCCCAAAACCCCGGCAGGGCTGTCCCTGAGCCCAGCAAGGGGGGTGCTGGCTCGGGGGGTGTCCCTGTCCCCCACCTCTGCTGCTCCCGAGCTGTAAAACCCTGAGCTCCTGCTCCGGCAGGGCAGAGGATGCTCCGGGAAAAGACCAAACCAAATGTGCCCAAGCGGTGGGATTTTGGGGACAGGGTACGTGTGCCTCACCCTGGTGTGTCCCCGAGTGCCCAAGCTCCCGCTGGCCGCGGTTCAGGTGGGGTCACCGCGCTGGGAAGGCCCCTCTGGGCAGGGACACAGCCTGTGACAACTCTGGGGTCTGCCTGTCCCTTTCCAACACCACACTCGTAAATTGAAGAATCCTTTTCCATTTGACTGCAGCCGCCTTACTGGGAGCGGTGGGCGGGCTCCTGCAGCAGCCCCCGCACCCAGAGCCTCTCCCGGGGGGCTCATTTTGGGTGACGAGGGCACCCCCACTGCCCGGGGCAGTCTCGGGGGGCAGCTGGAGCAGAGGGAGATGCGCTAGGCAGTGCTGTGCCACCCCCCTGCCCAGCCCTCGGTGCCCCCAGCCCCTGGAGCATCCCGGGGACAGCGGCACAAGGACAATTCTGGGAAACGGGCGGCGTGTCCTGAGCAAGGCAGGGGCGCAGCGCCTCCAGCAGGGTCAGCCCCTGTCATGGTGACAAGCACGGGCAGCAGAGCAGGGCTGGACGGGCTGAGCCCAGGGTGGACACTCGGACACGTGTGACCCCATGGCCAGAAAAGGGCTGGAAGGCCACGGTGCCCGCCAAAAAAGCACCAACCCCCGGGTGTCCCAGCGCTGGGGGAAGCCTGAAGGGCGGGTCAGGGCTATGGGGAGGGGGTTCCGGGGGCAGCGAGGAGCAGGAGCACCCCTGGAAGGCGCTGGGGGATGGGAGCGGCACACGCACACGCACACACACATTACCCACATGCACACGGCAGCAGCACCAACAGCCCCTGCCAGCGCCTGCAAGCGCTGGAGCGCCGCTCCTGCGCCTCTCCCTCCTCCTTCTCCTCCTCCTCCTTCTCCTCCTTCTCCTCCTTCTCCTCCTCCTCCTCGCTGCCCACCGGCCTGCGGCACCCCTCACCCCTCCGCGGCCTCGGGCCCCACCAGCGCTCAGACAATGACTTCATGCGGATTATGCATCTGAAGAAACCACCAGCTCCCAGATAGCCACAGGGGGAGGTATCCATGTGTTTGGCTGGGAAGGAGCCTCCTGCTCGCCTTCCTTCTCCTGCTCTCATCTCCCCGCACACGGCAGCTGCCTCCTCTCCGCCGATGGTCGCCTGCGGTCCCCCCGCCCGGCGCTGAGCGAGGCCCCGGCGCATCCCCGCTCCCACGCTTGCACCAAGGCACCAACGAGGAGATTTTTATTCCTCCCCCCCCACCCCTCTTCTTTTCCGGTTCACCCTCCGCTGCCGGGCTCCGTGCCTCAGCACCCCCGGTGCCTGCACATCCCTCCGGTTTCCCGTGCTCATCCCACGGCGCAGCGGCAGCGACGCGAGCCCGGCTCCAGCCACGGCCGCCGGCCCTGATTTCAGGTTTGCATCCTCGGTTCTTTCATCTGTTTTTCGATGCGACGGTGCCATTTGTGGGAGGTGGAGGGGGAGCGGGGAGTAGGTGGGAGGGGAGGGGGAGATGAGGTGGAGATGGGGTGGGGGGCACAGCACCCCAGTCCTGCTGTGGGATGGGGAGGGCAGGGAGGAGGTGGGAGGGGAGGAAATGCAAGAGGCTGCATCCAAATAAATGTATTTGTGTGTGTATATATAGATATACATATACATACACATATATACATATACACATACACATACACATACACATACACATACACATACACAAACATATACATATACATATACATATACATATACATATACATATACATACATACATCTATATATCTATATCTATAGATACAGATATAGAGAGAGAGAGAGATGCATATATATTTTTATATATATGTGCATGTCTGTGTGTGTATGTGTATATATATATATATATATATATATATATATATATATATATATATGTAGGCTTGGGGGCAAGAGCAGGGCACAGCACAGCATCTGCCCTCCGTGGGCACTGCCGTGGATTGGGCACCCACCAGGCACCCACCAGGCACCCACGGGCTCCCTTCTCCACAGAGTGGCCACCCCAGGGTGCTGGCACTGACCATGATGGACCTGAAAGTGGACGAGGAGGAGGTGGACAGCGGGCAGCCCGTGAGCATCCAGGCCTTCGCCAGCAGCTCCACCCTGCACGGGCTCTCGCACATCTTCTCCTACGAGCGGCTCTCGCTCAAGCGCGTGGTCTGGGCTCTTTGCTTCCTGGGCTCGCTGGCCCTGCTCGCCCTGGTCTGCACCAACCGCATCCAGTACTATTTCCTGTACCCCCACGTCACCAAGCTGGACGAGGTGGCGGCCACCAGGCTCACCTTCCCCGCTGTCACCTTCTGCAACCTCAACGAGTTCCGCTTCAGCCGAGTGACCAAGAATGACCTGTACCACGCTGGAGAGCTCCTGGCCTTGCTCAATAACAGGTGGGTGCCTTGAGGTGGCCCCAGGTGACATCTCAGGTAGTCTGGATGCAGCCAAGAGCCACCAGGTCCTGCTGGTGCTCCTGGGCATGTGGCTCCCACGCTGGGTTGCCCCAGATGGCTCCAGTGCTTGCAGCTCCCATCCTCAGTGTGCAGCAAGTGCAGGAGGGGCAGGGCCACCCCGGGATCTTGTGGGGCTGATCCAGCACACCTGGCTCCAGTGCCATGTCCTGGATGCCATCACATCTGGCTGCAGTGCCATTTCTGGGTGCTATCACACCTGGCTCCAATGCCATTTCTGGGTGCCATCACACCTGGCTCCAGTGCCATGTCCTGGATGCCATCACATCTGGCTCCAATGCCATTTCTGGGTGCCATCACACCTGGCTCCAGTGCCATGTCCTGGATGCCATCACATCTGGCTCCAATGCCATTTCTGGGTGCCATCACACCTGGCTCCAGTGCCATGTCCTGGATGCCATCACATCTGGCTCCAGTGCCATGTCCTGGATGCCATCACACCTGGCTCTAGTGCCATTTTTGGGTGCCATCCCATGCAATGAGGCCAGGGGTGCCAGCAGGTGAAGCCACTGAGCACAACCCACACCCCAGGGTTCTGTCATTCCTTTGGCTCTGGAAGCCCCTCACCCATGGCTGTGGCAGCTCCTTGGTGCTGCCAAACCCCTGCCAAGAGCCTGGTGCACTCCCTGCCCATGCCAATGCCAAAGGGGCTTCACTGCTGCTCCCACTCCTGCCCCAGGGAGGGGTTTTCAGGCACGACAGCAGAGCTGAGACCCAGCACATCCCAGCCAGGCCACCACGTCACCAGGACACCACCAAAGGCACAGGGCAGATGTTTGGGTGGCCTCAACCAGGGCTGCTGCTGCTGGACCAGCGATTTGGGCAAGTGGGATGGGTTTGGAATGTGGCCACTGCCCAGCTTCTCCTCATCCATCCTTGTGCCATCTCTCGTGTGCCTCTGGGCCACGTTGTTGCTGTTGGATGCCCTGGAAATGCCACGTGCAAGGTGTGGCTGTGCTGAGCCAACACAGGGGTGGCTCCTGGCAACCCCAAGTGTCCTTTGCCAGTGGGAGCAGCCACCAGAGCCAGGCCTGAGCCTCTCCCTGCTCTTTCCCCCAAGATACGAGATCCCAGACATCCAGACAGCCGACGAGAAGCAGCTGGAAATCCTGCAGGACAAGGCCAACTTCCGAAACTTCAAGCCCAAACCTTTCAACATGCTGGAATTTTATGACCGGGCTGGCCATGACATCCGGGAGATGCTGCTGTCCTGCTTCTTCCGTGGGGAGCAGTGCACCCCAGAAGACTTCAAAGTGGTGAGTGCCCCCTGGGCCCTGCCCAGTGCCACCTTTGCCCAGTGCAGGGAAGGTGTTTGCCCACCTGTAGCTGCTCCTGCCTTCCTCCAGCTCGGGAAGGAGCAGCAGCACCAGCACTAAGGGGGTGCTGTGGGGTTTTTGGAGATCCGGGTTGTCCCCTGGAGCATTTGTGGCTCTGTTCAGCTCTGTGGGATGCTCCCATGTGGGTGCAGCTCCCTGGGATCCTTTGGGCTCTGCAAAGCTGGGCTGGGAGCTGCCAGGGTGAGGAGGCTCCGTGGAAAAGCAGGGAGAGCACAGATGGGTGGTTGGGAACTCGGGTCCCGGTGGCTCCGTGCTGGGCCCTGCCATGGAGGTTGTTCTCTGTGCTCGTGCTGGTGGATCCAGCACACAATAAACCCTTTATCCCTGCGCCTGCCCGGCCCCATCCAGCTGGGAGTGAAACAGTGCTGCCTATTCGGGTGCTGCCTGATCAATCCCAGCACGGAGCCTCTGTCCCCCTGTGCCCTTTGGGGTCCCCATCCTCGTCACCAGCCCTGGGATGTCCCCTGGTGTCCCAGGCTGGGTGGATGCAGAGCTGCTGCCCAGCTCCCAGTGCAGTTGGGGTGATTTTAATCACTGGCATTAAATTCCCATGATGGGCTCTTTCCACGAGCAGGTGTCTGTTGTCAGCCATGAAGTGTTTTATTTGTTAAATGGAGGCATGTTGCAGCCCGGAGGGGGCTGGATCCCCTCCAGCAGGGCCAGCTCTGCTCCCAACACCGGCTCTTCTCAGGGCACAGCAGCGTTTTCTGCGCCAAGCCATCCTCAGGGACCTCCATCCCAGCTCCCTCCTTCATCCCTTGGGTTCCAAATCCCTGTGCTCTGCATCCCCTCCAACCAGCAAAAGCCAAACAGACTCACAGTTGGTTTGCTATTCCTGCCTGTATTATTCCATGTGAGCAGGTTGGGATGATTTAATGGATTTGATTAGAGGGTTCTGGCTCTCTGCTACGTCTCTGGTCTCTTTGGGGTCTGGCTCTGTGTGTGGTGGGGCTGGGATGGGGTCCTGGCACTCTCAGAAGCTCGTAGGGGGTTGTCTCAGCAGTAAATTCCTGCTGCTTTGCTGCTCCCTCCCCGGGCTGAGCCAGGCTCGGTGCTGGTGGCCCCGGCCAGTTTGGGGGTGCTGGGGACCAGCACCTGGCCATGCACCACCAGCCCACGCTGCCCTGGTGGGACCCCACCTTCCATACGGGGCCTGGGTCCCCTCTGCACTTTTGGGGAGCCCCTTCAGTGTCCAGGGACGTTTTTGCATCCCCTGTTCTTCATCAGAGGGGATGGGCAGAGATCTTGCCGGGGGGAGTCTGGGGGGTGCCCAGGGCAGATGGATGGGGACAGTGTGGGTCAGCCGGGGGTCCCGGGGCTGGCCGGGGGGCGATGCCAGCCGCTGATGGCCGGCACGGGCAGGGACACGCTGCGGTGCCGCCTTATCTGTCCCCGGCAGAAGCGAGGGCTCGGGGCAGGCGCGGCGAATGCAAATGAGGAGCCGAAATACTTGGGGGGAAGATGAGGCAGACGAGGAGCCGCGTCCTGCCCGGGGTGAGGGAGCAGCGGTACCAGAGCAGGGACCCACCCCTGTGCTGGGGACACTGCCCGTGTGACCCCTAAAACACCCGCCGGGACCCAAAGCTCCCACACAGACCCAAAGCTCCCACCCAGACCCAAAGCTTCCACCCAGACCCAAAGTTCCCACCCAGACCCAAAACACTCACCCTGACCCAAAACTCCCATCCTGACCCAAAACACCCACCCAGACCCAAAGCTCGCCCCTGCAGCCCAGAGCAGGGACAAGGATGCTCAGGGCGGTGCTGCGACCTCCTCCCCAAAATCCTGGCGTGACCTTAAAGCCTGGAGAGGCAAACACAAAGCTGAGAGGCAAGTCTTGACCCCCCTCGAGACATGGCCCTGAGGGATGTGGGCTGAGATGTCCCAAGGGATGGGACAGGCAGGGGACAGACACATTTTCCTTTGCAGGAGGGGCTTGCCCCGTTTCGGGGCCACGCTCCCTGACACCTCATTAGCAGCACTGATCAATGTTTCACTCTTCCTGCTTCATTATTTATGAGTTGGATTCCTCCCTCCCTCCCCTGTGAGAGCACGCAGCTCCCCGCGCCGGCTCCCTGCTCGCACTTCCCTCACCGTGATCTTCCCCCGGCGCCTCGCACATCCGCAGGGATCTGCGCCTCGCCCAGCAAGGGACAGACCCACGAGTCCTCTCTCTGGGCTCTAAATCCCAGGGAAAAAGGAGAAACGCAGAGGATGAGCTTCCTCTATGAGAACTGAAACCTCAGGAAGGTGCCCCGTGCTTGGAATCCCCTTTTGGGTGGTCGGTGCAGCCAGGGGGGGCGGGAGCGGCTGTGCCGGGGTGGCACAAGGTGAATTTTGAATTTTCCTTCTCACTCTCTGTGAATCCATCCCGGGGAGAGCCCCATCCCAATCTCCCTGCTCCAGGGGGCTGAGCCTGGAGCCCTGGGCAGCGTCCATGGGAGAGCCTTGATGAGCTGGAGAGGATTGAGACCTCTGGACTCTTTCCATGAGGCTCCAGGGCTGAGCTGGCTCTGGGGAGAATTGAGTTTGACGTGGAGTCATGCCGCTGCCTTTTGCATTGGATCCTGCATCCTCTGCCCTGGAAACGCCGGGTGCACAGAGAGAGAGACAAGGAGGGGGCAGGAAGGGTCTGCAGCGGCCCCAGCAAACCCCAACCACACTCCTCCTCTCCTTCCTCCCGTGTCCAGAGCAGCTCCTGTGATGGAGAGCAGATCCTGCTCCCCACAGCACCCCACTGCTCCCTTCTGAGCCTCCCCACCCTCCTCCTGACCCCTTGGAGAACCCCACTGGACACCCTCAGGTCCTGCTGTGCCCCTCAGACTCTGCTGTGCCCCTCTGCAGCTCCAAAACCTCTCTGCACCCCTGGGCTCCCTGCTCAGCTCCATCTGGGGGGGCGTAGGAGCTCTGGGGGGAAAAAATCCCCTTGTGTGGTTCAAACCTGCCCTGTTGGGATGTCCTGCAGCACCCGTGGGGTCCCAGAGGGATGGGCACAGCAGGACACGCTCAGGATGCTCACCTGCGGGTGCTGTTGGTTCCCTGCTCTCCTGGCTCAGGATCTCAGGGATGTTCACCTGGGATGCTCTCCCTGGCTCAGGGATGCTCACCTGGGGGTGCTGCTGGTCCCCTGCTCCCCCTTTCTCAGGATCTCAAGGATGCTCACCTGGGATGCTTCCCCTGGCTCAGGATCTCAGGGATGCTCACCTGGGGGTGCTGCTGGTCCCCTGCTCCCCCTGGCTCAGGATCTCAGGGATGCTCACCTGGGATGCTCTCCCTGGCCCAGGATCTCAGGGATGCTCACCTGGGATGCTCTCCCTGGCCCAGGATCTCAGGGATGCTCACCTGGGATGCTCTCCCTGGCTCAGGATCTCAGGGATGCTCACCTGGGATGCTCTCCCTGGCTCAGGATCTCAGGGATGCTCACCTGGGATGCTCTCCCTGGCTCAGGATCTCAGGGATGCTCACCTGGGGGTGCTGCTGGTCCCCTGCTCCCCCTGGCCCAGGATCTCAGGGATGCTCACCTGGGATGCTCTCCCTGGCCCAGGATCTCAGGGATGCTCACCTGGGATGCTCTCCCTGGCTCAGGATCTCAGGGATGCTCACCTGGGATGCTTCCCCTGGCTCAGGGGTGCTCACCTGGGGGTGCTGTTGGTCCCCTGCTCTTCTGGCTCAGGATCTCAGGGATGCTCACCTGGGATGCTCTCCCTGGCTCAGGGATGCTCACCCAGGGTGAGCTGCTGGTCCTAGCTCAGGATCCAGGCCCCAGCCCCTTCCCCAAATCCAGCCCTGGCCCCCCGTGGCCCCCCGCGGCCCCCAGGCAGTCACAAGCCCGGAGCCCCGTGGCGAGCGGGGCTCCCCCGCGGCGCAGCGTTAGTGGATAATCACGGAGCCGGAGTGAGAAGCATCTCCAGCACAGCTGGAGAGAGCGAGCTCGGGAATTACTGCTACCCAGACATTTCCTGGAGCTTTTGACACTTAATAAACAAACCGCATGGGTCCATCTGGCTCTGGAAAAAACAACTTGGGGACAGCGTGTGGGCACCAGGCGCGGCCGCTGGCCCCAGATAGTCCCGTCCTGGTTTGGGGCTGGTTCCCAGCAGCGCTCCAAGCCTCGGCAGATCCCACCGCGGTCCCCAGCGGAGCCGGTGCATTTACAAATTCTGTAAGACATTCGAGTGATTTATGCAAATCACTCTTTAAAGCGGCACACAGGCTCCTGAATAACTTATAAGCGTTGGAAGCTGCCGGCTTGGATCCGTTGTTTCCCAGCACCGCTTCACCTCCGGCATCCCGGGGGTGCTCCCGGGGGCCGGGCCGAGCATTCTCACCTGGACCATCCAGAATTCCCCGCGGGCTCTTCCCCCACACCGGCAGCACAGTTTGACCCCCGAGGTCGCCCCGTTTTCCAGGCGGGTTGAAGCAAACCCAGCGAGACCCGGGGCTGCCTGAAGCGAGATAATCGGAGGTGATGGAGCAGAGGAGCCGCCACGCCGGGACCGCGGTTTGCTGCTGGTGACTCGGCTCTCCCGGGAAGTGCAGCGGGTTGGGAGTGCCCCGACTCTGATTTTCCCGTATCGCTGTTATTTTGCTCAAAGCAAATCATCCGGAAAGCAGCCGTGAGCTGTTTCGCCCTCGGGCACGGAGCAGAGACACTCGGGCTCTGCTCCTCAGCTGCCTCCAAGCTTCACCCAAGCGTTCCTAGACCTTGGATTCGGAAGCCAGGATTGGAGAGCCCTTGGCTGTTTGTGGCTCTGCTCACCCCACACTGACGTGGATGAGATTTTTTGTGGGAATCCGGCTGCTCTTCACTCCCTCCCTCTGTGGCTCTGTGGGACCAGCCCCGCTGAGCCCACCACGACCGATCTTGGTTAAGATGGGGCAGAAGAGGATCAGGAACAAGAGGGATGAGAACACAGCCCTGGCGTGGCCACCACGGGTCTGCAGCTCGCAGCCCCTTCATTAGAGCTGTGAATGGTGCATCCAGCTCCTGAACCTTAGAGCTCTGGAAAACGCTGGGATTGGAGGAGAAGGACTTGTGGGATCAGGGTCAGGCTCAGCCCAGGGGCCGTGCCCAGCCTCAGCAGCTCCCCCTGCACAGCAGCACCGTGCACCCCAGAGGGGTCACACACCCCGAAAACTGTGCATACACTCAGAGGGGTCACACACCCAGAGGGGTCACACACCCCGAAAACTGTGCATACACTCAGAGGGGTCACACACCCAGAGGGGTCACACACCCCGAAAACTGTGCATACACTCAGAGGGGTCACACACCCAGAGGGGTCACACACCCCAAAAACTGTGCATACACTCAGAGGGGTCACACACCCAGAGGGGTCACACACCCAGAGGGGTCACACACCCAGAAACTGTGCACACCCGACTGTGCAGAGGGGTCACACACCCAGAGGGGTCACACACCCCAAAAACTGTGCATACATTCAGAGGGGTCACACACCCAGAGGGGTCACGCACCCCAAAAGCACCTTGCACACGTGGAGCTGTCACACCCCAAAGCACTTTGCATACCCGGAGGGGTCAGGTCAAGGGTTCAGAGCATCTCAGCACCACCTCTGGCCAATACTGTTCCTCTTGCAATGCCTTTGCACATAAAGGCTCATTAACAAATGAATTATTAATGATTATTAATAAGCTGTAATAGCATCTGTGGCTGCTGGAAGAGATGAGGAAGCTTTCAAGTGGTATCCGACCGCAATGGAGGTGAGGATTTCACAGCTGAGGACAGGGCACGTGTGTCCCGAGGGATGCACAGGCTGGCAGCACAGCCCTGGATAACACCAGCATTTCAGGGGTTCCAGGTTGTTCCCCTGAGCCTCCCGTTCCCCTTCCCAGCCCCAGGCCGGATAATAACAAGGTGCTCTCTGAGAGTTCCTGCCCAGGAACCTACTGGTGCCATTTTCCCTCTCTCCCTGATATCGGGTGGGGAGAAGCCAGGCTGGAGAGGGCAGATCCCCTGAGCCTCTGGAGATGCAGATCTCCGCAGGGAGAGCAGGAAATTATCTGTCTCGTGGCCTTTTTGCCTCAGTTTAATTTCTCTGGCTGTTTGAAGCCACCTGTGTTTTATCGTCTGTGGAGCTTGGCTGGGGCTCCCCAGGCAGCGCTGCAATTCCTGCTCCAGCCGGGGCTCAAGGAGATCCTCACCAGCTTTTATTTATTTATACAGCCCCGACACTTGGATATTATAACCGATTTTTTTTTTTTTTTTTGAGGGGTTTTTCGTGTATGGAGGGTTTGGTGTGTTCGCATCCAGGCTCTCAGCCCAAGGACGGAGCTGGGGCAGGGTGTTCCCACCCACTCTGTGATTTATCAGGGATTTTAAACTCCTGGCAGGGACAGGGAGACCCTTCCAGAGCCACCGCATGCCAGGGTTGTGTGACTGCTCTGCTTGGATGAGATTAGATTTGAAAAGCGTGATACGTGCGGAGCGAGCACAGCAAGGAGAGCAGACCGGAACACCGCGGGATTTCCCCCCTCCAATAAAACCGGCTCCAATCTGCCTGCGTGAACTGTCTGAGCCATTGTGAAGGATGTCGGAAAAAATCACAACCCGCTTACGGGGAATTCGTGATCGGCAGGAAACACGGGAAGGTTTTGGGTCCGCTGGGATAATCCTGGAATCAGCGACACCTCGGTAGCATCCTCCGCGTCCTGGCAGAGCCCTGGTGACCCCCGCACGCCACAAAGGGACTCTGCCAGCGGGTAAATCACCCGCGAAGCTCTCAGCACTACAAACTGGTTCAATTATGGGAGCGTAAACAGATCCCGGAGAGGAGGATGCGGAGCCGTCACGGCGGATCACAGCCAAGGCTTTAGGGACACGCTCGGCTGCCTACGGAGCTGCGGGGGGGTCCCGGCTGAGCCCCCCGAGACCCCGGGCCAGCAGCAGCACCGGCACCCGGCAGGGCTGGCTGGGAAGAGTTTACCGAGAAAAGCTTTGAAAGATTAATAGAGTTTAAATGGAAGCGTTTGGAAAGGAGATAAGGCTCATCTGATATGAAATCATATGGAACAACGGGATCCAGGGAGCCCTGGCTCTATAATGAAGTCCACTTAGCACATTACTCACCATAATGCGCTTTTTATTAAAGTCCTGCGCTGCAGGTGCTGAGGCTGCAGCCGAGAATGGCACAGGGACCTAGAGTCCCGACCCCGCTCCAGGAACAGCCGGGAAAAGGCACCTTTGGTTCCTGTTTCCCATCCCCCGTGTGATCCAGGGATGCGATTCTGGCATCACCGGCACCGCGGCTGGGGCTGGTGGGCCTGCAGCGACAGGGTGGAGAGGAGGCGGAGGTGGGGAATAATACAGAGGAAAAAACTCCTTTTTAATCATCAATTTTTCTGCATTAGAATGTGACATGCTAATCCACTGTGAAGCGTCTAATCTGGGGGATAAAGGGCCGGATAACACAAGCTGCGCCCGGCTCGGCTGGCGGAGCGAGCCGAGGCAAGGTGGCAGCATCTGATAAGGGGTGCAGGATTAGTCCCGGCACGGATCCCGCCCGCCCGGGCAATCCCACCTTGCTTGGCCGCCTCTGCTCTGCTTCTCGCCAGGGTCAGGGAGGGATCTGCAGCCCTGGAGACGTCCCAGAGCGGCTCATCCCGCCCGGAGCAGCCGTGGCAGCGATGCTCGTGCCTCCACCACCATTTTGGCAGCTCCGGGAGCTGCAAAGCGCATCCCTGGGCCAAGACACGTGGAAAAACTCATTTTTTCTCCCTTTCCATTAGCACATTCGAATGCGTGGTGGGAGGAGGACAGCCCAGATGTGGGGTCTCCCTCTGCCCCAAATATCCACCCCCACGTACCGCACCTCATCCCATCCCATCCCATCCCATCCCATCCCATCCCATCCCATCCCATCCCTTCCCGGCAGCCAGCTCCGATCTCCGGGCAGCCCCAGGGATGCCGTGAGCAGCTCAGCCCGGCTCGGGCAGGTTTTGGCACTGCTCGTCACAAAACTGAGCGGGTCCAGCTCCCGGGGCGCTTTCGGCGACAGCCTCCCCGGAGCTCGGAGACCTGGGATAACAGAGCTTGCAATGTTGTTTTCTCCTCGCCTCCTCGGGGATTGGTTTATCTCTATGAATAACTCCATCCCGGCTTTGATCTCCTCTGCCATTAAAGCGTGACAGGCTGTGAAATGTGCTGTTGCTGCCGTCAAATCCCGCTCCCGCTCCCCCCCCCCCCGCCGCCTCCGTGCTCCCCCGCTTCGGGAAACCTCCTTTTACAGACCCGTGAGGAGCTGCAGAGCAGCGAGCGGGGCCGAACCACCCGGGACAATGGGCAAACACGGTGCTGGAGGCAGGAAAAACCCAACATCTCCTTCTCGCATCCTGCATCCTCACCGGGATGAGGAGGAGGAGGAGGGCACGGGGCATCCCCGGTCCCAGCGCCGGGTCGGGTGTGGCGGCATCATCCCAGCACCCGCCACGGGGGCTGATGTCAGGGCTAATTATAACATCCCCCGTCCCTCGCCCCCGCCAAAGCTTTACCTGAGAAAGGGTAAAAATAACTCCTGGCGAGGGAGGAGCTGGAACGAGTCCAAGGACTCCTCCAGCATCTCCAAAACTTGAACTAACGAGGACGGCACCCCCCTGCTTGCAACACACGGCCGCGCTTTGTCCCCAATCTGGGGGTCAGGACGCGCTCCCCTCGGCTCCGGTGCCGCCGAGCTCCGGGCTGCGGCTGTCCCCTGTCACCTTCACCCCGGCTCGGGTGTCAGCGCTGGGACAGGCGGCGGTAACCGGAGCCGGGCTGGGAACGGCCCCGGCGCTCCCCGCGAGCTGTTTAAGCCGAGCGAAGCAGGTTAATGGCCCCAGTCGATGATGGAATGTTTTCATTACAGCATCTTTCTCTCTCTCTCTCCCTCTCTCTCTCCCTGCTGCAATTGCTCCCCAGAAGACACATTAAACCTCCCCGCGCTCAGGGAGCGGATCCGCCCCACGCTGGCTCCATCGGGGACTGGCTGATGGCTCCGGGCAGCCCTGCTCACCTGAGCGAGCCCTGCCGGGGCTAAAGAACCCCTATCAGCCTGCAATCCCTTAATTCCATTTCCCTTCTCCTCTCCCCGCCAGCAGCCATGGCACAGGAATCCAGTGCCAGAGCTGGGAGCACCAGAAATCCCAACCCCAGGCAGCTCCTACCTGCTCCTCCCTGTCAAGAGCATCCTCCAGTGCCAGGTAGTGTGGGATCAGCCCAGTGTGTTCCCAGTGTGCTCCCACAGGGCTGAACCAGCCCAACTTTTCCAAACCCCCTCCCAGGAGCAGCCCTGGTGCTGTTACAGCCCTGTCCTGCAGCTCCAGCTCATCCCCATCAAAACACGGGGCACTTGGGACCTGGCGCCCACATCCTGGTGGCTCCCAGCCACCCAATCCACCTTCCTGACTCTCTTTTCCAGGAGTTTTCATCTCAGATTCTCTGGGATGCCCCCAAAAGGTGTAACCTTGATCCTGGCCTGATGAAATTTCATCCCGTGGCTCTTGGCGCTCGTCCCCAAGGTCACCCACACTCTCTCCCAGGTCCCCAAGTGGCATCTGCCAGTGTCCCTCTTACCCAAGGGCCCTGTTGAAGGGAATATTGAGCTCGGGGAGCCCCAGGATGGGACAAGCCACTGTCACATCATGGCTCAGTGCCCCTGGCAGGGATCCCCAGCGCCTGTTCCACCTGCCCAGGAATCTCAGATATCTCTGGTATCAGAGCAGATTTTTACTCAGTTCCTGGCTGATTTGTTCTCCCAGTTTGTGGAGTCCATGTGCTCTGAGATGTGCTCAGGGCACCCTGCACGGTGCATGGGGAAGGAGACTCAGCTGAACTGAGGGCTTGGGGTGGCACCAGCCCAAAGCTCCCATCCAGCCCCTGCTCATCCAAGTGCTGCCGGATTTACATTCTCCCCCCGGGCTGGTGATGGCAGAGCTGGGATGGGGCTGGAGATTGCTCTGTGGTCTCTGATGCTTTTATGAAGTGCTGAGCACAGGAAAACAGCAAACCACGAGCAGGGGCTGTGCTGCTGCAGAGAGGAGACGCCTGCCTGTGCTCCCGGCTCCATCCCAGCATCCTGCAGCAGAGCTGCTTCCCAGGACCCCCAGCCCGGCTGCTTCAGGGCCTGGATGTCATTCCTGGAGGGAAGAGGTGGCTCCCTGTGCCCCACTGGGATCTGAAGCACGAGGGGATGTGCCCAGCACTGACTGGGCTCTGCAGAAGGACTCACTGCCTGGACAACACCCAAATCCTGCCAAGGGGATCTGAAGGGATCTGGAGCACCCAAATCCTGCCAAGAGGATGGATCTCACACCACCGGGAACATTGGATTTGCTGGATTCTCATGTGCTCACATCAGTGCCCTGCAGGGATGGGCACTGCCAGGGCAGGAGGAGCACTGTAGGAACCTGAGGACAGCAGAGCATCCTTCCCACTGAACCAGGACAGCATCACAGGCATTTTGGGAAAAACCTCTGCCTCCAGCTGCCCTGGGGATGAGTGCAGAGAGCCTGGCATAGAGCAGCTCTGGAGACAGCCGGGGACCCAGCAGGGAGAGCCTGGGCCTGGCTGGAGCAGCAGCTTGGGCTGCCAGGGCCAGAGCACGCAGGGATGGAGGGCACGGCTCCCTGCACGCTGCACACACTGTGTGCCCCCAGCCTGGCAGCCCCTCGGGAGCACTGGAAGCTCCCAGGGCGCTCCTGGAACCGCTGGTGTCTCTGCTCTGTCCTGGCAGCCGGAGCCGGCCGGTCCCAGGGGACCTGGGGAGCCTCCGGAACCGCCCCTCGCTCCTCCCCCCCTCCTTCTGCTCCTGAAATACCCTCCTGGCTCCGGCCTCTCCGAGCATCCCTCTGCTCCTCTCCCTCACTCCCGCTCGCCTCGCTCCTTTTCCCTTCTCCGTTTCTCCTCTCTGAACTTGCTCCTTCCCCCTTCCCCTGCTCTTCCCAGCCCCTCTCCACTGAGGAACTGACTGAAGACCCCCCGGCTGGGGCAGGGCACGGGCCAGGACCCCCATACCAGAGCCAGGACCTCCACACTACAGCTGGGACCTGGGCAATGCCTCTCCAGATATTCTGCACCATCTCCTTCTCCAGTGAAGAAGAACCAGAAGATGCTGCAGCCACTGAGAAGGGCGAGGATGGAGCAGATGAATTCCTGTATGGGCAAGAGGAGGATGAAGAGGATGAGGAGGACACAGGGGCAAGCACGGACTTGGTGGCCTTTGCCAGCAGCTGCACCCTGCATGGGCTGAGCCACATCTTCGTGGAAGGCAGCCTGGGCGCCCGGCAAGCGCTGTGGGCTCTGGCCTTCCTCCTCTCCCTCTCCCTCTTCCTCTACCAGGTGGCCGACCGCGTCTCCTGCTACCTGCAGTACCAGCACATCACGCTGCTCCGCGAGGAGCAGAGCCCCGCCATCACCTTCCCCGCCGTCACCTTCTGCAACATCAACCGCGCCCGCCTCTCGCAGCTCAGCCACCACGACCTGCTCTACCTGGCGCCCCTGCTGGATTACGAGCCTGGCATAGAGCTGGGCTTCATCCCAGCCCAGCCTGATCCCTGGGAGGAGGAGGAGCCCCTAAATCTGTACGGGTTTTTGAACCGCACTTGCCACCAGCTGGAGGACATGCTGCTGAGCTGCAGCTACCGCGGGCAGCGCTGCGGCCCCGGGGACTTTGCGCCGGTGAGTAGCCCCGGGGTGGCCCAGCATGGACGGGGAGCAGCTCCGGAGCTCGTCGGTGTCGGATCAGGCACGGCAGCTGATGCTGCCCTTGCAGCTGATGTTTCAGCCCCATCTGCCTGAGCTGGGGATGGCGCCGGCTGTGGAGATCCTCTGGTGGGACATGGAGCATATCTCATATCTCATATCATTTCTCTGGGTTGTGCTTGCTGAGGAGGTGCCTGGCACCTTCATCAGGGCTTGTGGTGTGAGCCCACTGCCCTCACGTGCCCCTTGCCCAGGCTGGCAGCAGCTCCATGGTTTTGAGGCCAAGGAAGGATGGAGGGGTGCAGGGTCCCATCCAGCCCCATCCTCTGCAGGGATGGAGGAGGGATTGGAGGAGGCACCGGTGCAGGCATGAGGCTGAGAGCCACCACCCTGGGGAGCCACAGCTGCCGTGGGCTCTCTGGGGTGCTGTGAATGTGCAGTGTCTTCTCTGAGTCCATCCCTGTGGGAGCATCTCCTCCTCCACCAGGGCCAGGTTCCAACACTGAGAGATCCCGTGGGTCAGGAGCCCAGGTTGGAGCATGCCCAGGCTGGGATGGCTGAGTTTTGGGGCTGGGGACGCTCTCCTGGCTCCACACAGAGGGGCCTCATCCTCAGTCCTGTGTCCTCTCCTGCAGGTCTTCACCCGCTATGGGAAGTGCTACACCTTCAATGCGGGGCAGGACGGGAAGCCCCGGCTCATCACCATGAAGGGGGGCACTGGCAATGGCCTGGAGATCATGCTGGACATCCAGCAGGACGAGTACCTGCCCGTGTGGGGGGAGACAGGTAACCCACTGCCCCAGCAGGCCACTCCTGGGGTGCTGCCCTGCCCTTTCCCAGCTCCCCAGAACACAGATCCACATCCCGGAGGCTCCCTTCTCTTCCCTCCTTCCATTTCTCATCACTTCTGGTCTTTGCTTTCCCTTTTCCTCCTGTCTTTGCTCTTTGCCATGGCAACTCCCCATCGTTTAGACACGCAGCTATCACTTGTTTATAAATAGAGGCAAATTCTTTCCCTGCCACACTCCTGGGTGTGGAGCAGGAGGGTTGGGGTGGAGGGGGCAAGGACAAGGTGCAGCAATTGATGGACAGATGGATGGACACGTGGATGAATGACGGCCCAGAGGAAGCGTGGGAGGCAGAAGTTGGTGCGCCTCTCCCCTCGGAGCAGGGACAGTGCTGTGCTCACCCCTCTTCTCTGTGCCACAGACGAGACCTCGTTCGAAGCAGGGATCAAGGTGCAGATCCACAGCCAGGACGAGCCCCCACTGATCGACCAGCTGGGCTTTGGGGTGGCTCCAGGCTTCCAGACCTTTGTGTCCTGCCAGGAGCAGCGGGTAGGAACTGGGCAGGTCTGGGGTGTCCCCTCCCACCCTGCGCTGTCCCCACACTGTGTGGAGAGGAGAGGACTCTGTCCTGGGGATGCTGTCTGTGCCCTGCTACACTCTGGGGGGTTCTCTCCTCACTGCTGGCTTCTCTCCCCTTCCAGCTCATCTACCTGCCACCCCCCTGGGGGGACTGCAAGGCCGTGGCAGGCGACTCGGAGTTCTACGACACCTACAGCATCACGGCGTGCCGGATCGACTGCGAGACGCGCTACCTGGTGGAGAACTGCAACTGCCGCATGGTGCACATGCCAGGTGAGCCTGAGCCCGGCCTGGCCCCAGCCCAGCCCTCCAGCCTGCTCCCACCTGGAAAACAAACCTGGAAAATGTGCTCTGTGTCTCCGCAGGCGATGCCCCTTACTGCACCCCAGAGCAGTACAAGGAGTGCGCGGATCCTGCCTTGGGTGAGGCTGCCCGGCCCTGTGGGATGGAGCTGAGGGCTGGGGTTGGGTTTCTCCATCTCACCATGGCCCTCTCTCCCTGCCCAGATTTCCTGGTGGAGAAGGACAATGAGTACTGCATCTGTGAGATGCCCTGCAACATGACCCGCTACGGCAAAGAGCTCTCCATGGTGAAGATCCCCAGCAAAGCCTCAGCCAAATACCTGGCCAAGAAATACAACAAATCAGAGCAGTACATTGGGTAAGGCACTGCAGCCGTGGTGGCAGGGAAGGGTCTGGTCCCTCCATCCCAAACCTCAGCCTGATGCCCCTCCTGTCCTGCAGGGAGAACATCCTGGTGCTGGATATCTTCTTCGAAGCGCTGAACTATGAGACCATCGAGCAGAAGAAGGCGTACGAGGTGGCCGGTTTGCTGGGTGAGCCTTGGTGGCCGTGGGGAGCCCTGGGACAGTCCCCAGCCAGAGTCCCTGAGCAAGGTGGCCTCGTGCTGGCCCTGTCACCTCACCACGGCCCCTTCCCAAGGCAGTGGGATGTGTGACAGTACGGATGTGGAGCAGGGCACCCCACTGCCATGATCAGGCATTAGTCACAGCAGTGACAAATTCTGCCCCTTTCTCTGCTCACTGCCACCCCTCTCTGGGCTCAGCCCACCCCTCTGATGGCTTCCCTCTCCTCTGCAGGTGACATCGGGGGGCAGATGGGGCTGTTCATCGGGGCCAGCATCCTCACGGTGTTGGAGCTGTTTGACTACGCCTACGAGGTGAGTGTCTGCTCGTGTGGGACATGGGGAGGGGCCACCCATGGGCCCCAGGGTGCTGAAACGTGGCTCTGGCAGGTGATCAAGCACCGGCTGTGCCGGAGGGGCAAGTGCCGCAAGGACCACAAGAGGAACAACACAGACAAGGGCGTGGCGCTGAGCATGGACGACGTGAAGCGCCACGTGAGTGTGGGCATGGCACTGTCAGCTACTGCTGTCCCCTCTTCCTGTCCCCTCCTGCTTCTCATCTCCTCCTTGTCCCCTCCTCCTGCCCCCTCCTGCTGTCCCCTCTTCCTGTCCCCTCCTGCTTTTCCTCTCCTCCTTGTCCCCTCCTGCAGCTCAGGGGCTGCCCACGAGGAGCCGTGGGGTGTGGAGTCACAGTTTTGGGGAGTTCCTGGGAAAGGAGCAGAGGGCCCAGGCAGAGATGATTTGGGGGATGGCGCTGGGGTCTCTGCAAGGACCTGGATGAAACCAGCGGCCCCAGCCCCGTGTTTGTCCTGCAGAATCCCTGTGAAAGCATACGGGGGCACCCAGCAGGCATGACGTACGCAGCCAACATCCTACCTCACCACCCGGCCCGGGGCACCTTCGAGGACTTCACCTGCTAACCGACGTCTGGATGTACAACCTGAGCTACCAAAGCCCTGCCAGAGCTGCCCTTCTCCCCGCCGGCGCCAGCGGAGAGACACATCTGGGGGACCTTTGCTCCTCGGCACGGTGGGACACGGACAAGAGCCACGGGCTCGGATTTCGGGGCGTGCAGCGGGGGCCGGGCAATGCCAGCGCCTGCCCCGCTCCTTCAGACTCCAGGACGCTCCAGCCCGGCCGGGAGCGACACACGCACAGCGGGCCAGGGCACGGGCCTGCCCCGGCTCCCCCTTGGCTCCCCTCGGCCTTTTTAACTAAAACCCAGAAGCCAAGAAGAAGCAGCCGTTCGGCCGCGGTCTCCATCCACAGCCCTGTCCGTCTGTCCTCCGTCGTCTCCATGCTCATCCCGCTCCAACGCCTTGGCCGCGCCTGCCGGGCCCCCTGTACCTGGTGGGGGGATCCTGGGGAGCCCCCGGCACGGGGCAGCAGGGAGGGATCCCCAGAGAGCTCCTCTGGCCCCCGGGACCGCAGCCCCGGCTCCCCCGGGCGCTCCCGGCACGGAAACGAGGCACCTGCGGCTGTGCAGAACATCTTCCCTGGTCCACAATATCTTCCCTGGTCCAGAACATCTTCCCTGGCCCCTGCCCCGGGATCAGCCCCGGGATCAGCCCTGGGATCAACCCTGGCCCCAGCCCTGGGATCAGCCCTGGGATCAACCCCGGGATCAGCCCTGGGATCAACCCTGGCCCCAGCCCTGGGATCAGCCCTGGGATCAACCCCGGGATCAGCCCCGGATCAGCCCCGGTCAGCCCCCCAGCACCGGAGGGGGCTCAGCTGGGAGGTGCCACCTCGGCTCTGAGGTCACCGGGCGCTCTCCCTCCCTGCCCGCCCCTCCCGGGCCCTGGGCAGTCCCAGTTCCAGCCCTGCCCTGCAGTCCCTCCCATCCCCAGGGTGCCCCAAACCTCGGGACAAAGGCAGAAGGAAACTCCTGGCCCCATTTGGCCACAGCCCCTGGCCCAGCCGGGGACACCCCCTTGGCACCAACGTGGTTAGGGTTAGGGTTAGGGTTAGGGTTAGGGTTAGGGTTAGGGTTAGGCAGGCACTGGAGCCCCAAAACCCCCTGGGGGTCACAGGGGGCTCTGGGGCAGCAGCTGCAGCCCCACAGAGCCCCAAGAGCCACTGCCCCAAGGGGTTTGGGGTCTCTGTGGGTCCCCAGAGCTGCCACTGCCCATGGAGGTTTGGGATGTCTGTGGGTTTGGGGTGTCTGTGGGTTTGGGGTCTCTGTGGGTTCCTAGGACCACCACTGCTCATGGGGGTTTGGGGTCTCTGTGAGTTTGGGGTCTCTGGGTTCCCAGGCTGCCACTGCCCTGGGGGGTTTGGGGGTGTCTGTGGGTTTGGGGTCTCTGTGGGTTCCCAGGGTCACCACTGCCCATGGGGATGTCGGTGGATTTGGGGTCTCTGTGGATTTGGGGTCTCTGTGGGTTCCCAGGCTGCCACTGCCCTGGGGGGTTTGGGGTCTCTGTGAGTTTGGGGTCTCTGTGGGTTTGGGGTGTCTGTGGGTTTGGGGTCTCTGTGGGTTCCCAGGCTGCCACTGCCCTGGGGGGTTTGGGGTCTCTGTGGATTTGGGGTCTCTGTGGGTTTGGGGTGTCTGTGGGTTCCCAGGGTCACCACTGCCCCTCCCTGGCAGAGCCCTGCCCTGCCTGGGGTCCGTGGCCACAAGGTCACTGCCCCCTGGGCCTGTCAGTGCCACCTCTCCCCTCTGGAGCCCCTATTTGGCCCCCCAGCCCCATTTCCCAGCCCCTAGGCCAGAGCCCTCCCCAGGCCCAAGTGCTACTTATCTTTAAGAGCTTTTGCAATAAGTCTTTTTAGTATTTTTTTTCTTAACTGCAGTTTTTTTTTTTTTTTTTAATTCTTGTCATTTTAATTTTTATTATTTGCTTCCTGACCAAAATTAGGAACTGGGGGTCAGTCCTTTGTATCCAGCGATCACCCAAAGACGACGGGTCGGCCACATCCATAAATTTTCTTATGGATTTCTCCTAATGTTTCATCGCGTTTCATTTATTTATTTTCTTTCTTTCTCTTTCCCATTCAAGCTTTTAAAGATGGGGCTGGGATTTGACCTTGAGGCTCATATGTTGAAGAAAATGCTTTTTTGTTATTATGTCATTGGCATTTTATATTTCTTATATATAATATATATGACTATATATATATGTGTACATATATATATATATACCTATATGCATCATGCCAGTGTAGATACCCATCCAGTAGCATTTAGGCCTTGTTCTTGTGCCATTTTATTTTATTTTATTTTCTGTTACTGATCTCTGAATGCCTTCAAGTGTATAAAGTGTGGAATTCTCTCTGGTATCTGTACTATGTACACACATTTTCATAGGAAGCACAATAAGATGACAGATGCATTGTACATCAATACCTGCTACTCTTAACAATGATGATATAAAGAATGATATAAATGATATAACTCCCCACGCCGAGCCTTTCTCTCTTGCTGAGCTGCTGGAAATGCTCCCCCGAGGAGGCAGGTGGGGACAGCTGAAGGAAAAGGAGGGGGAGGAAAAAGCTTTGGGGCAGATTTCAGTGCAGAGTGTGCCTGGGTCAGAGCTGAGCCTCCCTTCCCTGGGAGCTCCGGGATGAGCTCCAGCCTCTCTGCCTTCCCAAGGAACTCAGCGCTGGAGGAGGGAGCCGGTTTCTGCTCCCCAGCAAGGAAAGGAGAATTAACACTCCCAGAGCTCCAAACCCTGACAACCCCAACGCCTCCATGGTTTGGGACACATCTGAGGTCCAACAGGAGTCATCGGGTGGATTTTCAGCCTGGCAGGAGCACAACCCGAATATAAACACAGCTTTTGTCCTAAAATTTTCCAGCTACAAAGAGAAAAAAAAAAAAGAGAAAGTAACAACAGAACAGATCAAAAAAAAAAAAAAAAAAAAAAAAGCCCTCGGGACTCCATGGAGACTGGGTAACAGGGAGTGGGAGTGGGCAGGGATGCTGAAATGCCAACACCCGCTTGGCTCCGACCGTGTCCCCTGGCTCCTGGAAATGGCAGAGGAGCGTTCTGCATCTCAACGAGGACAGTCTCACCCTGCTCCGCTGCTGCCCGGCTAGAGCCGGCGCTGCAAATGCCGAGGGGTGGGATGTGAAGGAGAACGGCCGGGCCGGGAGGGCGTTAATGAACGTGATTAATTGTGGGCAGAGCCGTGCCCGCTCCCATCCCCGGCTCCCGGAGCTGTAATCCCCGCTGGAGCGGGGAGGCTCTCCCAGGGCTTGGGGGAGCTCCAGGGGCTGCAATTCCCGGGCAGGAACGCAGCAGGTACGGGGCAGGTACCGCCGGGACAGGCTCGGGGATGGGAGCTGCAAAAGCTGCTCTTGGCAGGCACAAAACTCCAACGTGTGGATTGAAGCATCCTGGGGCATCACGAGTGGAATGGGAGCATCAGCCTGGTCGGGATCCAGGGTTTCAGAGTGTTTGGGGTCTGGGGCCCTTAAATCTGCTCAGGATCTGAAGCTGTTTGGGATCCAGGCAGCCTCACCCTGATCCAGGGAGCCTCAGCTCATTTGAGGTCTGGGAGCCTCAGTCTATTCAGGATCTGTGAACCTACAATGCATTCAGGATCTGAAGCTGTTTGGGATCCAGGCAGCCTCACCCTGAACAGGATCCAGGGAGCCTCAGCTCATTTGAGGTCTGGGAGCCTCAGTCTATTCAGGATCTGTGAATCTACAATGCATTCAGGATCTGAAGCTGTTTGGGATCCAGGCAGCCTCACCCTGAACAGGATCCAGAGAGCCTCAGCTCATTTGAGGTCTGGGAGCCTCAATTTATTTAGGATCCAGGGAGCCTCAGCTCATTTGGTATCCAGAGCTATCCAGCCCACTCAGGTGTGTGGAGATGCCCAAATTCCACCAGAATTCCCTCGCTGAGACAATGCCACACTCCTGGGTGCTGCTGTCCTGCTGGGCAGGAAAATTCCCATGGCAGGTGCAGGGGAGGCATTTTCAAAGCTGTTCCCCCAAAGCCCAGGGGCAGGAGAAAGGAGGAAGGACCCAGTGAGGTCACCCCTGAGCCTCTCTTGGGATGAACAATCCCAATTCTCCCAGCCTTTCCTCACAGCAGAGCTGCTCTGATCATCCTGGACTCGCTTCCAGCAGCTCCAAGTCCTCCCTGTGCTGGGACCCCCAGGCTGGAGGCAGTGCTCATCAGATGATCATCATTAATTGTTTAATTAATACTCATGGTGTGACTGCATACTTGGTTTTTTTCCATGGATTAATGCTGGATTTGTGTCCCTTTTCTCTCTGAGCACAGGAAACTGCTTCAGGGAAAAGGAACTTAATGTTAATACTTGCAGAAAGTGGCCTTTAACTCCAACTCCTGCTCTCTGACAGGAATCCTTTTCCTGGTGCTCAGCCTGACCCTGCACAAACTGGACCCATTCATGGCCATTTGTTTTCACCATAAATTTCATCCCTAAAATCCCAGAATCCCAGAGGCTGGAAAAGATCCAAAAATGCAAAAAGATCCAAAATGCTAATTGCGACTGATCCCCATTAAGCACTGAGTGCCACGTCCAGTTTTTCCCTGGACATCTCCAGGGATGGCGACTCCACCACGTCCCAGAACAGCTCCAGTGCCCTTTCTGTGAAGTAATTTCTCCTGAATGTTCTGGAGGCAAGTTCTACTGAAGGGTGTGACTGCTCCACCTGCACGTCCCTGGGAGAGGCAAACCCACCTCAATGCAAGCACACCCCGGAGCAAGGGAGGCTCCAGGACCAGGGAACGGGGGCTGTAATCACGGCTGACACCCCCCAGCCATTTCCAGCGTGTGGGACCATCCCGCACCCCCAATCCCACCCCTGATCCCCTTCACCACCCCTGCAAAGCAAAGCCCGCAGTCCCCGCCGCTCGGTCCTCCCGGGCGCCAGGGGGCGCTGCCGCCGGCGGGCGTAGGCGACTCCTCCCCGGCGCTCCGCGCACCGTGCGGGGCCGTTTCCGGTTCCGTTCCCTTTGTGCGAGACAAGATGGCGGCGCGGGCCGGGTTCCAGTCGGGGCCTGCGAGCGGCGGCGGCGCCGGGGCCACGCCCGGGGCCGCGCTGGGCCCGGGAGCGCCGGGCGGGGCGGTGCGCATGGGCCCGGCGCCGGGGCAGGGCCTGTATCGCTCGCCGCTGCCCGGAGCCGCCTACCCGGTGAGGCGGGGCGGCACGGGGCGGGGCGCGGGGCCAGGCGCGGCGGGCGCTGACCGCGTCTCTTCTCTCCGCAGCGCCCTGGGATGCTGCCGGGCGGCCGCCTGGCGCCGCAGGGCCCGGCCATGGGTCCTCCCGGGTACGGCGGGAGCCCCGCGGTGCGGCCCGCGCTGGCGCAGGCCGGGCTGGACCAGGCTCGCAAGCGGCCGGCGCCGCAGCAGCTTCAGCAGGTGCAGCCGCAGGCGGTGCCCAACCGCAACCACAAGTAAGGAACGGGGAGAGGGCGCATCCCGGGGCTAACGGGGACATCCCCGGCTACTGGGGACATCCTGGGGCATCCCCAGATAATGGGAGCATCTCGGGGCAGGAGCAACATCCTTGGGCAGAGAGGACATCCCCTGGGCTCTCTTGGGGTTCGGGAGGAATTTCTGCATGGAAATTGCCAGGCATTGGAAGGGGCTGCCCAGGGAGGTGGTGGAGTTCCCATCCCTGGAGATTTTTGAAGAATGACTGGACATGGCACTCAGTGCTCTGGGCTGGTGACAAGGTGGGGATCAGGCACAGGTTGGAAGGGTCTGGAAAGGCTTTTCCTACCTGAAGGATTCTGGAGTTCTCAGCCATCCTGCAGCTCTCAGGGAGCTGAAAGGTCTCATCGAGTCCTTGTGCATTCCCCTGGCATTGGAGGACAGGGTCGGGCAAGGCTGAGTTTATGTCATGTCCCTGCATCCTGATGTGATGCCCCAGTGAGAATGATATAAAATCATTCAGGATTTAAAATACTATTCCTGGAAAAGCCATCCAAACTTGATTGAGGCTGGGGGGTCACTTAGTGTCAGGTCCACCTTCCCAAGGGATGAACCCACTTTCCAACAGATGTAATTCCCTTTCTGAGTGCTCAGAGGGGTGGGAAGCATTCAGATAACCAGTTGGCCACTCTGGGGCAGGGCCCAGCTAACTGGGGAGTCACTGGCCAGATTTGTGAGTGCCCGGAGCTGTTCCCATTTTCACTCCTGCTTTGCCTCTTGCCCCTGTCAGTGCCAAGAAGAAGAAGATGGCAGATAAAATCCTCCCGCAGCGGGTGAGTGGGACACGGGGAGGGGCTCAGGGGGAGGTGAGGGCAGCCTGGGGCACTCTGGGGAGCTGATGCCATCCTTGCTTGGCCACAGATCCGGGAGCTCGTGCCCGAATCCCAGGCCTACATGGACTTGTTGGCCTTTGAGAGGAAGCTGGACCAGACCATCATGCGGAAGCGCTTGGATATCCAGGAGGCTCTGAAACGCCCCATCAAGGTAGGGAGGTCCATGGGTTGTATCCAGGCTCTGGAGGCTCCTGAGTTCAGGCAGGAGGAGGGCGCTGAGGGTTGTGTCCTGTGAGTGTGGCATAGCAGGGTCCCAGTGCTCTGGGCGCAGCCAGGGACTGGGCGCAGCAACACCTCTGTGTGCTCCAGTAGAGGGGGAGCATGAGGCAGCTGAAAACATTAAGCTGAGCTTTAGCAAAGCCTGTGCGGGACAGTGGGCCCTGTACAGGAGCATTAACGCTGAGCTGGCTGCTTTTTCTCGTAGCAAAAGCGAAAGCTGCGCATTTTTATCTCCAACACCTTCAACCCAGCCAAGTCGGACGCGGAGGATGGCGAAGGAACCGTCGCCTCCTGGGAGCTGCGGGTGGAAGGACGGCTGCTGGAAGATGTAAGTGGGAAATACAGTCTCAGAGGAGACTGTGGATCTGGAATTGGCAATGAAAGCAGTTTCCCAGTGTCTGAGAGCACAGCTGGCGCTTGATATCCTCCTTCATCTCTGTTTTCCAAGGAGTCTGATGGTGACGAGACCGAGAGCCCAGCTTGGAGACCGATGGGTATCCCCCACAGCAGGACATGAGTTGTCCAAAGTTCTTAGAGTTGTGAGAATCACTGGTGAGAGCAGCTCAGTGGCACTTGTGTCCCCAGCTTTGAGAAGCAGGGCACTGGCTTTGTACGTAACTGCTGAGGGGTTTAACTCCTGCGAGCTCATCTTTAACTCCAGTCTTTCCCTTTCTGACTTGGAAACTTGATTTTTGAGCACACATTGGTGAATTCAGGTGTTCAGAACTGACAGGAGCTGTTGTGCACGGTGGCTGTGCTTGAGTGCTGAGACTTGCTGCCCTAACCCTCTTCCTCCCTGTGTTGCTTGCAGTCTGCTCTGTCCAAATATGATGCCACCAAGCAGAAAAGGAAATTTTCGTCCTTCTTTAAATCTCTGGTCATTGAACTTGATAAAGACCTGTATGGCCCTGACAATCACCTAGTAGAGGTGAGCTGCTTTTTGCTGTGTTTCCTCTAAAAGTGGGTTGGTGTTTCAGCAGGTGGGGTTTGTGTGTCATTAATAATTTTGGAGGTGGGAATCCTTGAGGCTCCTGGGAGCCAGGAGCTCTTGAATTCTCACTTTGGCTTTTTCTCTCATTTGCTGAAGGTCAGAACAGATGGATTGAAACTCTAAGTAGGAAGAATTGGAGCTTTCTTTAGTTGGGTGGGATTTATTGGCAAAGCTTTTAGGTGTCCAACAGCAGGAGCAGAGGGAATCGTGTGGGATGGGGCTTCTAAATTGCGTCTCATGTTCCAGTGGCACAGGACTGCTACAACTCAGGAGACAGATGGGTTCCAGGTGAAAAGGCCAGGGGATGTGAACGTGCGCTGCACTGTCCTGCTGATGCTGGATTACCAGGTAGCATAGAAGGGAAAAAACCCTCCCTGTGGGGGTGGGGAGGCCCTGGCACAGGTGCCCAGAGAAGCTGTAGGTGCCCCAGGAGCCCTGGAAGTGCCCAAGGCCAGGTTGGACAGGGCTTGGAGCAGCCTGGGACAGTGGGAGGTGCCCCTGCCCATGGAATGAGTTTTCTTCCCAACCCAAACCATTCCATGATTCCATGCTGGGAGCAGCAGTGCTGTGTCAGGGGTTGCCTCACCTCTCTGTGCTCTTTGTTCAGCCTCCCCAGTTCAAACTGGATCCACGCCTGGCTCGGCTCCTGGGCATCCACACCCAGACCCGGCCTGTGATCATCCAGGCCCTGTGGCAGTACATCAAGACCCACAAGCTGCAGGATCCCCACGAGCGGGAGTTTGTCATCTGTGACAAGTACCTGCAGCAGGTGAGCAAGGGCAGGGC
This sequence comes from Muscicapa striata striata, assembly GCA_030060385.1. Taxonomy (NCBI): domain Eukaryota; kingdom Metazoa; phylum Chordata; class Aves; order Passeriformes; family Muscicapidae; genus Muscicapa; species Muscicapa striata. The sequence continues at coordinate 330,046 of JAREIS010000409.1, read as the reverse complement.
TGGAACAGCAGCACCTGCATCAGTTTCTCTGTGTGGGCAGCTGGGGGTGGCTGCACCGAGGCCCTGTTCCTCCCTCATCCCCATCTCTGTCACAGATCTTTGAGTCGCAGCGGATGAAGTTCTCTGAAATCCCACAAAGGCTTCACGCCTTGCTGATGCCCCCAGAGCCCATCATCATCAATCATGTGATCAGGTGAGGCTGCTCCATGTGAGTTCTGTTTCCAGGGAGGAGTGGGAGGGATGGATGAGGCTGGCACAGGAGGACAGTGTGATGTGTCCTGGTTTTCAGCAGCAGTTCCTGTGTTCCTTTGTATGAGAGCAGCCGCCTCTCTCATTTCCACATCCCTCTTCCAAAGGCACTCCCACATCCCTGCTGTCCTTTGCTGGGATGGAAACCTTGGAGCAATCACTCTTTTCTTTTGCTGCAAAACCATCGCTGGGCTTTTGCTACTTTTGGGGCTGAGGCTAACAGTGGCGTGGCTTGTCCCTGTCCCTGCTGCTTTCTTGGACTGCTCCCAAATCTTGCCATCTTTCTGGAGCTATTCCCTGATTCTGGCTTCTTGTGGATGTCCCCAGTGTTGACCCAAATGACCAGAAGAAAACAGCCTGCTATGACATTGACGTGGAGGTGGACGATACCCTGAAAACTCAGATGAATTCCTTTCTGCTCTCTACAGCCAGTCAACAGGAAATTGCTGCTCTGGATAACAAGGTAGGAAAAGTTCCTTCAGGTCTGCTCTCCTTGTTGCTGGGCAGGGATGTGTCTCTGGGCAGGACAGGAATGCTCTGTTGTTTGGAAGCTGCAGTGGGTTGAGCTGTGTTTACAAACATGTGGCTGTACCTGGAAATGTAATTTTTAAAGTAGATGGTCTATGGGAAAATTGGTTATATTTAGAGCAGGGAATTGGGAGCTGAAAATCCTGGTAGGTGTAAGTCAAGAGAGTGTATGAATTTGCCTTCATGTGGTGGATCCCTTGATGTTTCTGACTTCTCCCCTGTTCAGCAGTTCCATTCTGTATTTGTCTCCTTCAGATCCACGAAACAATTGAGACCATCAACCAGCTGAAGACACAGCGGGAGTTCATGCTGAGCTTTGCCCGAGATCCTCAGGGCTTCATCAACGACTGGCTCCAGTCCCAGTGCCGGGATTTGAAGGTAAAAGCTTTGTCTTTGTATGGAAGGTGGTCCAGTTCACACCCTTCCCTCATTAGAATGAGGTCCTACAGAGAGAAGGAGGTAATTTCCTCCTTGGAAATCGAGGCTGGGATTTGAGTCAAGCGTTAGAAGCTGACCTGAGTGCACTGAGCCATCTGTGAGGAAAGGGAAGGGGGTGGGTTTGCTCAGCACAGCCAGATCTGTGCTCAGCACTGGCTGAGCTGTTCTTTGTGCTCCCCAGACAATGACTGATGTGGTTGGGAATCCCGAGGAGGAGCGCAGAGCCGAGTTCTACTTCCAGCCATGGGCGCAGGAAGCCGTGTGCCGGTACTTCTACTCCAAGGTGAGTGTCCCTGAGCAGGGGTCTCTGAGTGTCCCTGTCCCTGAGCAGGGATCCCTGAGTGTCCCTGTCCCTGAGCAGGGATCCTTCTCTGTGTCTGTCACTCCCTGAGCAGGGATCTCTCTGTTCCTGTCACTCCTTGGGGCAGGAATCCAGGATTCCTCTCTGTGCCTGTCACTCCTTGGGGCACACGGTGCTGGGGGAAGGTGGCAGTTGCATCTTGGTGCCAGTTTGAGCTCAGCCTTTCCCAGCTGGCTCCTGTATTAGCTGAGTGCTCTGGTGCTGCAGCACCCGAGGGTGTTAATGCTGCAACTCTGCTCCTCTTGCAGGTACAGCAGAGACGGCAGGAACTGGAGCAGGCCCTGGGGATCAGGAACACATAAGCTGCTCTGCTCTTCCCCAGGCAGAAGCATCCCAGCTGTTTGTGGAGACAGAGCTGCAGAGCTCACTGCTGCAGCTCAGTGAATCCCACTCCGGCAGCGAGGCCCACGTTATTCATCCTGGCATTGTCCCTGCTGGGGCATGGCCAGGACACCTGGAGCAAGCAGACAGGCTCCAATGAGCACACATTTCTACCTGGTTTTCTTCCTGACTGTTGCCTTGTCAGTCCCAAGGCTTCCACGAGTGTCCCCGTGACTCCACACTGCCCGTAGTGTCCCCCGTAGCCAGAGTGACTCCAGAGCCTTCTCTCAGCCCTTTCCTCCCCAGCCAGCATCTGGTTGGGTGCTCAGAGCTGGCTCTGAAGCCTGGCTCTGCTTTAAGGTGTGGCTGGGCTCTTCCCTGCCATGTTTTACAGCCCGTGCCAGGCGCTGTGGTGGGCAGGATGCCGTGAGCTGACATACCTCCCTGCCCTCACCCCCTCCTTGGAGGGTGCTGCTGCACTGGGCTGCCTCATAGGTCACTCTCCTTCTTGAGGAAGTTACTGAAGAACTCTGTAGAGAATTGCTTCTTCCCTTCTCCCTTTTTCCCTGCCCCATTCCCTTCGTGTTCCATGATGGACTGTCCTGGGCTGGGATCACAGGGAGACAAGGCCTTGGCTTCCTGCAAGGATGTGGAAGCATTGGAGTGATGCAGCAGCTCTGCACTTCAAACACCTACAATGGGTTCCAGCAAACCACGTGGCTGCTTGTTTTCCCTGGAGCAAGGATAAGGGATGCAGCAGCTGCCTGGAATTCTGCAGAGATGGTGTTGTAGGCTCATTCCTTTGGGACAGTTGTCCTGTGTCACTTGCTGTGGGGACCAGAGGCTCCTTCGTGTGGGTCCAAGGGTGCAACAGGACAGTCCTTGGAAATGGACATTTTTCCAAGCATATGTGAGTTTGCAGGTGTTTCCATGCTGAAGGTCCTGTGGTTTTTAGTCGTTTTTAGGCTGTGGGGCTGCCATAGGGCCCAGCATGATTCAGGAATGTACAAATACATTTTCTCCACTGTGAGGAGTAGCAGCCTCAATGCCTCCTCCTGGAAGGAGAATGAAATGGCTCCACTTCACTCCCATCCCAGTGTTTCTGCTCGGGACTATAATGAAAATGGACTCAAAAGTTGGTCTGACTCTTGGAATAGCTGCAGGATCATGTTACTGATGAGCCCTCACCCACCTCAGCGTGGCTGGGGAGGCTGCTGTGAGTTGAAGCACCTGGGTGGCCCTACTACCCCTTGTGTCTGTGTTACTACATGTCTGTGAGTAATAGACTCTCGACTTCCCCATCCTTTGCCCTTCTGAAATGCTCCTCTGTGGTACTGGGGTGAAGGTCTTGGTGCTGGAGAAGCAGCCCCTGACTCCTCAGGGTAATTCCCACAGGAGGGATGCTGAGTCCTACATAGGCAAACGTAGCTGTTGCAGAGTAACTGCTTTTCTTAACTGAATATTACGTTTTTTTCCATGGACCAAATTTTTTTTTTTTTGTACTGTATCCTTGTAGACGTCACCCAGTTTTAATAAAAGACTCCTGTGAAGGAAGCTGTTCTCCTCCTTCCATGCTGACAGCTTGCACACTCCCAGCTGCCATGGGGGATGAGCCTGGTGACTCCCAGGGAAGGGACAGGATTTATTATCTCTGCTTTCTTTTTTTCAAAGCCAACAGGGTTAAGTGACTGGAGAGAAAATGTTCTTCATATTTTGGCCTTTTATAGCGAGCCCTTCATGGAGGGATCTCCCAGCTTGTAGATTCTGCTAAGCCTTTGCAAACTGCTTTTGTGGTAAACAAAGTCACTTGAGCAAAACTGGAAATCCAGTGGCCAGTGCTAATAAATCCTGAACTGCCCTTCCACTTAGCTGGATTGTGGCAGCCTCTTGGACATCCCAGGGGAGTAGGGCAGAGTTTGAAGGAAACTTGTACAGTTTACGTGCAAGGGTTTAAAATTATACAAAAGGGGATTTACTCTCTTCACCCTGCTTGTTTATAGAACTGTAAATGCTTTTCTGCAGACCTGGGATCCCGGGGACAAGGGAAGGATCTTCTGTGTGAAGAGGAAAGTGCTGCTGCCTCAGGCTGTGCTAGGGCTGTGCCTGGGGCCGCACCAGGCGGTTCCTGCTCCTTCCCAGGGGGAAATTGCACTTTTTGGCAAGAGGGGCACAATGAAATGCTTTTCTGCAGAAAGGCTCAGCAGTCACGAGTCACACACAGGTCTCGCGGGGTCTGCAGCTTCCTCACGAGGGGCAGCTCTGATCCCTGCTGCTCTCTGGGACAGTGACAGGACCCGGGGGAACGACTGGAGCTGGGGGTGGGGCGGATGTATGTATTAGGAAAATATTAGGTATTTTTATTTAGGTATTTTCCCCCAGAGGGTGCTCAGGCACTGAACAGGCTCCTCAGGGAATGGTCACAACCCTGCCAGAGCTCAAGGGGTGTTTGGACAACGCTGTCAGGCACAGGGTGGGATCATTGGGGCGTCTGTGCAGAACCAGGGCTTGAACTCGCTAATCCTCGTGGGTCCCTTCCAGCTCAGTGTATTCCACGATTCCGTGATTCTGTGGCCCCTGGTTCTGCGGGATCCGAGCCGCTCCAGGGCAGCGCTTTGCACCTGCCGAGCCCCGGCCGTGCCCGGAGCGGGATCCTGGTGCCCCCGGGGCGAGGCGGGGCTGGGGGCGGGCCGGGGCCGCCCCTGCTCCGGGCAGCCTTGAAATAGCAGAACCGGGTTCCGAGCACGCAGCGCCCCGCTGCTGGCACCATGGGTGGCAAGAAAGTTTGCATCGTGGGCTCTGGCAACTGGTGAGCGCCGGGCAGCCGGGTCCCCTGTTGTCCCCTGCTGTCCCCTGGGCACCCCTGGGCACCCCGGTGCCAGCTGTCCCCATTGCCGCAGGTCACAGCGGTGCCCTGGGCACCCCAGTGCCCGCTGCCACGGCTTCCCTGTGCCCTCGCAGGGGCTCGGCCATCGCCAAGATCGCCGGCAGCAACGCAGCTCGGCTGAGCAGCTTCGAGAGCCAGGTGAACATGTGGGTGCTGCAGGAGGAGGTGGGTGGCCGGCGGCTCACGGACATCATCAACACGGAGCACGAGAATGTCAAGTACCTGCCCGGGCACAAGCTGCCCCCCAACGTGGTGAGTGTGGGCTGGCAGCAGTGTGTGCGAGGGGCACAGCTGATGGCTGGGCTCTGGGGAGAGGCCAGCAGCCCTGGGGTGTGAAGGCAGAGGATGCACAGGGCTGTGTGGGGCTCAGTTACACCCTCCCACTGACCTTCATCTGTGCTTGGATGAGCTGCAGCCCTGGCTGCTCTCACAACCCACCTTTGCCCCTGCTCTGGCATCCCACAGGCTGGGCTGGAGGCCATGTGGCTGCCTCTGAGCTGGCATCATCCCACTCTGCTCCAGCCCCTCTGCCCTGCCAGCTCTGGCAGGGACCTCAGCATTGTGACTTTGGGCCCTTCCTTCCCCTTCCAGCTTCCCAGTCCCTAACAATAATCACTCTCTATTCAGGTGGCAGAGCCAGACCTGCTCAAAGCCTGTGCAGGTGCTGATGTCCTGCTGTTCGTGGTGCCCCACCAGTTCATTGGCAAAGTCTGTGACCAGCTCAAGGGCCACGTGAAGAAAGAGGCTGTTGGGATGTCGCTCATCAAGGTGTGAGCAGGAGCAGCACTCACCAGGGTGCAGGGGAGATGGAACAGCCTGGATTGGAATGGCTGCTAAGGGAATCCAGGGATTTCGGAACAGAAATGGGCAGTGGGGGGAAGAAGGGAAGTGGGAGCAGAGTGTTTGTGGGGATTTGGAGGAGTTGGTGGAGAAGGGGGATCTCAGGTGCTGAGGGGAGCAGGGTACAGCTCTTCACATCAGGATCAGCTGAAGCACAGGAAATTGCAGGATTGGGTGGAGGGCAGGTATCCAGGAGAGGCAGCTGCTCATGGCCTGCTTGGCAAGGTGGTGTTCAGTCAAAGTTTGGACTCAATGTCCTCAGAGATCTTTTCCAGCCTAATTGATTCTGTGATCTCTGTCCCTGGCTGTCTCCCAGGGTGTGGATGAAGGACCAGATGGGCTGAGGCTGATCTCAGACATCATCCATGAGAAACTGGGAATAGAAATGAACGTGCTCATGGGGGCCAATATTGCCAATGAAGTGGCAGAAGAGAAGTTCTGTGAAACCACCATCGGTAAGGAGCCAAAATCCTTCCTCATTAGCAGCTTTCATTTGTGATGAGCAGGAAGAGGCAAAGGGCAGGGTCTGGTGCAGCTCAAACTCCTGCTGCCTCTGTTGAACTGGCCCCATTCCCTGGGAAGACAGGAGACTCCACAGGAGCTGGCTGAGCTCATTCGCAGGGTTTGTGATGGGATCACTCACTCCATTAACAACATTAACAATGGAGTTGTGTAGATAGAAGTTGCTGCCAGCATGGACCCAGCATCAGGCAGCTGCCTGGCACAAGTTAAAGGGGTGGGCACCAAGAGGCCCTGTAGGAATAAGTTCCATCCTTGATTTCCTTGGGATTCACAGGATGCCCACCTGGATCTCATGTTATTGCCAGCCAGGGCTGCTTTAGAAGTTCATCTGGTGACGGTTCCAACATCCTCCACACTGTTGGGGACTGTGCACAGAGCCAAAACAAACAGAACTGTTTGCTTGGTCAGAAGTTGTGGCATTCAAAGTGTCTGTTTTATTAAACAACAGCAAACACACTAGGCAGGAGGCTGGGGAGGTGGAGCAGAGCCCACAACCCCTGCGAGCACACAGGACCCTGCAGGGACAGGCAGAAAGCTCCAACCCCAAACTTTGAAGATGCCTTTAACCTACTGAGCATTCAGAAAGTCATTTCTGTCTTGCTTGACACAGCAGCAGGGATTGTCTCTGTGTTTTGGGAATGCCAAAGTTGAACATTCCTTATCTGTCAGGCAATGTGTGCGTGGCTCTGTGTGGACCTGCATGTGTTTTGCAACATCCACTGGTTGGGCAATAGGTTCCTTTCACTGGATGACCTTCAGGAGAGCATGGACTTACCTCATGGTCTTCTTCCTCATCCCTTTGTCTCCTCAGGCTGCAAGAACATGAAGCATGGGCAGATGCTGAAGGAGCTGATGCAGACACCCAACTTCCGTGTGTCGGTGGTACAGGATGCTGACACTGTGGAGATCTGTGGGGCTCTCAAGGTGGGTGTTCAGGGCCTGGTGAGCAGAGCCTTGGGCTGTGCAGGGAGGAGGGATGATGGGCACTGGCACAGCCACTACTTGGGATCACACAGCCCTGAGCTCTGTTGGGAGGAGATCCCTCCATGCTGCCGTTGTTTTCCAGAATGTGGTGGCTGTAGGAGCTGGTTTCTGTGATGGGCTCGGCTACGGTGACAACACAAAGGCTGCTGTGATCCGCCTGGGCCTGATGGAGATGATTGGCTTTTCCAAACTCTTCTGTAAGGGCCCTGTCACCCCTGCCACCTTCCTGGAGAGCTGCGGCATTGCCGACCTCATCACCACCTGCTACGGGGGCCGCAACCGCAAGGTGGCCGAGGCTTTTGCCAAGACTGGCAAGGTGAGCAGAGCTGCAAGCAGAGCTGGAAGCAGAGCTGGAAGTGGCTGACACTGGGACTGTGGATGAAGCTCTGTCAGGGGAAGTTTAGGTTGGATATCAGGAAAAGGTTCTTCACCCAAAGAGTGGTCGGCACTGAGGCTCCCTGAGGCTGCCAGAGCTCCAGGGGTGTTTGGGTAACTCTCTGACACACAGGGTGGGATTGTTGGGGTGCCTGTGTGGGGCCAGGAGTTTGCATGATTCTTATGGGTTCCTTCCAACTCAGGATATTCCATGATTCTATGACTGCATCAACCTGGTGAGCAGGCAGGGAGGGGATCCCAGCTAGCACTGTGGGATCTGTCTGTGCTTGGCTTGTGCTGCAGCCCAGCTGCAGGGCAGGAATGTGCTGCAGCAGTGGGATTGCAGGTTCAGCTCCTCACTGCTGGATTGTTTCAGTCCATTGAGCAGCTGGAGAAGGAGATGCTGAATGGGCAGAAGCTGCAGGGTCCCCAGACATCTGCTGAGCTGCATCGAATCCTCAAGAGCAAGAATGTAGTGGAGAAGTGAGTGCTGGAATCTCTGTGCTTCATTGGGGTGGGGCTGGGACCTTTTCAGGAGCAGCAGGAGGGGAAAGCCCCCTTATCTGCACTGCCCATGTTACAGCAGCTGGGCAGGAGTGGCCTGTTGGATGGGGCACAGTGCCATTGGCCCACCTGCATGCCATGCCAGAAGTCGAGCTGCTCTGACTCTGCCATCCGTGGTGACTTTCTCTGTCTGCCCACAGGTTCCCCCTCTTCACTGCTGTGTATCGCATCTGCTATGAGGGAAAACCTGTCACTGACTTCATCACGTGTCTGCAGAACCACCCTGAGCACATGTGAGGGGCTCTGCCTGCAGAGCACAGGCCCTGCCAAGATGTGCTGAGAGCTCCTGCCCACACTAACCCGATCTGCTGCCACAGCCTTGGGAGGAGTCCAGGTCTCCTGGGAGCCTCTGCAGACTGCTGGAAGAGCAGAGGTTCCCTTCCCCAGCCCCTGCCCTGGACACTGAGCCTGGCACAGAGGTACCTGCTGACCTCTTTCTCCCGTTGAAGGGCTCGTTTAATTGTTGCTGCTGTCTAAGGTCTGCCCTGAGCAGGGCTGAGCATCTTCCTCCTTCCACTTCCTCACAGTGGATTCAGCTCTGGGAAGGACTCTGCCAGGCCATCATGATAGATAAGGGCTGGGCACTGCCTGGGAGAGAAAAGAGTGTCCCAAGTCTTCCCTTTTAGCCCCATGGGGCGACTCTGGGTGACACCAGCTCTTCCCTACCTGCTGCTGCTTTTGCATTCCCTGTCTGGTGGAGAGGGCACAGTCCCCTGCCAGGCTCCACTGGGCGAGTGGAGCTCTCAGGACTTCCAAAGGCACTGAGGATCTTTCTAAGCAGCACCAGCACAGACAATGGCATTCCTTGCCACCCAGCCATGTGCTGCCTTCCCCCAGCTGCTCCTGCTGACCCAGGGATGCTCTGGAGCTTGTTTATTTAGAGCTTTTGCTCTCTCTATCAGACCTGGCCCCAGCCCTGGGGAGCTCCCCTGTTGTCACAGGTTTGCCTGTGCTAATTCCATGCCTGCTGGCTTCTCTCTCTGTCTCAGTTTGTCCTCTGGGGCTTGGCACTGCAGGGACCAACAGCCCCCAAGTCCGTGTGAGCAGCTGGTGTGACCCCTGCCTTGTACCTGCACAGCAGGCAGGTGGGTCACCACAGGGCTCCTGAGTCATGCTGCTGTTAATTAAATGCTCCCCAGCCACATTTTGCCTTCCTCTGGCTTGCTTCAGCCTGTGCTTTAGATTGCTCTGAGCTTCCATGTGTGGCTGTGTAGGAGCTGAGGAAGGAGGGCTCACACTTTCCCTCATGTGGGGATGCTGCAAGCTGCCCACTGGCACAGGGGCAGGGATGGGCATATGATCCACAACAGCTACATGGAGATGTCCCCAACATCCCAGGACAGGACAGAGGTCTTGAGCTTCCCTGAGCCTTTGAAAAGTGCCCCTTGTCTGGCCGGGTGCCCCATGTCCCTCTGCTCCTCTGAAGCTGGTGGTGTTTGCTCAGGCCAGCGTGTCCAGTGGTCACTGATCCTACCTGGGCTGGAAGGCTGGAATGCTGCAGGGCTCCCTGTTCTCCCACATTCAAGTCCCAGAGCTAAGGGGTCTCTGACTAGCAGTGTACCTTGAAAATAACAATAAACACGGAGAGGAGATAGGAGATGCTCTCTTTGTTCTGCAGCTCCAGTGCGTCACTGGTGCTGGGTTGGTGCCTGCTGGACTTGCTGAGTGCTCAGAACAGGGCACTGCCCGTTCCCTCCTGGCTCTGCACCCTCCTGTGCTGTCCCAGAAACAACAAGAATGTCCCTGCAGGTCCCTGTGTAACCACAACGTCACACAGTGTCCCACTTGCTTTGTCTCAGCAACGGTTCCAGGATTAAAATTTGGCTGCAGAACTATGGTGGGTTGGGATTGCAACACTGAGCCGGGTCCAGAGTCCTCACCTGGGGCCTGCAGGAGCGAGGCCAGGACCCCACTGTGCCCCCCACACCCCAGGCCTCTCCTCCTCTGATGTTTGGGCTTCCCAGGACACGCTGTGGGATTTTATTCATCTCTTCCCAGCTGCTTTTCCCAGCCTCGCCTTGTCCCTGTGTGTCTTTAAAGAAGCCCCATACTGAGTGACCTTTCCAGGGCTCTGAACCCTCTGCTCGGTGTCTTACAAGGGGAATTTAATCTGCTGGCACTGCACTTGTTTCTGTGCCTTTTATTAGCCACGTTTTCTCAGCAGGCACTCCGCGACCTTTAAATTCAGCAGGACTGTCGTGTGGGGGGAGCCAACACGGCTTCCTCTGCTGAGGAGCTTTATTGAGCTTGGAGGGAGGATAAAGAAAGTCCAGCGTGTTCCCGCAGGGCTGGCATGACTTGTAGTTTTCTTTGTCTTCAAGGGCTTCAGGAATCCAAGTGTTTGGATTCCCTCTGCTCCCTCACACAAACTCCTGTCAGAACCTGCTTGGAGCTGCAGCAGAATCCAGCAGGGATTTGTGCTTAGCTGGGAGCTCCTCTGTGATGGAAATGCTTTGTGCATCCCTCTTGTTCATGTTTCTTTGACCCTGGAACTGCCCAAATCCCTCTTGCTGAGGGTCCCAGGTCTCATGTGGGAAGACCAGCACACTGATCTCTCACTTTTAAGCACATCACACTGGAGCTGGATTTCCTGAGCTATAAAAAGTCTTCCCTTTGCCATTTGGAATTATGTTCTGCAGGCTCAGCACATCCCAATGCTGCAGCCCTGGGAGCTGCTGCTGGGGGAAAGAAGGATGAGGAGGGGAGAAAGAGTGACCCTGGCAGCTTTGGAGCTCGAGGGAGCCCCGGTTAGAGCAGGGCTGGGCCAGCAGAGTTCAAATGCTGGAAAGGAGCTCCGGGAGGGACAGGAGGGGACTTGGGGGAACACGGCCTGCGGGGAAGGAGGCTCTGGGCTGGGGCACATTGGGACACTGGGCAGACACCAGGGACCTTGGGAGGGCACCGGGATCCTCAGAGAGACACTGGGACTCTCAGGGAGGCACTGGGACCCTCAGGATGGCACCAGAGCCCTGGTGAAGCCACTGTGACCACCGGGATGGCACCGCACCTCTGAGCAGCAGAGCCCGGAGAGCCTCGGCTCCATCCATGTACGGCCAAGGACTGTCCCTGGCGGGGTCCAAGCTCCCTGTATCACCGCCACCGCACCTCAGACAGGGAGCCCCGCGGGCTGCGGCGGCCGGAGGGGGCCGAGGAGGCGGCGATGGCGGTGGGAGCGGCTCCTGAGGGGGACAGTGCGGCCGGGGCGGCCCCTGAAGGGGACACTGCGGCGGGAGCGGCTCCTGAGGGGAACACTGCAGCGGAGGCGCCGCGAGGGGGCGCTGTGGGCACCGCGCGCGCTTCCTGCACCCGCCGCCGTCACGTGACTGGGCGGGGCACGTGACAGCGCCACGTGACGCGGGCCCGGAGCGCGGCGGAGCGGGACGGGAGCGGTGAGAGAGGGACGGGAATGGGACAGTAGATGGGATAGTAGATGGGATAATGGATGGGATAATAGACGGGGCGGGAGCGGTGAGAGCGGCATGGGACGGTAAAATGGACGGGATAATGGATTGGATAATGGATTGGATGGGACGGGAATGGGATAATGGACGGGATAATAGATGGGAGGGAGCGGTGAGTGAGGAGGACGGGACGGAATAATGGATGGGACAGGAGTGGTGAGTGTGGAGGGACGTGACGGGATAAGGGATGGGACGGGATAGGATAATAGATGCGATGCGGTAAGATAATGGACGGGGTAGGAGCATTGAGTCCAGAGGGACGGGATGGGATAATGGATGGGATAATGCATGGGATGGGAGCAGTGAATGCAGAGGGACAGGACAGAATGGGATGGGGGCAGTGAGTTCACCAGGGACCGCTGCTGGGCCCAGTCTCATTCACCGTGTTCATCACCGACCTGGATGAAAGGATCCAGTGTACCCTGAGTGGGTCTGGTGATGATACAAAACGTGGGGCACCGTCTGACTCACCCCAAAGCTGTGCTGCAGTTCAGCAAGGCCTCCATCAGCTGGAGAATTGGGCAAAGAGAAACATAATGATTTATTAGAATAACCTAATGAGGCTCAACAAGAGCACGTGCAGGATCCTGAACCTGCAGAGGAATAGCCCCAAGTACCAGTGGGATCCTGGGATGCATTAGCACGTCAGGGAGGGGATCCTGCTCCTTGGCCTTAGAGAGGCACATCCAGAGTGGTCTGTCTAGTTCTAGGCTCCTCATGACAGCACAGTCACAGAGCTGCTGGAGATGGACCAGTGCAGGCCACAAAGATGTTGGGGGATCTGGAGCATCTCTCTGAGGAGAGACTGTGGGAGCTGGGCCTGGTTAGTCTGGAGAGAAGACTGAGAGGGGATCTTGTTAATATATATGAATATCTGCAAGGGGTCAGAGGATGATGCCAGACTCTTTGTGGTGATGCCCACAAACAGGATAACGAGCAACAGTCATAAACTAAACCACAAGAAATTTCACCTCAGTATGAGGAAGAATTTTCCATGGAGGGGGGCAGAGCACTGGAACAGTCATGGGAGTCTCATTTCCTGGAGACATCCCAAGCCCACCTGGACTTGTTCCAGTGTCACCTGCTCTGGGTGACCCTGCCTGGACACAGGGGATTGCACTGGATGATCTCCAGAGGTCCCTTCCAACCCTGACTGTGCTGCAATTGTGTGTGTGTGTCTCACAGGTGCAGCCATGGTGTCCAAAAAGCAGCTGGCAGATTTTGGCTACAAGGCCTTCTCGGGCTCCATGATGCTGCTGACGGTGTACGCCGGGTACCTGTGCAGTGTCCGTGTGCAGAGGATGCTGCAGCACCGCCGCCAGCGGGACAGCGCGCCCGGCCCTGAGAGCTGAGCCTGTGCTGGGAGCTGGGACTGCTCCTGGCAGCTGAGCCCATCCTGGGAGCTGGGACTGAGCTGGGACTGGCCCTAGGAGCTGAGCCCACTCTGAACCAGCCCCAGAAGCTGATCCCACTCTGGAGCAGCCCCAGGAGCTGATCCCACACTGAACCAGCCCCACTGTCCCAGTCCCCCCCAGCTTGGGGGAGGCAGATGCAGCACAATAAACCCCATGTGAAAGTTGCTGGTGTGGTGGAGTGTGGTGTCCCCCAAATCACAGACTGGCCTGGGAAGGACCTTAAAGATCACTCAGTTCCACCCCTCTTCCATGGGCCTTCCAGGAGTCCATCACTTCTACCCTGTTTTTCCAAAAAGCTGTTTCTCCTGTGCTCCTGGCAGCAGTCCAGGTAGGGACACACACTGTCCTCTCTTCTGTTTCCTCAAGATGAAACACATCACCCCAAGTTTCTGAAGCAACTTTTAATTGGAGATAAGAGTAAACAACAGTATAAAATGGTAACAAACTTGAGAAGTTTCCAAAATTCTGCTCCTGATTGACCGTTCCATTGCCCCCAAGTACCATTGAGTAAAAAAAGAGAAGCAAAGCCCACAGTGTGGCTGCTCTTCCAGCCCTGGGTTCCTCTACAGCTCTAACATCAGAGCAGCAACAATCACTTGTCTCAGAGTACAGGACCAAAACATCTCATTTTTTTGGAGAGTTAAACCCAGCCCACCAGTTCTGATCCTCCCTCTGATCCCAGCTTAGCTAACTGAATCCAGTAGGTCTAGATAGTCTTCAAAACCACAATTTGCAACAGGAAGAAAATTTAAAAGGCCTGGATTATGCTGGTTATCTCAGGGGCAATAAACCACCCCCCCAACCCCCTTGCAGAAGGCTTTGGTCAAGACTTCAGAGGGGTTTGCAGCACCAAAAGAGGCAGCAGATGCTGGTCTGGTCCCTGGTGACAGCAGAGATGAGCAGCTGGGACGTGCACAGCAGCCTGGGGTGAGGCAGAGCAGTGGTTCTGGCTTAGCACAGTTCAAAGCTCAGCTGGGAGCAGTCTCTGCCTCCCCCATGGCAGCTGGGACATGGAGCCTGTGTTCTCTGTGCTCTGCAGTGGCTTCTGGAGTGCACCAAGAGCTGCTGCACCTGCTGGCAGTGAACCCCGCGGTCCAAACCTGCTCTGCCTCGAGCTGATCCGGGTAAAAATCAGTTTGTCAAAAACAAAGACACCTCTGCAAATACCAACAGGACTTGGGGGTGTTTCCTTGTACTTCTGAAGCACAGAATGGCTTGAAGTGAAATCTGCAGCTCTTGCTTCTGCCCTGGCCGTTGGCTTCATCCCTTGTGCCGTGCAAAGCCTCTGACTGGTCGGGGTTGTGCCCGTTTCGGGTCTGCTGGAGGTTTCTGGGGAAGGGGTTTTTGATTAAAGATCACTTGGGAATGTGGAGCTCAACACAACTAGATACTGAAAGAGAAGTTCGTGTTTGCTCAAGGCCAGCCCAGGCCCTTACTCCTCTCCTGTCCACTGGCCGCTGGCCATGTGGCCATTGAGGCGGTTGGAACCGTTACTGGAAGTGCTGAAAATTCCTTTTGTGCTGTTGGAAGTCACATCCTCCTCCTCAGAGCTGCTCTCCACATCACTGCGGTCATCCTTGGATACCTAAACATTGCCAGTGGAGTTGGGGAGTGGGAGAGGAGAGGGGGGAGTTGAAAATTTGACAGAAATCAGCAGTTAAAGCTTGTGTCCGTGTGATGACCACCTTGATTCACATCTACCTCCTACATTTGAGTCTGGCTCTGTTCAAACTCCCAAGAAGGAGCCTGTAATCACTTTAGGAACAACACACAGACACTGAAAGACAATTTGGAAATAAGAGTTCCTTTTTGCAAATATTCTGTACATCTGTGAAAGCACTTCACTCTCATTCTCACCAGATCAGATGATGTTACAGATCTGATGTTGTTCTTGTCTTCCAAGAGCTCCTCTCTCGATCAGTTAAATGCCATTTTTCTAAACAATTTGTTTTGAATCAAAAATTTCTCATGCCATGATCACAAGTGGGTCCAACACAACCAAAAACCAGGAATGTGTCAAGTCTGAGAGAGAACATTTTGCCCTACAAGGAGCAGTTTTGCTATTTTAAAAAGTAACCAGCTTTAATTATCACATCACTGCTTGAACAAAGCACCTCCATTTCCACAGCCTGAGCTTCATCTGAGAGATTCCACTTAGGAGCAGGGGATGGAGAACAAAGGCAAACACCTGCTTAGAACAGGAGGAGCCTCAGCCCAGAGATCCAGATCTGCTTATAGAGTATGCCTTAGTTCAGAGACTGGCTGCAAATCCAGCTCCATTTGACTTCCATGTGGGATTCTGAACCTTCCCAGGAGCAGTGTGGCTCCAAGTGCCACCACAGGGCAGCCCTGTGAGCCAGAAGGGGAAGGGAAGAGCCCATAAACCCAGCCCCAAGTGCAAACACACACCTTGGATGGTGGCAAATCCAGAGCCAAACCTCCCCAGCATGAGCCAGGCCTGGAGAGCAGCCCCTGCTCTGCCCAAGGCAGCTCCTCACTCCCCTCCCCATGCAGCCAAAGCCCTCAGTAACTCCACGTGCCAGTGCTCTGGCTTGCAGCTTTCCAAGGATTCCAGGATTTCACTCTCTTGGAGTCAGGGTTAGGGCTCTCTCCAGCAGCAGGAACTCCAGGGAAGATCTGGCTGGAAGCCAGGTGAAGTTAATGATCTCCAGGAACTTTTGGATGTTCTGCCTTTTGCCAGAACTTTTGCTCTCTCCCCCCAGTCTCCTGCTATACTGGAAGTTCAAAGGGTCTCCTGCTATATTGGAAGGAAGTAGAAATCCCTTGACATTTTTTCAGTTCTTGGGGGAGAAGTGACTGTTTCACTCCTTTTCACAAAAAGGAGTAAACTCCCCCTGCCCTCTCCCCCTCAGTGTGGTGCTGATGAGGAGCAAAGACAGAAATTGGAGTGTGTGGGTGTGAAAAAGCAGAAAGTGAAGGTTGTGCAGGCAGGTGGCAGCAGGTGAGAACAGATCCCAGGATACTGCTCTGACCTTTGGAAAAATCAGTATTTTAGCACTCTGTCAGGACCAGGGAGAGAAGGAGAAGGCACCAAAGCCCCAAGAGCAGGGCTCTGCTTTTGTCTTGGCCTTGATGTGTTTCAGTGAACAAACAGAACCACAGGTCACACTTACATGCACAGGGTGAAACTGTCCAGCTCCAATCTGGCACAGAGAAAAGGAGAAAAGAATGAAGAAGACAGAGCTTAAGAGTCCTTTCTCTGGCTAGGTCACCTGGACAGGAGAGAACCAAGGAAAGGGAAAAGGTGTAGAACTCAGGATACAGAAACAGCTGCAGAGAATGAAAATCAGGCATTTGTAGTAGCAGCTGTGGGGAACAGATGAAGAGTTTGTACCCTGCAACCTGCTTGCCCCCAGAATCAACTAGAATATTTAGATATTTTCCAAAGCTACATTCCATGTGCAGGAGGGGCAGTTGAAGTCAAACACAAAATAATGCAGAGCCATCAGAAAAACCCAGATCAGAATATCAATATCTGATAGGAAAAAGCATTTGTGCTACTAAATCAGATTTTTTCAGGTTTCATAGAATCATGGAATGGTCTGGGTTGGAAGGACCTTAAAGCTCACCTCGTTCCACCTCCTGCCATAGGCAGGGACACCTTCCACCATCCCAGGTTGCTCCAAGCTCTGTCCAGCCTGGCCTTGAACTGGATGATTTTTAAGGTCCCTTCCAACCCAGGTCATTCTGTGATTTTTGACAAGCAGCAAACCCCACTGCATCCCTGGGAACCTTTTCCCTGAGTGCTGGAGCTTCACTGTCAGACAGAAGCCAGTGAAGATGCACAATCCCCAACACATCCCAAGGTCCATCTGAAATTGGGAAACATCCTGAATGTTCATCCTGTTGTCCAAAAGAGAGCCTGCTACCACCTCAAACTCCAGAGTGCACAACAAGAGTATCATAATCACCATTTTAGGACATTTGAATGTACTGGAAAATGGAGTTATTTCCCTGCATGCCCAAGAGAGACTCCCTGCCTTTGAACACACCTGGGAACTCACAAATGCAGAGCAATCAAGGTTAAAAAATCACAATTTTTGTGAACTCTTGATGCAAGTCCCTTAAGAACCAACAACTGAAAAACCCAATTTCTCATGATTCCTTTGTGGGGCTGGTAGGGAAGAGGAGCAGAAGGCTCCCCCAGCCTTACCTTGCCCCGCACCAGCGCCTTGGAGGCCGTGCGGACGATGAGGTAAGACCAGATGATGTGCAGGAGCTGCAGGGTCACCAGGAGCCCGTTGAACAGCCACCAGGAAGGGTAGGGCCCGATCAGCTCCCAGCTTTCAAACAGGGTTGTGTTCAAAATCCTTCGAGAGATCCAGAAATACATTTCAGATCAGCTGTGCCCAGCTCTGAGTGGAGGTGCCAGACCAGATGCACAACAGTTTGTGTCTCACTGAGCATCTGCTGCTCTGCTCCTGCCAGTCAGGAGACCCAGCAAAGCTCATTTGAACTGAGCAACAAAACAGAACATGGGAATGTGCTGCAATTTGGTTACATACACAGATCTGCTGCCAATTTTCTTCTCCAAAGCACAAGCATTTATTTATAACAACTTCACAGGAAGTGATGTCAGGCTGCTCTGGTTACCAAAACAACCTTTAACACCTTCCTGCTTGGAGGGCTTTCATCCAGATTTAAAGATCAAAAATCTTACCAAAAATAGTGTGGGCACAGGAGCACGGCAGGGATTGTCCCTCTGTGCTGGGGACTGTGAGGCTGTTCTGGGACCTCACAGCAAATGAGATTTTGAGGGGCTGGAGTGTGTCCAGAGCTGGGGAAAAGGGGGATCGGGGGGACCTTCTGGCTCTGCTCCCAGGCAACAGCAGGAGCAAAGGGAAGAGCCTCAGGATGCACCAGGAAAGGTTCAGACTGGACATCAGGAGGAATTTTTTTATGGAAAGGCTGGTCAGGCATTGGAGCTGCCCAGGGAGGTTTGGAGTCACCAATTCTGGAGGTGCCCAAGGAACAACTGGACGTGGCACTCACTGCTCTGGTCACAGGCTGGACTCAGTGGTCTTGGAGGGATTTTCCAGTCTCAAGGATTCTGGGATCAGGAAGGAATTTTGTCCCCAAAAGGCCCCCCCCTTCCCCCCTGGGTGCTTTTTTCTTCCCTCAGAGTTTTATAGATTCCTCTGGCCAGGCTGAAAGACTCAAAACTGCTTTATGGCCCAAGCTTTGTGTTTCTTTCATTACTGTTTTGCTGTTCTTGTTGCTGGGAGTTATTGCCAGTCCTTCAGCAATTTAATAAACACTTTAGATTTTATGATGCAGAGGGGTATGGAGAGACCTTTAACCACCACATTAATTTCACACAGTTTTAACATTTCACAAGAAAAGCAAAACAAACCTTTCAAACAAGAACCAAAATGCCCCAAAAGGCAGCTCCAGAAGTATTTAACTCATAGCAGGTTTATGGAAGAATTAAATGCAGTTCCTGAGATCTTGCTGATGTTTTCTATTACTAATTAGGGAAGGGAACACACGTGCATGGGGTCTGCAGTGCTGCTGCAGCTTGCCAGATTCTCTGCAAAACTGAGGAGTGACATTACAGCCAGTGGAAAACACATTAAAGATTTACAGGATGCTGACCACTGGTGTGAGGTAAGAGCATCCCCCCATGACAGACAGCAGCTTTAAAAACAACTCCCTCATCTGTCCCTGGAAGGAGCCTACAAAGAAATAGAAATTAAAGCTCTTCTTCATACAGTCCTTTGGTGCATTTACTGGAAAATAAGCAAGAGCTTTAATTGCAACCCTGATGCTAAAGTGAAGGATTGTTGCTGCCTACCAGGCACCCAAAAACAATGGGAATGCCAGGTGTCCATGGCCTAGGAAATAAATGCATGTAGTAAAACAGTGTAACCAAATTGTCAGCACACACAATAAGTGAACAGCTCACTAACCAAAGCTCCAGGTCTGACCTGCTGAGGTGAGACGGAATCTCATTATGGGATGATTCTCTGTAAGCCATTTATCCAGGGTTTTACCCCTCAAGAAACCTCAGACCTATTTCAGGCTCTGAATAGTCACAACACAAGGAGACGACAGAAGTGTCATAAGAATCAGAAATGCAGTGATGACTAAGCCAGATACAAACAAAAATTACCTCAAGAGGCTGTGCCTCACCAGCAATTATTTCTAGAACTTCTTCAGAGAAGCAGAGAATCCTTCAAGCTTCTCAGAGCAGATTCTGGCTGACTCTGTCATCACTGCAGCAGGGGAGGGGCAGCTGTGAATGGGATTCTGGACTCTTCTCCCAGTCCCTCAGCTAACTGGGGAGATTTCTTCATGTGCCTACTCAAACCTGCTGCCCCAAACAGCACTTGGGCCATGTGCTGCTTCAGGCTGCCTTGAGGGACAGCTGGAATGCTTGGGAAAAGTCTGAAACAAAGGCTGTGCCTGAAAGGGTTGGGAGAACAAGCCAGAGCTGCCAGCTGCAGGTGCTTACCAGAAAGGGTAAATGCCCAGCCGGGTCACAATGAACACGACCCCAAAGAGCATGAAGAAAGCATCACACAAACGTTGGTACTTGGCATAATTGGCCAGTTTTGCAGCCTACAAGAGACAACAAACATGCAAATATTATTCCCTTTGTGCACTCCTGTAATTACCCAGCTGGAGAGCTGCAAAAAACTCTCAATCACATTTGTACAGTTTGGAAAAAAAGGGATTATTATATTGTATTACTATTTTTATACTGTTATTTATATGGTCCTAGAAGAACAATGAGAAAGACTTTTACAAGGGCCTGGAGTGACAGGATGAGGAGGAATGGCTTCCAACTGTCAGAAGATAAAATCACCCTCTCTGAGAGGGTGGTGAGGCACAGGTTACCCAGAGAAGCTGTGGCTGCCCCATCCCTGGAAGTGTCCAAGGCCAGGATGGGATTGGAGCAATCTGGGATAGTGGAACTGGTTGATTTTTAAGGTTCCTTCCAACCCAAACCACTCCATGGTTTTGTGACTCTCAGCACTCAAGCAGTTTGGAGGAAAAGCTGACAAGGCAGGATCAGCAGCACAAACTCCATGGCACATTTAAAGCAGTTTATCAAAAACGGGAATGTCAGCTTGTTCCCCTGAGATCACACCAGCATTAGGGATTTGAAAATCCCTAATTAGCAAAGATTTGAAAGGAAATTCACCTCCAGGAGGAAATCTGAAGCATCGTGGAGGCACAGCACCAGGGTTCCAACCCGCACCATGTTATTCATGTAGGAGAATGTGATGAGCCCGATCGTGGCCAAGTGATGGACGAACATGATCAGGAAATCCTGCAAACAGCAAAACCATGCATGAAGACTCTTTGGCTGTCACACAAATGCAAGAGCTTGGGAGAGAGCCACCCAACTGAGTCACTGGGGTCACAGGATTCCTTTGGTTCAGGCTCTGACTCCAATCACAGCTCATCACTCTCTCAGCATCTCCACAAAAGCTTCCAGAAAGGTCTCTCAGCTTTGGCGCTGCTCAAGTCAGAGCTCTGCCTGCTCAGGGATCAGCACACAGTCCCTCTGGCACACACAGCTGTACCTGCAGACCCCACAGATATGTTCAAAGGACAAGATCACCCTTATTTTTGGCTCCTCCTGGTTTTTCAGACACACTGCTTGTCCTCTCAGCCCCTGACACACATTTAAGTGCTGTTCCTGCTGTCAGTGACCAAACCCTGCCAGGGCAGAGCAGGCACAGAGCACAGGTAACTCAGCAGGAAGAACAAAAAATGTTTACAATGCACAATGTTCAGGGTTTGCACTCCAGCCTCCTGTAGCTCAGCCTGCTGCAGTGGGGAATGTCATGCACTTGTTAAAGTCAAAATAAACCATTACAGAGTCCCAGAGGTTTTCATCACTGCCTGGCTGCAGCTCCACTCTATTCCACAGTGCTAATATTTCAGAAAAAAACCTAAGTAACTTATTTTTTTTTAGCAGCCAAAGCAAAAATTGGGATAATTTGCTGCTTTGCAGCTCAGGTAAAGGAAGCAATAAGCCAGGATTTACTGGGGACTGTTCTCCAACAGCAACAATAACCAAATCCTGGAGTGCAGCATGACAGAATTAGATTTGAGCAACTGCAACCACTCTTCATCTGCTCCTCACACAGCTGAGGAATTCCTTTCAAAACCCTATTTATTACTGCCTTAGTGTTTGTCATTTCCTCCGCAGCTTCAGCAAGGTACTGCTTTGAGCAGCTCATTTTCTTGCAAGCCTTCCAGTTAAATCTATTTTTAGGCAATGATTTGTTAACTTTTGATTGGGAGGTATTGAGTGAAGCTGTTCTGTCCCCTGGAAGGTGAAAGGAACTCAAGGATACACCAGGTCAGCCTTGCTGCTCCCTTTTTCTCAGGACAGCACAGTGCTTAGGGGAGAAGGGAGGTTCACAAAGGTGTAAATGAGGAAGAAAACAGAATTATCACTGCATTTTGGCTTTCCTGGCCAGGCACACTCATTTTTTTGTTAGTCCTATCTATTTATTATTGTTTTTATTTAGCTATTGAGTGGTTAATGCAATTCTGGTTCATCTCACCTTCCGTTTAATGTCTGTAAACTGAGAAAACATGAGGGACCAGTAGAAGGCCAGCTCCAAGATATAGTAATAATAAAGCCTGGATGTTAGAGGCTGGAAAAAAGACAGATAGCACAGTTACAAGACAAAATAATACAAAATTTACATTAAAATAATTTTTTTCCTTCCTCCTTTTCCATCCCTCTTTGTTCCTCCAGAATTGCTGAGGCAGTAGTTAAATCATTCAGGTTTAATAAAAACAAGCTTAAGCAACAGACATCTTACTCCAGGCTTACTCACACAAATATAATTGTGTGTTTGAGCTTTCTTCCAAAGGAGTAAATTCCAGTAAATTCCCTTGTCAATATTTACAACTCCTGCTGAAGCCTCTTGGAGTAGGAAAACCAAGCTCTGGAACAGACTGTTGGCCTCTATACAGTAAATAAATAAATTACCACTATGATTTTAGGCCTTTTTCTCCCACTTTTAATAATCTCAGCAGCAAATAAAGTGACTGAGTCAGATGTACCCAAGGAAACTCTGCTGTTGCCAATGTAAAGGTACGAAGAGTAAATGGCAGAGAGTCAATCCAGTATGAGTAATAACAATAAAAACTGAAATTGTCCAAAAATTTGGAATTTAGGTGTTTCTGTCTTACCTGGAAAGGGTAGTTGTACCAGCACTGTCGTGTGTCCCAAAACCAGGGTGCCTAGAAGGAATGGTAGGTTTTTATTATATATAAATAAGAAATTATATACATTTATAGATATAAAAATATATATAGATATAAATATAAATTTACATAATTACATAAAATCCCAGTTTGTACTGGGTGTTTTCCTCCCCAGCACCTAAAGACATCTGACACTATAGCACTGCTCCACTGAAATTTTACCTTCATTCTGCCATTCCAACTACATTTATTGTAAAAAACCCTAGTGATTTAAATTCTAATTTGTGCTGTCAATGCAATGGAAATTTCTAGAATAATGGTACAGCTGTAATAATAATAAAGACCCAAGGAGGTGAACCTGTATCCCTTCAAGAGGGACAGGAGAAAAAAAGAAGCAGCTCTCCATAGCAATAAATACCCCAAAAAACAACTTGTTTTTTCCAACATTCTGGGGTAACACATTAAATAATTTTCTATTATTTCCAAAATGACAGATCTGTATAGAAGCTTCCCTACAGTGTAAATAAGGACTTTAACAGAACCCCCAGGATCCCAAATCAGCGATCATTCAACTGCAACCACACAGAACAAGAATGTGGGTGGCAGAGCAACTCACCGTCCAGAGAAACCTGATTCCATAAAAAAATATACTTAAATAAAATGTAAATCTCCACCTGGAAAAATAAGTAGAAAATAAAATTAGGACATAGAACCAGCTCTGGTTAGCATTTGTAAAATTAATTGAAATATGTGGGAAAACCCCCAAATCTGACACCTGAAAAGCCTTCACCCACCTTCATTTCTAAACATTTCAGATAACATTAACCTATTGAAGAGTTTTCACAGCACACATGAGTTTGCATCAACAGCCAAGCTTGGAATTCAGGGTGAACATGCATCATCCATATGCTTTAAGAGACAAAAGGTAACAACAAGCAAAGTTGCTGTCACTCAGAGGTCTCCTTGTGTTTGTATTTTTCCCTCTTACCTTGTGGCTTTAGGCAGACAAAACCATACTGGGGGAAGAATTGAAAGTTACTGGAAAGGAAAGAAACCAGCAGAGGAGAAACAAGTCAGGAAAAAATACTGAGGTTCTATGGCACTACAGAGAAACTGCAGGAGCTGGGGGAATGGGGAACAGGAATGGAGTGAGGAGAGAAGGAAAGGAAGGCAAGGAGTGTCTGAACTGGGAAAGGCAGAAGGACATTCCAGAGGGAATGGGAATGGGTATGGAGAGAGCTCAGGGCAGGAGCGTCCGGGGATTCACAGCCAGGGTGGGCACAGGGACACAGACAGGGACACACGGACACAGGGACACATGGACAGGGACACGCGGGGACAGGGACACACGGCAAGGACACACAGACACAGGGACACACAGACACAGGGACCCATGGACAGGGACACGCAGGGACAGGGACACATGGCAAGGACACACATAGACAGGGACACAGGGACACACGGGCACAGGGACACATGGACAGGGACACGCGGGGACAGGGACACACGGCAAGGACACACAGAGACAGAGACACGGGGACAGGGACACAGGGACAGGGACACAGGGACAGGGACACAGGGACACACACAGACACGGACACACGGACAGACAGACACATGGACAGACAGACACACAGGGACACACAGACACTCTCAAGCACCATGAAGGACCTGCCCAGTGCTTGAAGCCGCTCTGCACTGACTCCTGTACACCCACAAAATATTTTCAAATTTAAAACCTCCTTTAACTGTCCTTGTTTGCTTGCACAGGGATTTTGGCCCTGGGCTGGCAGAGCAGCTGCCCCAGGCCCAGCTAGGGGAGAACACAGCAGAGCTCTAAGGGGATGCCCCTCTGCACAAACATACATGCTCTCACAAAATTTAGTGAGGGTGGTGGGTTTGTCCTGGTTCCTCCGGTGCCGAAACCAGCGCTGGATCTTCCGGACATCCCAGTCCAGCTGCTTGGACAAGCCTTCTAACCTTCTTCCATCTGGAGACTGAAGGAAAATGAAACAAATGTCATTTCTCCCCCTCCTCAAGCTACTTTCAGTCCTGCACTATGACAGAAATAATGCACAGATGACAAAAAACACACCAGGAAGGACACAGGGTCTGGAAGCAAGAACCCATTGCCACAAATGGTCGTACAGGTTTAACCTTCATAAGCCACTAATTACTTAATTACTCAGAATGGTTTTGGTTGAGCATTTCTTCACCTATTTCATCAGCTGGCAGCACATTACGACAAAAAATGTGACTGTTCTGTCAGTTAATTTGGGGGGAGGAGCTGTTAAAGTGTCCTGTCCTACCTGTTAAAGCTGCACATCAATTCAACCAGCCCAGAACTCAGGAGCAGCAAAGCTGAATGTGTTTAACGTTTGCTACTCACAGCAAGGACAGGGAAACTTTAAAGAGTTGGTTTAACAAAGTAGATATTTGTCTATTCCATAAGGGCACTGCAGAAATTGTGTTATTTCTGTTATCAAAGTTTATAAATGAAAATATATTTGAAGACTGAGATACTTCCATGACAAATATAGATAAAACATATCCCTGTTCTCCACCTGGGAGAATGTCCTGAATGGACACAAATGGATTTATCAAAGTGAACCAAACCTGGTAATTCCCTGTACAAGGGCCCAGGAGTGAGATAATTCAAACCAGCACTGCCAGGGAGCTCTATCACTGAAAGATGATAAACACATTTTACAATTTGAATTATACACAAACCACAAAAGCCATGCAGAATGCTGATTTAATACAAAATCATCAGTCTTCCCAGCTGAAAATCAAAATCAGAGTAATTTGCTTTTCAGCACTGAGATCATGACTGTCCTGTCACTCCATCACATCACATCTCTGAAAACTTTCCTGGGATTTAATGGTTGGAGCACTGGGAAAGCACCTGCCCAAGGGGAATTCAGAGCTCCCTGAATCCTTCCCCTGCACCAGGATCACCCCCAGCCTCTCCAAACACAACAGCAGCCACTGGGACAGTTAAAGGTTTCACAAGCCAGACAAATTCTGCACTGACCTCCTGAGTTTTCTAAACATTAATTTCAAGGACATCCCCTGCATTAAAGTTCTCCCAACAAAGTGCATCAGATTCTGGGGGTTTTTCAGTTCACACATCATTTCAAATGCCTCAAAACTTTAATGTTCTCACAAGGCAGGTTTTTTGAGGTTTTTATAGAATTTCCCTTTATCTGCTCCAGTAGGTGAGGTTCAGCATCACCAAATCTCAACAGAAAACATTCCATTCCATTATCTTTAATGAAAATCTATTGCACTTATTCAATACTGGATAAAATACAGTGGGATTCTGTAATTCTGCAGTGGTGTAAGCCTGTGAGCTTAAGGGAAAGAAGGAAACAACCCAAAGAAACAATTCCTGCCACTATTAAATGTCCTGCCCCTCATCAGGATATCTTTGCTGACTGAACCTCCCTGAATAATCCACTTCCACTGACAGCTGCTGTTCAGGTTTACAGAAAATGGCAAAAATGAGAGGAAGACATTCACAATAAAACCAATAAAATCAGAAAAGGAACTGAGTCCAAGAAAAAGAGGAACATTTTCCCAATAAAAGTGGAAGATGCTGGGAAATCTCTTGTTAAATCAAAAATCCCCATTGCTCAACTTGGAGCAAAGGCAGGGAACTAAAGGAATTAGTTCAGACCTGTCTGTCAGGGTATTCCAAAGAAGATTCTTCTGTGCACAAAACCATGGCTCAGCCACACAGGGAATTTACTTTGCCACCAGAAGGACATGCCAGAGGCAAAGTAAAATCAGAATGAGATAATTTGTGGATGCAGAGTGTGAAATGTGCATCTCAACCCAGAAAAGTGGAACAAAATGTCCCCCCTGTGACACCTCCAGGCCTCCATCCCCTTTGGAACAGAGAAGAATTTGAAGTGTGACTCACCTTAGTGATGGATGTAAACACTTTCTCTAAAATTGCATTGGGTTGGGCTCTGTGGGGTCCACTGTCCTGAATGCCAAGGTTTATGGCACATGGCTTGGCAATAAACCTGCAAGAATTCCCCAGAAAGAGCTGCATTAAAACAAGATATTTATTTCCTTCCTCTGCCTGAATAACAAGGACCTGGGTTTGTCACCAATTGCAAAATCTGGTGAAAAAGCTTTTGAAATCTCCATTCCACTGCTTCTCAGGTGAAGAAATTTCTTTTATTAGTCCATATGGTAACTGCAGACAGCACATACTGTGCACACCAGAATGAAAAATTAAATCTTAATGCCCTTGGCTTGTTAGGATCTGAATGTGCTCCCCAGGGGGATTCTCATTCCTCAGCAATAAAACAACAGACTGATAGCATTCTGCTCTGAACAGAAATGCTGGAGATGAAGCCCTAAAACAAAGTATCTTGTTTCCAAAATAGCCTTGGTGTCACACAGCTCAGAAAAAAGGGAAGTTCAAGTGACACAGCTCCCAAAAGTAACTTTTTTTTTTTAGGGAAAAATAAAGAGGCCTGTTTCCTTCAGGACAAAGATGCATGTCCCTCAGTCTGAAAAATCCCTGATGTCAGGATCTCATCCATCCCATGTGCTCTGTGTATTCCAAACTGATTTAATTCTCCCCGGGTTTTATAGCCCAGACTCTGGAAACAAGCCTGGGTTTGCAACTAAAACAAATACAAACATGTTCAAAATTAGCAGGTTTTGCTGCACGTTTGTGTCAGAATGGGCTTGGGGTTCCAAGGGAAATATCTGCATTACATGACATGTGAATTGCTCCTCTCCTGTTGGTGGGCAAAAGGGGGTTAAAAGGGCAATATTTAGTATTTTTAATCAGTTATTTCGAGGAAGAACCTGTTTCTCAAACTGATTTTGAAAAGGACACTACATTTGTACCATTAAAACCATTCTGCTTTCACAGAGAGGTTGTTTCAGAGTGAGCAAAGCCAAAATTACACATATTTAGAAGCCTCCCTGTGCCACCAAGCAGAAAATGCTGCTTTTTCCAACCACAATTGTTACAATTTCTCCCAGTGTTTAAAAGGAAAGATTAAAATCGGGAGAATTGTGGCTCTAAGTGCTCCAACAGAAATGATTCTCAGGAATACTCAGAGCTTCAGGAACAAATATCTGTGGCTGTGCTTAAGAGCAGTCCCAGGTTGTGGGGCTTTCCCTTGAGGAATTACAGCTCAGCTTGTGACTGATCCCAAAGGAACACTCAGCTCTCAGAAAACACAAAACAAACGACAGGCACTGCAGGCTCAGCCTTCCCTGTCTGCCCCAACTTTTCCTATGTCTCTATCCAGGATCCCTGAGGTTGAAAAATCCCTCCAGGACCATCCAGAGGTGCCTGATGTCCACCTCGTCCCCAGCCCTGAGCATCCAGTGCCACCTCCTTGGACACCTCCAGGGATGGGAACGCCAAACCTCCCTGGGCAGCCCTTAAAATCCCTGGCCACCCTTTCCATTGAGAAATTCCTCCTGATGCCCAACCTGACCCTCCTATCAGGGATTTGTGCAGAGCCAGAAGGTTTCCCCCAATTTTTTTTTCTCCAGGCTGAGCCCTTCCACTCCCTCAGCCTCTCCTTGTGCTCCAGGCCCTTCCCAGCTCTGCTCCCATCTCTGGACATGCTAAACTACATTTCAACACCCACAGCTTTAAAAAAAAAATAAAAAATTAAAAAATAAAAAAGGAAAGAGTGATTTCCTTTGAGCTTGGCTCCAAAGGCTCACGGCTTCCACCATAATCCAGACCACCAGCCAGAAACTGTGTCCTGATGTTATGAAACATTTGGCAAGACCCCCCCATAAAAATGTAAAAAATATTAAAAATATTAAGTCTTTACACTCGGCTTTCCTACAGGATATACCACAAGTGGAGCACAGAAGTTCACACAAGAACTTCTAGAATACAGAATATCTTCATAGACTATGACCTGAGTGGTCAATACCATTCTCAGCCAGGAAAATCCCAAACTGCTGCTTAGGTAAACTCAGCAAGGTAAACTTATACTCCAAATTGCTGTGCCACTTCAAATTTTTGGTCCCAGAGCAAATTTTTAGATGTGTTTTGAATCCCACAGTGATAAAGTTCTGCACAACCCCCAAAATAGTAAAAAATAGTGGCCAGACAGTCAAATTTCCATTCTAGAGGATATTCAAAGTGAACAGCAGAAGATCACAAGTGATCTGAGTTGCCTGAACATTGGCCTTGCTTTGAGGAGAGCATGGGATGAGGTGGCCTTGAAAGGCCCCTTTTAATCTAAATGATTTTATGATCTTACAGAAATCTCAACGGCAACAAACCATACCCAAGGTCAACTTACTGCCACACCTTCCAGCAAGAAATTCTCATCACATAAAAACTTCTATTAAACCTTTATGAGCAGGGATCAGCTCACACCTGAGCCTACCCAGCCCCCTCTTTCACACTGTTCGTTAATACACATTGATTTTAAAACCAACATCAATTTTCGAGTCCACAGACTCATATGTTATAACAAATATTTCTCAGGTATGTTGTGCTTCACAAAAAGGCAGAATCTTTCTTTATGAACATTCCAGTTTGGCTGGTGACTCCCTATCACAGCTCTTACAGGAAGAACAATCTCCTGTGTGATTTATTTATAAAAAGTGAGATTTATTGAATATCTCTCTGAGTTTGTATTTCCATAATCTCTCAATTTTGCAGTATTAAGATTTAACCACCTCATTCCATAATAGACCTGATTCAGGAACTTGTCAAATCACCTTTTTCTCCCCCTCCCCAGCTGGAGCACAAGCTGCAGATCCTTGCTCAGATCTGTCCAGTAACACCCACATCTGGTTCCAAAGAGCACTCCAGTGCAGCTACAAACACATCACATCCAGGTTTTTGCAGATATCTGGGATTTTTTTTTTGTGTCTGCAGGGGACAAGATGCGCAAGGTGAAATATTGAAAAGGATAAAAAATATAAACCCAAATCTATGGGTAGAAATCTTTCTTTTGGCTGACTGAACAAAAATCCTCACCCTCCCAATGCCTTCACCTCCCTCTATGAGTCCTGCCTCATCCCTACAGTCATCAACTGCCCACAGACAGACAAACTAATAATTATTTTATCAGTGACATGACATAAAAGGTAGTTTTTAGCGGAGTTCTAACTAACAGAAATGTGTCAGTGTTACAAGTGTTGTAGCACAAAGCACTTCCTCACACTCAGGAGCTACAAAAGCAGAGAGAAAAGAAGCAGCTCAACCAAAAGAGCTGCACGAGTTTGTAATTCACATTCTGAGCCACCAAATCCAACCGTGAAGTGTGTGACAAGAAAGACATTTGACACAATCAAAGCCTGAATTGGGATAAATGCACCACAGGAGTTTATTGAGACAAAGCTGAACTTTTATGACATGCTCAAAGTGGCTGAAGGAAACAGAAAGGAATCTATCCAAAGATATGTACTTTTAAAATAAACACACTAGAAACTGCCTGAGATGTGCTGTCACAATCTGCTTTCACTTTGGGACAGTACCAAGACACAGCTGAGATCAGGAAAAACCCCCTCAGCAACCAGACCTCTGAGGTTTGCTCTGCAGGAGTTAAGTCATCATTTGGCTCCACCCTAAATTAACACCACAACAGAAATTTCATAAACTGGGGAGACATTATCAGGACACAGAAAATGCTGCCTGGAGCACTGTGCCATCAGGTGTAGTGCATCTCCCCCAATGACTCCAGGAAAAGAGAATATTCTGCAGGAAAAGAGAATATTCTGAATATTCCCCAGACTGACACCTGAAATAGGGACCTCCCTACAACATCCTTTTCATTGTGTCTCACAACCTCCTTTCCTTATGTCCTGGCAAGTACCAAGTTTTGGCCAGGACCAGCAGCACACCAAGCTGAGATGGGATTTTGGCAGTGCCACGTGTGTTCCTGGGTTCTCTGCACTGGTTTTCTTTTTTTTTTTTTTTTTTTTTTTTTTTTCCTAAGGGCAGAAAGACAGCATGGAGAAAATAGATCCTCTCAAGTTTCTCACCTCTCTGCTGACCTGCTTCATTCTCCTCAATATTTGCCATCTTTTTACTTCATGCCAACCACCTCTTCTTAATTTTTGAAAGCTCAAAAAAATTCACACTTGTTAAAGAAAAAAAACCAAACCGACTCAATTCCCACTCACTTTAGTCCTGCAGACCTTTTCATGCTTAGAAATACTTTTGGAATCGTGGAATGGTTTGGGTTGGAAAGAACCTTAAAGTTCACCCAGTGCCACCCCCTGCCATGGGCAGAGACACTTGCCACTAATCCAGGTTGCTCGAAGTCCATCCAACCTGGCCAACTTCTGCCCTCTCAAGGCAGAAATTTAAGATTAAATCAATGTTTAATGAACTACCTGAACAGCAACACAGAGTGTCTTGGTCCACTTCACCTCAGGGTTTCCTAAGTAAGCCGCTTTACTAATTAATATCTCTGCCACCCACACACGGCGTGTGGCTGTGGCAGATCCACACCACACACGGCTCTACCTCTGCCCCAGGGCTGAGTTCCCGTTTATGGATGCCCAGGTAAATGAGGAATCCCGTATTACACCTGTTTGTGGGCAGAGTTGACGATCCGCACACACATTCATGGTGCCCGAGACGAGGGAGAGCCACCAAGTCTTTAATAACACATCGGGCCATGTGAACGAAACCCATTTCCTCATCCAGGAACTCAGGGAAAGTACAATAAAGCACACACGGAAGCCAAGTGAGGAGCAGCAGTAGCAGCCGCCAGCTCTGTCCGTCACCCCAGCGAGCTTCTCCTGGGCAGGAGTATGAATAAAATTGAATTCCTATAAAATACATTGGATTTTTATTGGCACTTCCTCAGCACCGCCGGACTGGAGGGGCCTCTCGTTATCCAGACCAGGGCAGTGCAGCCCCACGGGCTTGTGCAGGATTCCCGACAGATTCCCGGGATTACACAATGTCCCCGTTCCACGCACGAAGGGCCTCGCGGAGGCCCCGAAGGGCGCAGGGAGCCCCCTCGGGACCGCCCCCCGGCCCGGCCCGGTGATCACAGACCCCGGCGCCTCCCGGCCCCGCTGCCCTGGGGGCGGCCCCGCGCTCACCTCTCGAAGAGCAACCGCACGGCGAAGATGCCGATCGCCAGCGGGAAGGCGGAGAGAACGTGAGCGGCCCGCGGGTACTGCAGCCCGCTGCCCGGCGGGCCCGCCTCGCCGGCCAGGTCCGCCCATGTCACGTTGTGCGGGAGCCAGAACCGCTCGTTCCAGAACCAGGCCCGCAGCGCCGCCGCAGCGGCCGCCACCGCGGCCGCCGCCATCTTCCGCCTGCCGCCGCCGCGCTCGGGCGGCCGCCACAGACACGGGGGGCGCGGCCGAGCGCCAGCCCTGCCCCGCCTCGCCCGCCCCTCACGGCGGCAGCGAATCGGACGACGGCCGCGGTACCGAGGGGGGCGGGGCTTGGACAGGCCCCGCTCCCCCTGGCCTCTGCCCCCGCCCCGGCCCTCCCGCCGCCGCCACACGGGCGGGCGGGGCTGGAGGAGGCCGCGCCTCTCATCGAGCGGCCGCAGCCCGTAAGGGGCGGGCTTGGAAGAGACCGCGCCCCTCTTTTGCATCACCTCTCCCCTTAGTGCATCGCCCGCTCCAGCCCACAGGCGGTGCGGAGCTGGGACTACCGCGCCCTTTATCGCCTCACCCCGCCCCTCCCGGCGGCCGCAGCTCTGGCGGTCTCCACAGCCACCAAACGAGGCCAAGACGAGGTCGCGGCGCTCACGGCCCCACCTCAGCCCGCCCCTCACCGCTGCCGTCGCTCTCGGAGGCGGGGCCTTTGCTCGCGGGCGTTGCGCCGGGCCCCGCGCGCGGCCCGTTAGTTTGGAGCATGCGCAATGTGGCGTCACCCCGCGTTCCCGCCCGCGCGGGCGCGCGCGGGGTCGTGAGGGGGAAGGGCGCGCGCGGCCCCGCCGCCGATTCAGCGCTCCGTGAGGGACCGGGAGTGACAGAAAAGAGTCACAGATCCACTGGGTCACAGAGCCAGAGCCAAAAAGTGACAGAACGACAAAGTCACAGAATATACTGAGGTGGAAGGGACCCACGAAGATCATCAAAGGACACCCCGACAATCCCATCATGTCACGGCCGTGAGGTTGATGCTTCACGCACTGCTGAGCCCTCGGGGTTTTCACAAGCAGAGACAACTTCTGACTGGTAAAAGTCCTCAAGGCAGCAAAACAAGGCAGCAAACGATCCATCGTTAATGTAATGTCTCTTTTGGCACCTGTCCAGAGGAGAATAGATTAAATGGCCCATTAAGCACTCAAATGCTATGATAACTAATAGATTCAAGGATAGAGTAATTTATGATCTAGTCACCTTTTTTTTATAAATCAATTACTCTATTTAGAAGTATCCCATGCGCTAATTTCTCCTTGAAGGTCTTAAGTTGATCGGAGTGACCAGAGGCAGGCCCATGAATGTCAGAGACTCACAGATGCTCAGATTTAACTAGAATAAATGATTTTCTGACTAAAGTCTCTGGTAAGTGCAGCCAGTATTGCTTCAGTATCACGTAACTGGGAAGACACTGTAAAATTCAATTGCGTTTCCTTAGAAACAAGCAGTTGGCATATTCTATAAATCCAAGTCCACGACAAATAGTCTTCCCTCCCTTTTCAAATAGCACAATTTCCAGTCAGAGAGATCTCTGGTTGCTTAGCAATTTGAGGAAATCTGATACTAAATTGATTTTGTTAGGAGCAGAGAAAGGTGACAGAAAGCAGCTTAGGTTTGCACATCAAGTTTTTTAGTTTTCCCTCTGTACAAAGCAAGTCTTACTTTAAAATAAAGTTCTCCACTTAAAAGAAAGGAAAATGAGCAGTAGGTTGTGGAACTGCTAACACCTTCCATCTAGGCAGCAGGCTTTCAAAATATCCATGTCACACACGAGCATTTCCGCATGCTGCTGCAGAATATTCACTGCAGCACTTCTGGCTCTTATCCCACTCCCAACCAAACCCATCTCAGGCTCAAGTGACAATAACTTAAATAAAAAGCAGCTGACAGGAAGGGGGGAAAAATCCTTCAGTTGTCCTCAGGTGCCCTCAAGAGCCACCTGGAGCCAGAACTGGAAGTGAAAAAAATCCCTGCATGTCCTTATTCTTTTTGCCAGTCCTGTTCTAATCCCTCTTCCACACACTCTTGGATCTGAGAGCAGGAACTGCTCATTTGAGTCTCACAGCAAAGCACGGACACACAGTGTCACCTAGTGGGGCACCAGAGCCAGCCCGGGCTGCCTTCCAGTAGGAGAACCGGGAATTAATTCACCCAGCTTTTCTCTCCATTTTTATAGGTGGAGAGCAGCACCAAGGAGAAGGATTTTAGGTGCTGGTGGGGGAGAGCTGGACATGCT
Organism: Muscicapa striata striata; assembly: GCA_030060385.1. Taxonomy (NCBI): domain Eukaryota; kingdom Metazoa; phylum Chordata; class Aves; order Passeriformes; family Muscicapidae; genus Muscicapa; species Muscicapa striata. The sequence continues at coordinate 296,541 of JAREIS010000409.1, read as the reverse complement.
CCAGGAACCCCCCGAGCCTGGGCTGAGTCTCCTTCCTGCCCCCTCTCTCAGGTGAGACCCCACCTGTAGAGCTGCCTCCAGCCCAGCACAATTTTAGCTTCAAATCCTGGGAATGTCAGATCAAAAATCCTGGGAACACCTGCCCCACAAACCTGGGAATTTCAGCCATAAAATCCTGGGAATTTCAGCCCCAAAACTCAGGGAATTTCAGTCACAAAACCCCCTGAATATGAATTTTATATATAACCTGGAAGAGAGCTGCTGGAGAGTCCAGGGGAGACACCAGGATGATCAGAGGATTGGAGGAGCTCTGCTGGGGAACTGGGATTGTTCAGCCTGGAAAATTTAAGGTCCCCTCCAACCCAAAACCATTCCATGATTCCATGACAATTCTATGACCCTTTAAACACTGCCTCTTTGTGAAACAAGATTAATCCAGACTTTAGTTATAGTGGAAATGACCCAAACTTTATTGAAGGTTTTGTCATTAGCAGAACTGTTAAGAAAGCAGAATATTTTACACCTCAAGAATCGTTAAGATCTAATTCTTTTGAGAATACAGTACAAATAAAAGCTAATAAAAAAAAGGGCCTCCTCCTCCCCTCCCATTCAAGATTTTATTATTTGTAATATAAATGAAGTCAAGTTAAAAAATGTTCTGATCTTCAACACTGGCAATCTGAAAGTGTCACTGATTCCAGAGATTTTTGCAATGTAGCACAATTTCACAGCTGTAAGGAAAAGATTTATGGCAGCTTGATAAAAGTAGGATTTCAGAGTCGTCAAAAGGCCTTAAAAAATCTTATCTGCAGTTTAAAATGATGAGGAACTCCAAATAAAAAAAGAAGAAATGACAACAAAACAAACAAAAAACTCCACTTCAAATGCATGTGAAATGCAGAAGTAATGCCCTGCAGGCTGCTCCAAAGTGTTCACTTGTCTTTTGCAGAGACCTGGCAGCCAGCACAGCTCCTGGGATAGCACTGAAATACACATGGTCCAGCAACGGGCACCATTCCAGTTGTGCAGGGACTCCTCAACTGATCACAGGCAGGTTTGAGACAGAAATTCACATTGCACTCACCTTAGGATGCTTTAGTTGTTGGACATTACACACAGAAATGCTTTTATTATTAAAAAAAAAAAAAAAAAAAGCCCAGTTGTGCCCTTTTCCATGTATTAAAGTGCATTAAGTGACCATTTTAAAGCAGGCCAGAAAGTCCCTTTGCAGTTGGTCCCTAAGCACTGCAGTAGCATTTGTAGTGGTGTTGGTGATGTGTTCCAGGGGCCCTGTCCCACACCAGCACAGCGGAACTCCAGAAATTGTTAGTGAAATAAAATACCTAGTGAAGCTCAAAGGGGTAAGACAGTAGAGAACAGCTCTGTTCTCATGCTGGGGACAGACACTACCTGCTGAAGCCATCCCACAGCCAGACACAGGTTCCATGCACCTAAAGAATTTGCAGGCTTCCAGAGTTTTCTAGCTGAGATAATTCGTAGGTAGATTCCCTTAACGCCGATGTGCAGTGCAGCATCACTTCATCCAGGAGAGCTGTTTGTTAAAGCTAAAAATACCCATTTCAAAAGGCCCAGCACCTTGCAGCAAGTTTTCTAGTAAAAGGCCAATTTATTCATCATCATCTTCATAGTAGCGATTCCTTTTGATCTGCTCTTCCACAGATAAATCTTCCACGTCTTCACCCTCCCAAAAACCAACGTCTTGGGATTTGCGATTCTGGTTTGGAGATGATTCCTTGGCGGTCACAACATTGGCTAAGCTGGAATGTTTAGGAGAATTTGGTTCAAGGAGTTCTTCCTTTGGAATTTCTGGCTCCTCTGTAGTGTGTTCTTCCTCATCTGTGTCTGCATTCACCTGACCATTCTCTACAACATTACGCTCTACTGTTTTGATACCAGATTCCCATTCTTCCTCCATATTTTTCTCCCTGGCATTCTGGCTGTTCCTATGCTCAACCTTCTTTTCCTTTTGCTTTTTCTCTATGACAACCTCTCTCTCCAGGTCCTCACTCCTTTTCAACGTGTCTCTCTCCTCCTTAGAAGGAGAGGCTGAATTCTCTGTTTTATGGCCTTTAACAGAAATTGTTCTAAATGAGGCGGCGACTGTAAAGGGGCGACTTCGCTCCTTCAGCGAGGAAGATCTTCTTAACTTTTTGAGATCCAGATCCACATCCTCCTGCACGTCTGGCTTGGAAATCTCTTCTTCTGGAGGCCACTTGGGTTTGAGTACTTTGATGCCCTCATCTAAGGCACTTCCTTGGGTACTTTGGTCGGATGGTGGTGGCCAGGCAATCCTGAGCTTTTTTGTTTCTGCTGGTTTCTCTTCTCTTTCAGGCACAGCTGAAGCTTTTGCTTCCATACTTGCTGCCAGAACTCCCACTTTTGCAATCGGGGCATCCTCTACTCCTGGGCTTTGTGGAGTTTCTGCTGCATTCACACCATGGATGCTTTTCTCTGGGGATTCTTCACATTCAATTTTCCCTGCCCACAATTCCTTATGCTGCTTGTGTCCAAAGCCCTCATCATAATTTCCTTTGGACTTGAAGAGCTGATTGAAGTGAGGTTTGCAGTAGATGTTCCCACGCAGAGACGCATACGTCCCGAGGCTGTTCAGGAAACAACATCAAACATTAGAACTCAGGGCCACCAACACAGGTGTCTGCTTTACTTGTGTTACAGAAATCCAATTTCAGTCTTCACATGCTCAGAAAGACAAGCTTACAGCCCTCAGGGTTTGTATGGCTCTTTCTAGGAATTCTTTAGAAAGCTGAACATTATATTTTTCCCCACATAAAATCCCATTAAGAGTTTAAAAATGGCATTAAGTGCACCAGGCACTGGCAGAAGTAGTCCTGTGTTACCTCTCCTACACAAATCACTGGATTATGGTGACTTCCAGCTCAGCAAGGCCTGAGCAGCACCTTCCTCAGCTGGGAGAAGAAAATTCACTTCCCAGAGGGCAGCCAAGGGAGCAGTGTGCATACCTGAGTTTGCTGTTGCAATAGGAACAGCGGAAGCAGCTGATGTGAAACACCTGCTGGTTGGCAAAGAGCCTTTCCATGGGGTACACGGTCTTCTGACACCCAACACAGGTTTCCTTCATTGGCAACTGGAATTTCTACAGGGGGAAGAGAAAGTTGGTTAACTGGAAAACACATCAGCTCCTGGGGACTTGGCGTGGGTTCATGCACAGCTTCCTGAACTCTCAGAAATGCAGAGTCACTTTCTCTAATTATGGTGCAGCAGGGCCTGGTGGACAGCAAGAAGCTACAATAGGCCCATGGGATTGCTGGGGCTTGACAGGGAGCCAAGATTTCCCCCCAGTGAATCTCACAGCTGAAGCATCACATGCTGAGCAATGTTTGGGAAAGAACAATGAGGGCACTAAAACTGTCTCAACCTTTCCTGCAACCTCAGTTTTTATTGATAGGAGAACGATGAAACATTCCAGCTGATTACAATCAGTGTGAGACTTATCAAAATAATAAAAATAGTGCAGAAAAAGAGAATCTTGAAATGGTTTGGGTTGGAAAGGACCTTGAAGATCATCTAGTTCCAATCCCCTGCCATGGTCAGGGACACTGTCCACCAGAAGAGTTGAAATAGCCTCAAAAGGTGCAGGGTGGGAGAGGAAAGGAGTGAAACAGGCTGCCCAATGTTTGAAATGAACCATTTCTGTTAAATCTTTTCCCTCAAAGAGGAGGAAATAGTCTCAGCACCAATACAACAGCAGGAAACACTCCTGACTTCACTTGTAAACAATCCAGCTCTATACCAAAGAAACCACACTCAGGTTTCAGGACTCAGAGCCCCCAAAACTTGCTCAGAGCTCTGAGGTCAAACAGCTAAAATTCTTATGTGCTTACTGAATTTCCTAAGGGTTTAGTGCAAGGATAAAGTTGAGCACTGAGGAGCTGAGTATCACTGCTGTGCAGCAACGACCACGGGTTTGTTTTCAGACAGCATCAAGGAAGCAAGAACATTATCCATGAGAAAAGGTCACTGGATGCCATTTACTTCTTGAAATCTATTAACACTGTCCAATGGGGAGGACAATTTACAGGATAAATTAAATAACACAACACTGGCATTTTGAGGCTGCATGTTGATTACAAATTATTTAGCAGCACAGCCTCCACTCCAGGGTCTGCACAGACATACTTTTAGTGTGGCTTTTCCTTGGCAAAGAATTACCTGCTACAAACTTACAAAAAGCTTTACGGAAAAATCTGATGGCTAAAGAAAAAACAGGAAGGTCACAGGAAGACATAATCACAGAAATTTATTTATAAGTCTAGAAACAATGGTTAGGAATGAAAGTTCCAGCGTGTAAGGAAAGATTGCTGAAGATGGAGCCAGCTCAAGTCACTTTGTCACAACCATAAAGTTTGCTGCCAATTTAATTCCATTTTAATATGTATTTCAGGGTTTCCAGGCATTGCTTGAAGTTACAGTAGATTAAAGTTCCAATAATGACAGCATCACTAAAAAAATTCAGAATTCCTTTTGAAAAAGAATCCACAGTTTCTAGGTGCTGCCAAAACTCTGAATCTCAAAAAAAAAAAAAAAAAAAGATTTACTGATGCAAACAAAAATCTAATCACCAGTGCTTACTACATGGAGCAATTTGCTTGCCCATCAAAACATTTTCTCCCTGAAAGCTCAGTTTTGCACCAGGGCATTGGTTTTGCACAGTGACACAACAGTGCTGGCACATGCTTCTGCAATCACATCCCCATCCAAGGAGAGAGACTTACTTGCATACAATGAGCCCTATATCTGTGGAGAGGCTTTTGGGCTGTGAAGAGACAGAAATTCCTTTCCAGGATACTACAAATAGGAGCTACAGGAGGAAGATGTGGCCCAGTAAGCATAAAAAGGACTTGAGAGAGAGCTGAGAGTTGAGCTCACATTAGGAGGGAAGCAGAAGGCAGGAGGAGAGATTAGGAACCAAGAACAGGAGACAGAAGCTGGAAGAAACAAATAGGAACCTTACATGAATAAACAGAAGCTTCTATCTCACACAGTGCAGCATCTAAAGCAGTAGCTGGGCAAAAGGCTAAAATGGTTTTGATAATATCAAGAGACAGCAGAGAGCACCCGGACATGCAGGTTTTGTGTCACAGACTAGGATCACACAACTCAGTGACAGCTCCAATTTCTCATACTGGCATTTCTCCCTTGCACACTGGGAAGCCAGACCTCCCCAGTGTGAGAGCTCAGGGCTGCTCCTCCCAAAGATGGGGAGAACAACAAAAGCCCAGTTGTTTCCTCAGGAGTGAGCCAGGAAGTGTGTGGCAGCCTGGGAAATCAGCATCCCAAGCCCAGACAGCACATGTGATGGGCAAGAACAGCCTGAGCAAAACTTCCAGTGCTGCCATTTGCTGTCTAATCAGATTAGCAAGTACATCCCTGTCCCAAAGTTCTCCATCTGCTTTAGCACTCCCTAAAGGAACTGTAACATCAAAGACTCATTACTGAGAAAGCCAAACCTGATTTTTAGAGAGTCAGGCACCACAGTGTCCTCACTATGAGGTTACTACCAGCTGCGGCTACCTTGAGGAACAGCTGGAAGAGGAGTAAAGCTAAATCCCAGCCTGCTAAAGGCTCTGGAGATCAGTACCAGGACCTCAGGGTCCATCTCAGACAAGCCCTGAGACCATCCAGTGCTCAAACCCCTCTGCCACACTGAAGGGAAGCAGCCTCTCTGTCCCACGGGTGTAACAGAGATGAGCAACTCCCACCCAGTGTCTGGAAAAATCCGACTCAAAACTCCAAAGCTTTGAGGGGCTTTTCCATCCTGAATTAAAGTGCCCTCAAAACCACACTCTGATGAGGACAGAGCAGGTATCGATCCACTTACTGCCAGACCTTTATGCTTCAGCACATTTAGGATTTTTTCAGAATGAAACTGGGCTATCAGTTGGTTTTAACCTTTAGGTTTGAGACTAAAAGAGCTGCATTACCTTCACACCTTTGGGTGGGGAGGCCTCTGTCTGCCCAGCTGCTTTAGCCACAAGGTTCTGCTGCTTTGAGCTGGCAGCTTTCTGAGCTTCTGCCTCGCTCTCTGGCTGTCCAGCTGAGGGAGCAGAGCAGGGAGAAAAGACAATTAATTACAATGGCTTTAAACTCTGGGCAGCTTATGGCCAGAGCCACCAGAGTATCAGCTCCAGTTAAACTTCAAAGTGTTCAATCAGGGCAAAAGGAGTTACAAATGGCTTAAAATTACAGCTGAAAATTAACTTCTAAACATGAAAGAAATTCTTATAAAGCCTGTGTTAGGCACAGGACAGATTTTTAACACAAGCCAGTTTTTATTAATTAATCATTTGATAGGGCTCACCATGGCCATCCTCCAGCAGACCAGAATGCAAAGACAAGCTGTTGTCACCTACGGAAACCTGCAAGAGAAAAGGAGACAATGAGAACCTCTGAGCTCCTGAGATCTGAGCAGTCATGGCCCCAGGAAGGCAGCAGGACAGGGAGAGACCTGAGGGAATCAGGAAAGGAGGTGGTTTTGAGGCACAAAAGGGTCCAGCTGAGTGTCAAGAGAGTCCTGGCTACAAGGCAGAACCCTCACAGGGTTCACACATGCAAACATCAGATTTCTGTTTCCTTGCACACCTTTATTAACCCTCAGAAATCTCTGTTGATTTGCTGAGGTTCCTTCCAGGTTTTCTCACTTACAAATCCCTTGACCCCAAGGAACAACATTTACTGGAAATCTCATGGCTCCCTCCAATATTTAATCAATCTCTGACATTTAGACATTCAGCAGAGACTGTGCTCTTGGGAAAAAAAAAAAAAAAAAAGGGCAAAATAAAAAAGAACACTTGAATTAAATAAAAACAAATCTGTCAAACCATAAGCCTGTTCCAAGGTTGGGACAAACATGCCAGATCCTCCTTCTGAAACAAATCAGTATGTAAAAAAAAAAAATTAAAACTAGAGGAGTTTGATCTAAACCAGTTTCAAATACTAAACAGAATCATGGCACTGTTTGGTTTGGAAAAGACCTTTAAGATCATCAAGTGCAACTATGAACAAAAGCTGCTACAGACAAAGCTCTTAATGTATAACTCTTTATTAAACTTGGCACTATTGCTATTAAATCAAATAGTTTTAAGCAGCTACACTGAAGAACTAAAGTACTGTAACAAGATTAACTGCAAATCATCACTAATTCACCTCAGTGGTTGAGAAGTCCATTGCAAGCAACTGAAATTTGTAAATTAATGAGGTAAGGAGGAGACAAGTTTATGTATTAACATCCTCAGGTCTGCTGAAAGCAGAGCTGGAGCCCAGTGTCCTGGGCAGAGCACGAACATGTTCTGAGGCTGCTGAAGTCACACAAGTCTGGCTACTAAATGTGCCACAGGTGCAGTGTGAAAAATGACAGAGTGAAGTGTCTTTTGTTTCCTTTCTGCCAGAGGATTCCCATTTCTGACATTAACGACAAGCAGCTTTAATTAGGCTCATTTCCAAGTTCACAACGTCCCTTCCAAAGGACAATCCTGGCTCCCAAACAATGCTCCATTCAGGTTCTCATTGCACCTGGACACCTCAACAAGCAACTCTGCAATTACAGCTGAATACAAGAAATTTTATTCAAATCTCCCATTCACAGCAGGGAGATATTCTGATTTAACAGGTGCTCTTTTAATTAACTCACCTTGGAGCAGGAAGCAGCCTCGACCAGTCAGACACGAAGCTGCTCAGCTGTCTCTGAGGAACAGCTGAAAGCAAAGATTTGGCCCCTTGCCCAAGGAAGGCTGAAAAGCTCTAAAAGCCCTCCTGGCATTAAGCTGCCACGTGTTCAGCCTGGATGGCATACACAGTACCCCAATTATTATTCAGCTACTTTTATCCCATCTGCTGTCCCCAGTTCAAAGAACAAATGCTCGAGTCCAGTTTACAGAGTCTCAATTTATAGCTGGAGCTCAAAACCAGGAACAAACCCAAACTGCCATTCTCAGTTACCCTAAAATTTAGGCACTAAATGCAGAAGAAACTGTGACAAACTCCTTTAACTTGGGTCACACAAAGCTGCTCAAGGAGGGTTTTTTAATTGGTGTGGGGTTTTTTTTGTTTGTTTATAAAAACCCCACCATAAAACAAACCTACCAAGACAGAAAAATTCTCCCAGAAAACTCATCTCTAGACATTCTCTTCCACAGACACTTGCTGTCTTATAATTCAGAGACAGTATAAAAAGAATAATTTTAAAATCCAGGAATTTTGCAGCATGTAACTAATCTCCATCAGCTGCTCAAGTTCAATTCCCAGATGGAACATGGAACCAGTATCAGCTGTGCTTCCACAGCCAGTTCCACTTCAAATGAATACCTTGATGTCCACCAGCACAATCTTACCTTCTCCCCATCCTGACAGGGACTGGAGTCCTCAACTGGTGCCATATTCTCCTTCTGCCCAGATTTGTAATTCTTGAGTTCACTCTCACTGGCTTGAATCTCACTCTATAGGACAAAGCACTGGAAAGGTGACAGGTTCTTTTCCCCTAAGAAAATACTTGGTTTCTATTTTTCTTGAAATGTTTTTAAATCTGTTTTTCTAGGATGTGGAGTGATAATTGAACGAAGGGCCACAAGAATGTACAGACATTAGAATGTGTTAAGTGACACATTCTATTGAGGGAACAGGATTGGGCTGTAGAATTTTACTGTGCTCTCAGGAGGTCATGCCAGTGTTTTCCTGAGCAACCCTTTTCTTCCAAATTCCTGTTTAAAATCAACTCCTAAATACTCCCTGCTTAATCTACATCTTCCTTTTTGAGAAAGGTTTAACTTTTCACTTGAATGACAAGTATTTCCAGACAAGCTCTGCCTAAAGTACAGTGTAATTGCTAAACACAATTTGACATAAAAGCAAATCCCACATTTGCTTCAATTCTAGTCAAAATCCTGACTCTGTTTTCCCAAGATTTTTGTTCTTGATAGAACTAAGACTTTCACAGAAGGATCTTTCAGACTTTAAAACCCATAAAACCCAGTGAAACCTCGTGTTTCTTTCACTGCCACAGGACACAAGATCACTGGAAACCTCGTGTTTTTCACAAGGCATCTTCTCTGTGACATGGCAAAGCCACATGGCAGCACCAGCATCTTCCTGCATTTGGAAACAAATCTCCACAAAACCAACCACATCCAAGAGGTTTGTACTGCATGTTGGAATTTTAATGTTTAGATCTCTGTATCTGCTATTCCTCCCCCTCCCAACACACAGAACTGATTGTTCCTCACCCCTACTCCAACCAAGCACCCATCAGGTCTGATCCAGGCCTTATTACACCACAGTGCCCTAAAACAGTTGTTGCCAAGAGAGATTTTGGCTTTCCTTTGTAGCCCAGGTGTCAAAAGGGCAGCACAAACACCACACTTCCATAGCAAAAAGTCCTTGGTTGCTTTGGCAGCAGGGAAGAAGATCCCAAGGTTAGGGCTGCTGTTGGAACAGTGGCCTCAGGAACTCCTGTCTGCTCCTGCTGCCCTCATCCACATGATGCCAGGTCAAAATGGGAACAGATTGTGCCCAAATGGGGAATCCTGAGAGCATCAGACTGGACTAACACTAAACCAAGAGCACTGGGGGGCTCCAAACAGGAGCATCTGGAGAAAAGGCAAATCTCTTGCCATCAGGAGAGAATTCAGCCACCACTCTGAGCCCCACTCCTGAGCACAGGAGGCAGAAATGGGCAATTAGGTTAATAAGATTTGTTGCAGTGGCTGCAAGGACTTTCCATTCATGCAGGGAGGGTTTTACTGACCCTCCTCCCACAGCTGGGGAATCTGACCCACGTGCAGATGAAATTCAGGAATCATTTGAGCTGGGAAGAGGCCCCTGGCCTCCACAGAGACTCCTGGGAAGCAGACTTTCCTCTGAGGGAGAACCAGCACTTTGGGCTCTCATTTCCAGGGCAAGATTCCCAATTTAAAAAGGTCTTTCCTCTCCACATCTATTACTCTGGTTAATAAAAGTAATACTTGACAATATAACTTCCCATCATTCAGTAAAAGTATCAGAAACTTCCAGCAAATGTACCTAAGCAGTTTTTAACAAAAGCTGAGATTCCTGAAACCTCCTCAGCTGTAACATTTCATTAATTGTTCAGTTCCTGGTCAAATATTTGCAAAACAGGCAGAGGTTCATTTACTGCAAGAGTCTAATTGGATTCAGAGAGTGGTGAGAAATCCTGAAGGGAGGTGAAAAGCAAAAGTGAGGAAAAGCAACTGGAGATACCAAAGCTGCAGGCCAAGAGATCCAAGTTCTGAGCACTGTGTCACACAAAGTCACTTCATCTCACTGTGCCTCAGTTTCCCACAGCTTAGAGCTGATGGACAACACAGAATTGAGTTTTCTTTCTTAAACAAAAACAACAAACACAGAGAGCTACAGACACTCAGAAAGAAAAAGAATGTCAGCTATGCTTCAGAAGGACCTCAGTCAGGGTGCCAGCAATTAATTCCTTGGAAAACTTTCAACATTCTTCCAGGAAGATGCAAATATACTTACTTCTTCCTGCAGTGTGTAGAGGCAACCCTTCATCACAAATTACTCCTATAGGCACAGAGTTATTTTCCAAAAAGAATGGCATTACCCTCAAGCAGCCTGGTTTCCATAACATCTTCTTGCCAGTCTCAGGCTGGGACAAAAATTCACAAACTTGGAAACACAAACCAAGACTTACCATGGGAGTGATGCCTGAGGAAGTGCCCTGCTTGGACACAGCTGCCTGGTACTTGGCCAGCCTGTCCTTTATGGATGTCTCTGATAAACGGGGCATGTCCATGTTCTTCCTGCTCTCTGCCTTGTCTGGGCTGCTCTCTACAAAATACCCTGGTTAAACAAAACAAAACAAAACAAAACAAACAAACAAACAAACATGAATAACAGGTAACACTCAGAACACTCATTAAGATGGCCTTGACAGCCCCAAGGCTGCCACAGCTCCAGGAACATTTGGACAAAGCTCTCAGGCACAGGGTGGGATTGTTGGGGTGTCTGTGCAGGGTCAGGAGTTGGGCTGGAGGATCCTTGTGGGTCTTTTCCAACTTATGATGTTCTGTGACTATTTATAATATCAGCCATTGGTGGAGACCCCAAAATATTGCAAATAGTTTGCTGGAAAAAGGTCTCCAAACAGACAAAAATACATAATTTTGTTAAAGTCAAAGCTCACAGTAGCTCCCTGTGTCTGGCCAGGACAGGAGGGATGAGGATTGGAGCAAGGAGGCAGAAGGAACATTGACTGTCTGTTCACTGCTTCCTAAATTACCCTATTAAAACCAGCTCTAGGATTGAGACACAGGAAAGAATGGGTTGCATTCCTTAACTTGTTGGTTATTTTATTTCTCATGCTTAAGACTGGAATGGTTGAAAACTCCCAGCAAGGCTTCACTAATTAAATTGGGATGCTGATGGACTTGTTCCATTTTGGAAAGGCAAAAGTTATTTCTCAGAATCCCTGAGACTGGAAAAGCCCTCCAAGAGCATCAAGTGCAGCCTCTGCCTGATCCCCACCTCATCACCCAGCCCAGAGCACCGAGTGCTACATCCAGAGAAATTTCTATTACATTGTACAAAGCAGCTTCACCTCCTAAACAAAAACCAACCCAAAACCCACCCCAAAGCCCAGCCCTGAAGTTTCCTGACCTGCTGTGCTGTGGCTCCCCTCTCCTTGGGCAGCATCCCAGTCCTCCAGGGAGAGGCTGTTCTCCGAAATCCTCCTGCCCACGGCCGCCCTCCGTGGCTCCCGGGGGCCCTGCTGGGGACAGAGCCTCCCATCAGAGCCTGGACACCCAGGGATTGCTCTGGGTAATCCTTTAAGAGGTACAGGTGTCACTAGCAAATCTGCTTTATTGGAATAAACAAGTCTGGCAGGTGACATCTTATTTAACCAATATAAAGTTTGATCACAGAGTACCTGACCCTCTGTCACCTGGGAAACACTTTCTTGAAGAGGTCACTGGGTGCCCTTTGGAAGTTCTCTTGGTTGAAAAGGACCACAAAAATCAGATTTTTAGGTCATTCCCACTGCATATATAACACTTCAGTCTAGATTTTTTTCATTTAATGCAATTTCTGTTGAAGCCAATAATCACAGTCATTGTATGGTGATTTAAAAATCAGAAAATGGATGTAAGGAGCCACTTATCTAAAATCTGTTTCAGCCACAGAAAAAGAAATTAATAGTATTGTAATTCAAGTTATCTAGAGTTATTTGTTTTGATTTGGATAGTTCATTTGGTACCAAATAATTTCCTAATTCAATCTGATAAGCCTGAAGCTTAAGCAGGAGAGTGTTAGAGATAAATATTCTCAGATCTCCAGGATAATCACTCTCTGCTGCAGAGCTGGACACGGTGTCCTGTAGCACTACACAGATGCTTTGGCTGTCTCAATCAGATTTTATTCTTATTTGTTGAGACCAATTCCCCAGAATCTAAATCTCAACAAAAGAAAGCACAAAAAGAAGTTTCCACAGCTTTTATCAAAGTTTGTGAGCACAGAGTTAAACTGGACTCCATCAAGGTCAGCCTGTAAAATCCTAGGAGGTGCTGGGCCTTTGTTCCCTCTCTAAGAAGAGTTAAATCACAGTTGGAAATTCAGATTAAGGCTAGTGTAGAGAAAAAGGAAGGTTTGGCAAAATGCTCCAACCACACATTCCCCCTCAGTTCCAACAACTTTCTTATTTGCTGGTCACCAAACTGAAGGAAATTCCAAAGTTTTATTTTTGCAGAACTGCAGTGTAAGATAATCACTGTGAAAAATCAGGCTGCTTTCCATACAAACAGCAACTTCATCAGAAAAGGAAAATGCAGCTGAAAAATCTCTTTTTCCATTAGCACAGGAAATAGTTTCTATTTCTGTGGTTTAAGACTTTGGTAACTTTTCTTACTGGAAAAGAGCTTTAGCTCTGACAAGTCTTGCACTGACCAATAGCTCAGGTCTGGGAGTGTCTGCACACTTGTAAAGACTTGCAGGTCCCTCATTCCATGAAAACTATTCTTAGATGATTCTTATTCAGTCAATGTCCCATTTAACATCACCCTGGGCCCATGAGTGTGGGGTTCTTGCAGCTTAGAAATTTGGGGTCTAAAGAGTCCATCAGGGGAAGTTCAAAACCAGTTCAAGAATGCTCAATAGCACCAGTCCAGAACCCTGCCTGTTCCTCCTCCTGCCCTTTGCCACCTCACAGCTGCAGGTGTTACTTCACCTGAAGAGCTTTTCTGTAGGTGAGCTGAAGAACACAGTAAAAATCCCAACCACCAGAATACAAAAGCTTTAGAGGTCAGGGATATTTAAAAAAACCTACAAATATTCAGTAAATCTATAAATATCCTACAAATATGTGTAGGTTTTATATTAACAGTTTTATCTTGGGAGGAAAGAAAAGCAGAGTAAAAGGAAAAAAAAAATATTTAACAGAGGAAAGATGAGGGACTTTCCCCATCACAGTTGATGGAGTGATTTCTGCAGGGAATCAGCAGGATCATGGCTCATGGAAGGTAACTCCTCTCACATGGAGGAGCCCTCTCAGGGATTTGTCACTGTGTCACAATTCACAGGGCACAGCTTCTGCTGCTTTGGAAAGGAGATGAAACATTCCTCAAGTGTGGAAAGCCCTGAGTTCTCAGACTTGGGCAAGTGCAGAAGCACAGTCAACACAGGTAAAGCTTTGCCTGGGGCACAGAGTTGGGCAAAAGCCCAAATCAAAATTACACTTATTTCATGACAAACCACCTGTGTCAGACATGACCCTGCCACGAGGTCACCTACACACCACAGCCAGGTTTTGCCTTAAAGGAAAAACACAAACCAGCCTGGAGACAACTTTTTCAGAAATGCTGCAGATCTGATTCTCTTCCCCCCCGGCTGTGCTTTCACTATCACTTACAGGAAGAATCCTTTGAACATCAGGTATTTTATCAGTTCCAGTCTTTGCTTAGTGCTGAACCAATCCAGGCTGCATGCCTGCCCCTAATGGGATTAGAGCAGTTTGTTTCCAGGAAAATGCAAGAAAAGATCTGGCTCTTATCTATTGCAGAAGACAGAGCAAGATCTGAGTGAATAAATGACAAGATTTTACTTATCCTGAAAATGAGAGTAGGTATGTTTTGAGTGGGAAATCCAGGCTTTAACTTGGATCCCTGCCCCAGGCCTGCCCACATCCATGGAAGTTGATTTCTCAGCACTGCCCCAAGCCTCCAGCCGTGGTACTGCTTGGTTCACACACAGGTTTTGTCAGCAAAGCTCTGACAGCACCAACACACCAAGTCCTCAGTAAAATCTGAGGAAAACTGCCATCTCTCAGCTGAGTTTACACTTGGACTCGATGATAGAAAGGAATTTTCCATCAAAACGGTTCCATGAAGCCTCGCTCAGGAAAAAGCACAGGAAATAAGTGGGAGAGGCAATGCAGAGCTGCAGTGCTGTCGTGGCTCCCACCTCCCCGAGCCACACCTGGATTCCCCACAGCACCCAGCTCCCTTCTCTGCACTGACTGACCCATCCTCCCATCCACAGATCAATTCCCAGAAGGAGGAATCGAATTCCAAACACACCCTCTCTTCCCCACACATCTCAACTTCAGAATGTCCTTTTCCCTTCTGCTGTAAGAGTAACAGATTAACTTGGAATAGGGATTTTGAACCGAACCCGACCAGTTTTATGCCTCCTGGATGGTGTTTACTGGGTTTAGTTGGTTTTTAACAGTGTTAGAATTGCTAAACTTGACAAACCATCAGTTTCAGATTCACTCAGCTCCAAAATAATTTATTCCCCAGGCTGAGATAAAGTTACTCGAAGACCATCTGCAGAATTCCTGGGGAATCCTGAGTGATTAATCCTACAGCAAAAGTTCAGGGAAGGTCTGTCATGGGCAGCTCTCAGATCATGACAAAGGCTCCAAAAATTCAAGTTGTGAAATGACTTCACACAGACCCAAAAATTCCCTTTAACACCGAGTTGCTCCTCTGAGCCCTAAATCGTTACATATTGAAACAACTTTTTTGTCAAAAATGTGTTTGTTTTAGTCAATACTTCAAGAAAACCACCCGCAGTAAAACAAAGCCAGAAGGAGAGGAAACGATGAGAAAACTGGAAAATCCACCAGCATCGAGGCCTCGGGACTGTGTTGCAAGTCCCCAGCATATGCAACTCATTTTGGAGTTAAGCAATTCCCCCCGGGACACGCCGGCTGCAGTCCACATGCGGGATCAGATTTCATGAGCAGTTGGAAGAAAAATGCGAGCCCTGAGCATTTGCAAGTCAAAACTAGTGAGGGCAGGAGCTGCTCTGGCCATCTCGGCTTCGTTTTCACTCAGTGAGGATTTTTTTTTTTTGTCCCGATAAGAAACATTTTGTAAGACACAAAGATGAGGGAAGAGCGAGGAAAGGATGGGAGTATTTCACTGTATGTGTGTGTTTGTGTGACTCATCCTGATACAGATATCAAAAACTCCCACTCCTTAGTGCTTCATCTCGACTGCAACAGTTCTGATTGCTGAGCTCACTTCGAACAGTTCCTTACTCTTTCATGTATTAAAAAACACAGAAATACCCACATATTCATTTTATACAATTCAGGTTTGCATAACTCACTATAATCTTCACACGAGACACAAACAATCGCAACTTACTTAACAAAACTTAATAAATTCCATACTTATTTTCTCCCCTCTTCCACTGAACCCCATCAAAAGCAAATTCACTTTACTCCAACGAGCAATCACGAGCTGCCACAACTCCGAGCACCCTGCACACACTTGCGTGGCTCGAGTAAGTTACTAACACCACGATGTTCTGTTTTCACTAAAACAATGAGCACAATATTTGCAGAGTCAGTAACTGGAGCCACTCCCTCCGGGGATTTTCCTGATGCCGAGGAGGCATTTAGTTTCTCCAGGATTGGGAGGGACAAATCCTTACCTTGGGCTGAGCGGCTTCACCCTTCTCGAACATCATCTTGAGCTTGCTCAGGGGCACGTTGTACTTCTCGATCCTCCCCGGAGACTCCGACCTCTCGCTGCCTTCGGGCTTTTCCATCTCTCTCACACAGTTTTCCATGCTGCCACTGTCTCGGGAGTGGCCGTGCGGCTCTGTGCTGTCACCAGCGGGACACTGCTGCTGGCCAGAGGCAGCTCCAGCCCCCGGGGATGGCCCGACCTTGTGCCTCACCTCAGCAAAGCTGCTCCGGATCGTTTCCTTCCCAGACTCCGCTCCCAGCACCGGATTCTCCCACTTCTTCTTCAACACGCTCAGATTCCCCCTGGTCAAATGAGCGGGCAGGTTTTCTGCGTTCTGCAAAGAACAAGGAGTTAATCGCAGCTCTCCAAAGCACTTCCTTTCCATGCAGGAGGAAGCTTAGCACCGATCCCCGCTCCCGGCCAGCTGTGAATAGTTCCAGCTGTGCCACATGGAGAAAGCATCCAGGATAGGGAAGGAAGGAGGGGGGAGAAGAGAAAAGTCAGGAGTAAGGCAGGAAGTGAGCAAACAGGAATGGCCTTATAAGGCAAAAGGGAGTCAAACCCCAAGAGCTAAATGCCACACAAAAGACCTGAATCCACATTTAAAGGAAATGGGAATCAAATCCACACAAGGAGGGTCTCCAGTCCCAGAACAAGGAAACAGGAGCACAAGAGACCATAGGAGAAGGCTGGTGTGCCAAACGCTGCAGTGACTTCAGAAGGCAACAGCTACCAGGCCTTCCAAAAGCTACAAATCAGCTCTCAGAAACCCCTAAATCCTTGGAGATGCCTGTTTCTGCTCTCAGGATTTTACACCACACAGCCAAAGCTCAAGCCAAGCACCCACAACCAACACCCTTCTGCTCCAGTTTACCAGTAACTTGCTGGGATTTTTGTTCTATTTCACTCAACCCATTGAAAGCACTGATGAGGACACACAGAGGAGTCACTGGCGCTGCATCTCACCCCCAAGGGAACACCCAGAGCAGCATCACCTCACAGCCAGCTCCTTCCCAGCAGGAGCAGCATCACCTCACAGCCAGCTCCATCCCAGCAGTTCCCAGTCCTGATCCCAGCAGGAGCAGCATCACCCCACATCCAGCTCCTCCTTCCCAGCCCAGTCCTGCTCTGAGCAGGAGCAGCAAGACCTCAAATCCAGCTCTTTCCCAGCAGTTCCCAGTCCTCCTCCAAGCAGGAGAAGCACCACCTCACATCCAGCTCCTTCCCAGCAGGAGCAGCATCACCCCACATCCAGCTCCTTCCCAGCAGGAGCAGCATCACCTCACAGCCAGCTCCATCCCAGCAGTTCCCAGTCCTGATCCCAGCAGGAGCAGCATCACCCCACATCCAGCTCCTCCTTCCCAGCCCAGTCCTGCTCTGAGCAGGAGCAGCAAGACCTCAAATCCAGCTCTTTCCCAGCAGTTCCCAGTCCTCCTCCAAGCAGGAGAAGCACCACCTCACATCCAGCTCCTTCCCAGCAGGAGCAGCATCACCCCACATCCAGCTCCTTCCCAGCAGGAGCAGCATCACCTCACATCCAGCTCCTTCCCAGCCAGAGCAGCATCACCTCACACCCAGCTCCTTCCCAGCAGGAGCAGCATCACCCCAAATCTAGCTCCTTCCCAGTCCAATCCTGCTCCCAGCAGGAGCAGCATCACCTCACATCCAGCTCCTTCCCAGCCCAGTCCTGCTCCCAGCAGTTCCCTCTCCCCAGAGCAACAGCCCAGCCATGCCTGAGCCATTCACACCCAATACCTGCCACCACTGCATGTTTCCTGTCTGTCCCTCACCGAGACCACTCCAAACTCACTGCAAGTGGAGCAGGGCTGCCAGGCTTACAGGAATTAACTGGCATTAGCAGCTATATTAGGATTTAAGTCTCTCACCCTATTACTCTTCTGGTCACATTTTGAATGCTGCTTTGCAAATTGACTTGAATCCACTTACACTTCAAAAAAAAAAAAATCAGTGTTTGCTGACTGTATTGAAAATAAAGTATTAAAATTATAGGGGAAGTGTCATAATGGAACAGAAATATCGAAAATTGTGTGGCAGGTTTCTGAGGGAACACCTCTGGAATCCTTCCTAACACAAGTCCCTCCTACTTGAGACTTGCCTGTTCTCTGATCACAGGAAGATTGACAGATACAGGCACAAGCAATGAAGAAAATTTAAGACTGAAAAGTAATTTTTAGAATGCTTATTTTATCCCACCTGTATCCCAAACAGCAAAGAGTGGCTCCCCAAGCATTAGAGAAATCAAAGCAGCAACTCTCCTATAGATTCTGGAAATACTGGCAGTGTTTTAAAATACAAATTACCCCGAGGACCAGGACAAAGCCCTGCAACCTTCTTCAGGAGGAAATGTGGGGCTGTAACAGAGCCAAGAAGGTTGGTGCTGCCTTATCCAGAGGCATTTGCAACCCTGGAAGTCACTTCAGAGAAGATCCTACTGCTCTTAGACACATGTTGGACTTCAGGGAGGTTTGGAGCCTCCTTTTAAGCACTTTTAAATTTAGTTAAGGAAAAGGCACCACACAAGTGCCTCCAGCTAAGAACAGGAGATGGGTATTCCTGGCTAGTGGTTAACTCATTTTGCCTTTTGCTTAAGAGAGAATTGGTGATTCAACACAGCTTTGGGCAAGAAACTTCATTTCCTTTTCTTTCCTCCACACTGGAAAAAAGCACAGTGTGAAGCAAAAGCAAACCCTAAGCTGGGTTTTCTGTGGGACACACAGCAGCAATTTTGATATTCCAAAAACCAACTGTCACAGCAATATTCATGCAGGTGATCCATCCTGATTGCAGGCTGGAAACAAACACTTCTACAAAACACTTACACTTCTCTTCTTCTCAGCAGTGGCTTCTTCAGCAGCTTTCTGATACCTTAGAGAGAGTGAAAAACAAACAAAAGCCAAGTTTTAACCAGAATACTGAATACTCCTGAAGGCAGCTGAGATTTTTCTTCCCCCACCAAGAATTCTGTGCACTCCCTGGATCAACTAAAACTAGAGGCTGGACAAACAGCAGCAGATAACACAAAGCCAAGTGACAGACACATTTTCAGTCATTCAGTTTACTGAATTACATCCATTAATACTTTTCATTCCCTAAGCACTCTCATTCCCAAATAGAGACAGTTTACCTTGGAATAGCTGTATTGTTTCTGCCACCCAGCTGTCTGCTGTGCCCCCTTGCAGGAATAACTCAGCTCTTTATACAGCAGCTGCTGAACCAGAACAAATTCCAGCTTGGCACATGGCGAAAATCTCTCTAAGTGCCAGTGGATTTTACTCTGTGGGCTGGGAACTGCCCCCATTCAGCACGGGCAGCTGAGCCATCAGAGCCCTCTGGAGATAAGCCACCCTGGATCATGAATCAAAGTCCTTTAAGGAGCTGTAGGGAACTGGCAGCAATCTGCACTCTGCTGGGTGTGAGTCCCTCCACAGCCCTCACTGCTTACTGGACTGCACAAGGTGATTGCACTTGGCCTTTGAAATATGAAAATTAGTGACAAATTTTTCCACTTCAAGGAGAGTTCTGCCTTTCAGAGAGAAGGAACTCAGCATCTGCTTGGGCAAAGGGTGTTTGTGTTTTCCTTATCTGTGGAATTCTGCTTTTGACACAATAGAAGTGTGTTACAGGCTGTTGCTCCTCTATAATCCATGCAAACACACTAACCCACATCTCTGCACTATAAAGGGCCCAAATTTGAACACAACGTGCTGAGAAAGTGATGCTGGAGGAAGAGGGAGCAATACTGGGAGAAGAAACCAAGAGGAACACAGATGAAAGTCAAGTAGCACCTGGAAAACAGAGTCCCAGCCCTTGCTCTGTGAGTCAGCCCAGCATGGGGCACTTTTTGAATCTCTGCTGTTGCCTTTTGTGTCCCTGACCTGACAAAACTGATTATATGGGATGGAAAAAAAATGTTTTCAAGTACAAATATTTAATTAACAGCACTTAACAGTCACACTCCTCCCTGCAGGCATCAGGGGGGCAAAGCCAGAGAGGACTGTGTTTTTCCAAGGCACTGACCCGACCTATGTAGAGGGACACTACTTGATTAGGGAATAGCAGTTTGGATTACTTCCAGTAAGCCTTTTCCAAGGGATTATCAACATTTAGCAAGATGACCAGGTTCTGTAATCAAGCTTCAGTGAGTGAATAAATTACCTTAACAAGGTGGTGACAGCAAAAAGCTTCTCCCTGGGCCAGAGATCCACAGAGGAGCTCTGGAGCTGTGGGTCTGTAACTATCTCTCTCCTACAGATCCCATAAAGTTTGCCACACACTCAAGATCCAAATATTCCAAAATTTTGTTACACTATTAATGCAAGAGCCTCAGAGACTCAGCTCCCCAAATCCCATTTGAAAACCCAGCAGCAGCCTATGTAATTCCTTAAGGAAATAAAAGCTTTTCCAGAGAATGCATCGGTTACAACCACTCAGCTTTCTCAGGGTATACAATATTTATGGTTTGAGTGTAACCCTTTATCCATCTCTCAGATAAAAAGGAAGCTTAATATTCCTTTTCTACCTAAGTCAGGAGAGGCCTAAGGTGGATATCAGGAAAAGGTTCTTCCCCCAGAGAGTGGCCAGGCACTGAAAAGGCTCCTCAGGGAATGGTCACAGCCCCAAGGCTGCCAGAGCTCCAGGAGCATTTGGACACCACTCTGAGGTACAGGGTGGGATTGTTGGGGTGTCTGTGCAGGGCACAGCAGCTGTGAGAGCAGCAGCCCAGCCCAAGGTACCAGCTGTCACCCACAGCACTTACTTGGAGAACCTCTCTGCGAGGGCCGAGGACTTGTTCTTGTTCACCAGGGAAAGTTCTTTGGCAGTGATTTTCAAAGACTGGGAGGTCCATTGCCTTCTATTGAACGGGGAAGGCTCCATCTTATCTCCCCAAATCCCTGCTCAGGAGGAAGGAACAGTGTCAGCAACAGGAACTGTGAGCAGAAAAGGAGTGATTTGCCCCGAGTCCCTATTCAGGTGCTCCCAGCATCTCAACCCCTCAGGATCTCTTCCATCAATGGATTTTAAAAAGGCAGCAGCACAGTTATCATTTCCTCTGCAGATGCCATTGAGATGGTGCCCTGATAAAGCCACAGCACAATGGGGAGCTGTGGACACAGAGCTGTGACAGAGGATGCCAGGGTGACAGTCCTGTGTCACAAACACACACAGGAGCTCTGGGAAGCCCCAAAGTGCCCTCGCTCATTCCAGTTTCAAACCAAACGTGCTGGCATTTCTGTAAGAGGGTTTGAGTTACAAAACTAAGAGGATGTAATTACTATACAAACATTTGTCATTCACTCTTGTGTTCACTCTCAGCACAGCAGCGTTTCCTCTGTGAGCTCCAACAAGTCTCGGGTTCATGGAGGCAGCTGTGCCCCTCCTGTTGCAGTAGTTACCATAATATCAGTTAAATGGTATTATTTACCTAAAGAACAGCTCCAGCCACCCCATCGTGCTGGAAAGGGGAAGAGATTTTGTCCAGCTTTTCACCACAGAAGCCAACAAGACTATATCAGATTTATTTTTTACATAGTTTTATTTTGTGGAGGAGGAAAGGAGGGGAGATTAATTTCAAGAGCTCTCTGATAAGACAAAAATAAAGCCTGTAGGGAAACGCCTTTCCTTTTTTCCTCTTTTCTTTTATCCCTAGTCCCATGTCACACAATGCCTGTGGCAAGGGCACAAACTGACCCTGCAATGCCAACTCCAGGCAGGCTGAGCTCTTCCTTGTATTTTCCATTAATTCCTTTAACGGATTTGCACAGTCACGGAACTCTGGACCCAGTGTGAGCCCAGCTCTGCCAGACAACTGGTCACACATAAACACCTTCAGACAAGGAGGCACAAACACTCCATCAAAGGGAGGAAAGATGGGATTCTGAAATCCTCACAGCTATGGAATGCACCTGCTCAGAAGTGACAGAGATGTGGGATTCTGCAACTCCTCAGTCCAGGAGAATTCAGGGCAGAGTCTGGCAGCTCCCAGTGCTGGAATGGGAGCTCTGGGAGCAGAGGAGCCTCTCCAGGGCTGTTCCTGCCTGGAGACAGAACAGGTGGCAGGGGAACACATCTCTATCCTGGGAGAAGCAGTCAGGAAGAATGGGCCTTTCTCTCACATTCCATAATTCTCTGATGTCCTGGAGAGAACAGCACACCATGACAAGACATGTTTTATCAGAACAGGGATTTTGGTGGAGTTCTCAGACTCGAAGGTTGAACTATCGCTGCAAACAAGTGACGCTGGTTTCGTGGGGATGTTGAAACACTGAAACCACTTATCAATGTTGCCTTTCCAGGTGCAGCTACCTGCAGCCTCAGCCTCTGAAAGGCACACAGAGCCCCTTCCAACCAGCAAGAGAAACCCAAACTGGAAGTACTTTTTGAAATTCCTGCCTTTTTAAACACTTTCTGCATCACCAAGTCACCTGTAAACTCCATCCAGGCTGCACTGAGAGGAGAGTGCTCTGCATTTGACAACAGCACAAATCATCACCCACAAAGACAAAGGATCTCATTTCCATCTTCCCCCTTTTAAAAAATCATATTGCATACACAAATAAAGCCAGTATTTCTGTGACTGCAGGATGCAATCCCCAGGAGCCTCAGAATACACACAGAGAGATTACAGATAGAATTTACTGCTGGAAAAATCCCACAAAAAGAATTGTGTCCATGTTAAAGACCAATGCTGAATGAGCCGTGTCATGCCACAGTTTGAACTTTGTTTTATGACTAATCTTGAGCCAAAGGGAGCTCACCTGAGGCCCCTCTGCAGTTTAAATGGCCTTTCACAGAGCAGAGTCAGCTGTGCCCAGGAAACAGGAGCGGGGCATTCATCAGAGCTCCCCTGGCACAAGGAACAGGTGCTCATTGACACACGGAAGGAACAGCTCAGTAAAACACTGAGAAACAAAACTGAATGTAATTGTTCAGAAAATAACCCAGTTTTGGATGCCTGAGCATCTCCCTGCATCTCCAACCAGTCCTATTCAGGGCTGCATCCTCTCCCTATTAAGTTTTTCTGTTTGCCTGCCATTCTCAATCAAAGCAACAGGTACACTGAGTTAATCTGGCCTGTTGAGGCAAAAAAAAAAAAAAAAAAATCTCATTATAAAGTCAGTACCTGCTGCTGGGACATTCAGCTGGAAAGAGAAGCAGCCTATCTGGAATCTCAGTCACTAGAAATGACACAAAACAGAACTCTGACATGCCTTAAAACTTGTGCTCCCACATTTTTATGCCATTCCACATTCTTAGCCCTTTCTCATTCATTTACAGTTTTGACGCGTTCAAGTATCTCTGGGCTTTCTTTACTGCTCCTTCTGAATGGTTTATTCACAGTAATTTCAGAAAATACACATTAAGATTTAAACAAGACTATGAATATTCTGCCTGCTGTAATAGAGGCAAGTTCTGTGGAAGGTGTCAAGAGAGCCCAGGGGAGATGGAGAGAGAGAGACAGGGATGCCAGAGGTGCACCAGATGTTAGGGAGGGAAGGACTCTGATTGAGCCACAATCTAGCACAGCACAACAAATCTACCTCCAGCAACTTTACCCAAGAGTTTAACAGCAGGATGCAAATCCCTCTAGCCGGAAAGATCCTGAAGGAAAAACTAAGGCTTGCCCGAGCTGGAAGTGGCCTATTCTATTCATGAGGGGAACGGGCCACCCGCAGGCAGCCCCGGGCACGAAGCGGAGAGACCTGGAGGCTGCGGGCAGCGAGGGCGCGGCCCCTCCGTGCCCCGGGGAGCCACGAGCCCCCAGCCCAGCTTTTCGGGATGGTGAGCAGCCCCGAGCCAGCAGGACGGGCTGTGCCGCTGACAAAGGCAGAGAGAGCCCCGGTACCCCACGGGCCGGGATGACCGGAGCAGAACCCGGGCTCGCCCGCACAGCTCGGACTCACCCGCGGCTCCACTGTCGGGGGGGAGTGCCGGGGGTCCTGACCCCCACCCTGCGCTCTTGTTCCGGCAGAACCGGGGGGGAAAGGTCCCACCGCACCGACACAACACACCCGACACAGCACACCGGTCCCGGCCCAACCGGGACACAGCACACCTGTCCCAGCACACCTGTCCCGGCCCAGCCCGCAGATCCTACCGCACCTGTGTGTCCTCTCTCCGCCCCGCCCCACGTACCTGTCCCGGCCGAACCAAGGAGACCCAACCACAGCTGAAACAACGAGTCCCAACGCACCTGTCCCGGCGAACCGGCGACTGCCCCTCCGCGCCCGCCGCAGCAACGGGCAGCGGCTGCGGCCCCGCCCCGGCCCCGCCCCGGCCCCATTGGCCCTGGCCCCGAGCGCACGGCCCCGCCCTGGCCACGCCCCGGCCCATCGGGACACGCCCCTGGCCCGGTTCTGTCAGTCTCGCTCGCTTCTATATCCTCCTCTCCTGGTTCTGTCGTCTCCTCGCCTGGCTTTCTCCATCTCTCGCTCGGTTCTGTCCCTCTCGCTCGGTTCTGTCCCCTCCTTATTTGGCTCTGTTCCCCTTGATCGGTTCTCTCCCCTCCTCGCCTAGCTTTGTCCCCCTCGCTTGGCTCTGTCCCCCATGCTCAGTTCTGTCCTCCTCTCGCCTGGCTCTGTCCCTCTCGCCTGGCTCTGTCCCTCTCGCCTGGCTCTGTCCCC
Source organism: Muscicapa striata striata (assembly GCA_030060385.1). Lineage (NCBI taxonomy): Eukaryota > Metazoa > Chordata > Aves > Passeriformes > Muscicapidae > Muscicapa > Muscicapa striata. Next base: position 271,898 of record JAREIS010000409.1, on the reverse strand, counting down.
CTCGCCTGGCTCTGTCCCCCTCTCCTGGCTCTGTCCCCCTCTCCTGGCTCTGTCCCACTTCTGTCCCCCTCACCTGGTTCTGTCCCCCTCACCTGGTTCTGTCCCCTCTCCTACTTCTGTCCCCCTCACCTGGCTCTGTCCCCCTCTCCTGGCTCTGTCCCCCTTCACCTGGCTCTGTCCCTCCCTCTCTCGGCTCTGTCCCCCCCTCTCCTGGCTCTGTCCCCTTCACCTGGCTCTGTCCCTCCCTCTCTCTCGTCTCTGTCCCCCTCCCCTGTCTCTGTCTCCGCTCACCTTTGGCTGCAGATGCTCCCCAAACCTGGCAAAGCGAGAGTGGGATGAGGGCTCAGGAGGGGCTGTGCTGGGAGAAGCTGTGCCTGTACCAGGTGTTTGGGTCTCTTGCAGCCTTGATTTGTTTGGAAACAAGAAAATTTGGCTTCAGCAGCCAAATGAGACAGCCGGCATTCCTGAGATTTAGAACATCCCTTTGTTCCTTCGCAGGACACCAATGCTGCTCCTGGCCAGCACTGCAACTCCTCGAGGGATTCGTCTGAACAATTCATTGTGTTTCTTTAGATATTGCTATTTATTTCCTTGTTATTTTTCCTAATGTGTCAAGTACCAAATTCTTAAGTTAAAAAAAAAAAAAAAAAAGTATTTATTTGGTGCTCCAGCTCCTTTCCCAACTGCAGGTCTTGGACGTTGATGTTGTCCTAAATTCTGGGCTGTCCCAAATTCCTTGTGAGCTGCTTGCAGAGCAGTGGCCATTAAGACAGGAAGTGACTAATTAAATTAATATGTTTGTGTTACTTTTATGACAGTCTCAGCACTGACATGTGAAATTCAGTCATTCCAGGAAAAAGCCTGAATTATAGCCCAGAAAATCCAAACACTGTAAATTGCAGCTCCTGTGGTTGAATCCTGGTGGGATGGAGGCAGGTCCATCCAACCTGGCCTTGGATGGGGCTTGGAGCAGCCTGGGACCGTGGAAGGTGACCCTGCCATGGCAGGGCTGGAATGAGATGGGCTTTAAGGTCCCTTCCAACCCAAACCACTCCAGGATTCAGTGGATCAGCACAAGGTTGGCCAGTACAGCACAGGAACCTTCTGGACTGGCATCCCCCTTTTTCTGGTGACAGGAACACCACAGGGCACCCCAAATGACATCAGGTACCAATGATGAGGCACTTTTGGCAAACCACCCCTGCTTTTCCAATGTGCAGCCTCATCCAGAATGCTGCAGTGATGTGCTTTGACTCAGGGTTTTGTGGAAAATTTCAGTATTCCAATAAACTTACAGATTTTCAAAATGAGAAGTGGATATAGACAGAGAGAGAATTTTTAGGTTACATAGGATGGAGTAGTAATTGGAAATCTTGGGAATACAGGATACACTGCAGTAGTGCCTGGAAGTTTAATTATCCAAATATCAAGGATAAAAGAATGGATCTCACTGCTTGCATTACAGCAGCCCACGAACTGCTGATTGAAATCAGGGAGGAAGAACAACACAGATAAAAAGTCATCAAGGGCAGTGCAAAGCCTCAGCCTCTGTGCCCATGCTGGCTCTGTGAGAGCTCCACGTGCCAGAGGGATCTGCTGTGGGATTGGTGTCCCAATGAGGCTGTGCCAGAACGTGAGGCACCTCACAGAGCCACAGCATGGGCTGTGAGGAGGAGAGAGCAGCACGTAGGAGATGCTGCCTTGCCTTAATTAATTGTGTTGAGGTTTCCAGGGTTTAATTTAGGGTGTTACAAGCATCCTCCTGCACAGGGACCCACCTCAGGAGATGTTTAGGCAAGTGTATGAGCAGGGAACGTGTCACAGAAACATGGAATGATGGAATCTCCTGTGTTGGAAGGAACTCACCAGGCTGTGGCTGCAGAGAACTGGCAGTGACAGGGCTGTGATCTCATTCCTGAGCTGCAGCTGAGGGCTCTGAGCTCTGATCTCATTCCCCAGTTGCAGCTGAGGGCTCTGAGCTCAGCATTAATCTAAAATGGGGTTTCTGGTGCTGTGGTGAGAGGTGGTGAGTTGCAGGTTGATGAGTCAATGAGATACCAACAATTCTCCTCCAGGAAACAACCCCAGGTGTAATTATTAATCTGTTGGTAGTATCTCCTGCTTTCCAGGGACATCTTTCCTGGATTCACTCTTGGAGCTGCAGAATGGGGTTGCTCTGGTAGGTTTATACCAGAGGGCAGAATCCAAAGAAACATTTTTTGTCTTCACCCTTCCCTTTCTGATGTTTCACCTGAGTCTCGCTCAGGCATTACAGCATCTCCTGAGGAGCTGGCACTGACTCTGAGTGTTGGGGCTTCTGAGCTCCAACAGCCCAGGCCCAGCACCAGCAGCCAGGGTGAGGCAGCAGCTGAAGGAACCCCAGAAAGGCCTGGGACACCCTCATGGCATTTTTTTTATTTTGAGGTCCCCACCCAACCCGTAAACTCTGTGTGACCCCTCCCAACAGCACCACTGGTTTGTTTAATCAGCGATTAAACTGGAATTTTATTTCCATTTCCAAACATACTCTGTCAGTCTGTACATTCCCTTTTTTTTTTTTTTTTTTTTTTTTTTGCTTTGTGATAAAGCCAAGGTAACAGAAAAACAGCATCATGGAACTTCTGTGCCATAGCTCTGCTAAGGGCTGCACACCTGATGAGACAACCTGAGCTCTTCCCTGAGCTCCCCCCTTTCTGCCTGCAGGTAACTTTAGCCAGGAGCTGCTCACTGAGACTCTTTTATTCCTGGGCAGAGCTGCTGCTTCTTCTTGGGTTACAGAATCCTTTCTTCCTCAGCCTTATGGACTGGGAGAGACATTGGATCCACCTGCTGAACACCATTGATTCCTTCCCACCCATGTCAGGTTATTGCAAGGGCCACAAATGGATAGGACGGAAGGATTCCCTGCAGGATGTGTGTCCCTGGGGGACAGAGGCAGAGCTGCTGAGCCCTGTCCTGGCAGCTCCTGCCTGTCCTTGGCATCCCAGCTGGAGGAGCAGGAAATTCTGAGTTCCTGGTCCTCAGCAAGGGAGCGTCTCACAGCCACTCATCCAGTGGTTTTGGATCTTCCTAATTGACATGAGTCTGCCAGCCTTGGAAATTCAGGAAGCACCATTCCCACTTTTACAAGGGTGAAGTGAGGAACAGGAATCCAAAGGTGCTGCTGACTAACCTGAGCTGGGATTAACATCTTGGGTCCTGCCCTGCTCCTGGGGCACTATATGCTCCTTTTCAGCCAAGACTGTCATGCTTGGATTTAAATACCCTTGGGAAGAGGAATGAGACATGGAGAAAGGAGAGCAGGAAGTCCTGCAGCTTTGCCAAGATCCTTGGTAACAACATATCACAAACAACTCTTGTTTGTCCTGAATTCCTGAATTGATGGTGTGGGAACTGGTGTGTCCAGGGCAGGGCTGCCCAGATGAACTCATCAGTGCCATTGTCTTTATCCATCTCTCTTCTGGCACTTATCAAACGTTGTGAGGCCCTTTGGACCTTTTTGCCTTTTGACTTAACTGCCTTTGAGCCCTGAGAGACCGTCCCAGCACAGCTCCTGGCCAAGCAGGATGTCCCTGCTGTCTCCGGGGCCTTTTCCTGAGCCGAGGCCTTTGGAGGAGTTAAACATTAACTCCTGGCCAGCTCCATCTGTCCAAGGTCCAGGAGGAACCAGGAGAACTGGCAGCTGCATTTCCTGCTCCTTCCTTTTCCTGGTGATTCACTCGCTCCTCCTCCCTGCTGGAAGTCTTGACCTGGATGGAGAGTGAGGAGGTGGAACAGGGACACCTGAGCCCTCCTGAATGTGCCACTGCAGATAACTCCTGCTGCCTGCATGCCCTGGAGGGTTTCCTGGCTGGAATACAGCGTAGGGAAAATCCTGGGTACCAACAGACCCATCTGAACTACAGAAAAATCCCCCCAGCCTGTGTAGCAGCCCCAAGCTGGTGCTCCATGGCAGATCCATGCTCCTGGCAGGCAGCTGTGAGTCCATGTGTGCCTGTTATTGTACTGCTGTATGGATTGCTTTATTTGATCACGTTAAATAAAAAGGTAAAACCTTTTCCCTGTATTTGGAGAGTGTGGCCCAGCAGCAGGGCAGGAGGCAGATGGGAAGAGTTGGGAAATGATAGCCCAGTTTCTGCACTCCAGCCCTGCCAAGGCTTTGGGTGTAGCCAGTCTGCCACAGGAGATGGATTGCTCAGGGCTGGCTGCCCTGGAGTGGAGCTGTGGGTTTGCCTGGCAGCTGGGACCAGACCCCGTGATGGCTCTGAGCTGCCCAAGGCACCTCTCCCACACTGGGACTCAGCTTTGCCTGGAAAAGCCAATCAGTTACTTCAGCACTGATGGAAGTTTGTGAAAATGCAATGGCACAAGCTCTGCTGAGCTCAGGCCCAGAAGCAGAGCCAAGAGTCTCCCTGGCTTTGGAGAAAACTTTGCTGTGGTTTCCAGGATCATGTGATGGCAGCTGATCTCTCCAACCTCCAACGTTCTCACTCCAGGCCTCTCCTGCTGCACAAAAACATCCTGAGTGCCCAAAACCTCTCCCTGCTTGGCTAATCATTTATTGATAGCAGAATTATCAGCCAAGTGTTGTTGAGGAAACTGCCACTGCTGATGTTTCTGATCCTGCCAGGCCTTTTCCCAGCCTGTCCAAACTTCCAGCACCTTCAGTTAAAGGGATTTCCAAACAGACACAGTTTCTCCCTCCAGCCCAAGGACATGCTTTGGCCTGCTCAGCACAACATGCCACAGCTGTTGATTCTTCAAGTTTGGGTTCTCAGCCGAGGGAATTTAGGGGCAATCAGGTCTCAGCAAGACTCTGAGCCCCTTGGGACCATGCTGATAGAGAAATGTGTGTCTTGAATTGACTTTAAAGCAACTCTAGGGAGAAAAAAGAGCAGGAACCTGCTCAGCTGGGAGCTGCTGTCCTGTCCAAGATCTCTCCTCTGTAAGGAGCACAGCCCTGGATTTTCTGGGATAATGCAGGGTAAGGACAGGCAGAGTCAGCTCTGCCACAGGGCTGGTCCTCCGGAGAGATGAAAGGGAAGTGGCTTGGTGGCCAAATGAAAGTCGTGGCTTTAAGGAAGAATTAAAGCCAGATGTTTCCAGCAGCTGCTGAGCCCAGCCTTTTGTGTTGGAGCCACCAAGGAGGCCCTGGCAGCATTTGCACAGCTCCGTGGTGGGAACACCCTGTAATCCTGAAGGCTCTGCCGTGGTGTTGGAGGCTCTCTGCCTGTCTGGGAGGAGGAAACAAAAGCTGAGGAGAGATAGTGAAGCCAGCTCAATATTTATTCCATGTCTAAAACTATTTATTCCTTGCTGATAATGGGGATGGAAGCAGAGGTGTGGTTACCAAATTTAGCACCTTTGGACAAAATACTGGGGCCAAGAGGCAGCTGAGCCATGCTGGCATCAGCTCTGCAGGCACAGAGAAAGATGTGGGGAACAGGGATGGGGGAGCCAGAACCAGGGACAGGTCAATGCCCAGGTAAGCAACAGATAAATCTGCTGTGCAGTGACCTCACCAGAGCCAGGGGCAAGAAACAATTCCTGCCTTTCTGTGGTGCTTGTATTCGGCTGGGACTGAAGTGAGAGCCCATTCCAGGGTGGATGTAACACGGGTGAAATAGCAGGAAAAGGGAGGCTGACTCCTTGTTCCAGCACAATTGTGGTGGGAGCAGCACTTTGCACTGCAGAGGGAGAGCCCAGACCTCGGGGCTGCCAGTGGGAGGTCCCAGCTCACACCCAGCAGCCATAAATCTCTCCCAGACTCTCCTGCTGCTCCTTCACATTCTGCCTCGTGGCTGTAACATTCACTCCTGGCTTCCTAAGGCCAAATTCCCGGTGCCCTCTGCACTACCCCGAGGTGGAGTTTCCTCTTGCGAAATCAGCACAACCCTGTTGGCTCTGAGGGCTGGGAAAGGCTCTGCTCGCTGCTCAGGTCTCTGTGTCATGGTCCTCATCTTCCTCCTGCCCCCTCCTGAGTGCTGGGATGCTCCTGCTCTAGAGGAGCAGGGGAGATGCCCTTGAATCCAGCTGGATCCCTTCTGCTGGGGAATGAGGCATAAATCCATAAGGTGTGCCTAAAGCAAGGAAAAATCAATAGAGCAGAGGGAGGTTGGTGCAGGAAATCCCAGTTTTTACTGGCATGGACTCACATCAGATAATCTGACTAAAACAAGAAAGAAATAGCTCCATATTCTGATCCCATGGAGCTGGGTGAGGGACTGCTGTAGGAAAGGAGCTTCGTGCCTTGTCCTTTGCTTGTTCTGAGACTGGGATGTCTCCTTGGTGTGTCCACCAGCTCACTCTGCTCTGGAACACCCTGGGCAGGAGGAACAATTGTTTCTGCCAAACCCAGCTGTTGGGAGGAGCCTTTGGGAGCTCCTGGGCTGCCCTGGATGGGGTTTAGGGGGAGCTGCCTGTGCCTCAGTCACAGCTGGTGACTAACAGGAAAGAACCTTCCCAGCGTAAACAGAGAACTGGTTTTTTCACCTCCCAACAGGTGGCAATGGGACCTGGTCGTGTCCTGGCTCGAGGGGTGTCACTCCTGCATTTCTCCCTTGGATGACACAGAATTGTTGTCACCCAGCAGGAATTATTTTCTCACTCTATGGACCAGACCTGGTTTTTCACCCCAGTGAGGCTGGGAGTGTTCCTGAGTTGGAGTGTCCTGGTGACACTGAGCCCTTCACCAGCCGGGCGTTTCCATGGAGTGGGCAGAACCAACTGCTGGGAAATGCTCTAATCTGAGCATTAGTGAGAATTGACATCCCAGCAAAGCCTGGCTTCAGGAGTCCTCAGCTCCTGTGGGCTCTCAGGTCTGCAAATGGGGCTAAGGACAATTCCATTGCTTTGGGAGCTCCATTTGGGCACATTCAAAATTAAGGAGCACCTTTGGAGCTCAGGAGGTTTGTGAGCCAGGGTGATGCTTACCCTTCCCAGAGTGTTAGGATTAAGGAATTAATGGTTGCAAAGTGCTTTGGAGATAGCACTCAGTTTGATGGCTTCTCATGGGAAAGGGGATGAGAAGGAAGAAGTTCTCACTCCCACAATGGATGTTGTGGAAGGTTGTATGAGGTCTCACTACCTCACAGAATTATGGACTATCCTGAACTGGAAGGGACCCACGAGGATCATCAGTCTGGTTCCTGGCCCTGCACAGATATCCCAACAATCCCACCCTGTGCCCACAAACCCTCAAACCCTCCTGGAGCTCTGGCAGCCTTGGGGCTGTGCCCATTCCTGGGGAGCCTGGGTAGTGCCTGACACCCCTCAGGGGGAAGAACCTTCCCCTGATATCCCACCTAACCCTCCCCTGACAGCCCCAGCCATTCCCTCGTGTCCTGTCCCTGGTTCCAGAGAGCAGAGACCCACTCTGGTGTGACAAACACTGATCTGACAGGGCTTTGCTCCCGTGCTCCTCTGTGGACTGAGGTCAGGCAGTGAAAGGATTCCAGAATGGGTTCTGCAGTGTGTGAACAGTCCCCTCCCATTTATCCTGCTCCAACTTATTTATTCACCTTCTACACTTTCTGTTTCTTTTTCTTTCACTCCTCTGTGTCTTGGAGCTGCTACCCACAGAACACCCAAGGGCTGCCAGCTGGGCTGTGTTTGTTGGGCAGCTTGTGCTCAGTGTCTAATCTCCTCAGTGGACCCTGATTATTCCCTGGCTCTGACTTATCCACACGGATCTGCCCAGCCCTAATTGCAGGTGATGGTGTTGGTGGGGTCCCTCACAGGACACTGATTCATGGCAGGGGACCTGAGGGCTGCAATCTCCATCCTCCACCCACTGGAGAGTTTTAATTCTCCTACCAAAACCAACAGGTTAGCCCTCAATGCTGTAATACATTTTGTGGATCTTTCTCGAAAGCAAAGTTGTTTCAAGGTGTGATTTCCTGGCAGGAATCCTCTCAGAGCATCATTGCTGCTGCTCCCCCCGTGGGTCTGGGGGGACACCCAAATCGGGGTGTATGACAGGATTTTGTGCTCGGGACTTTCAGGGGGGCAGTTTGAGCCTTGCTCAGCCCTTCTGGTGCCAGAGCTCAGGTGTGTCACCCCCGCAGTGGGAGCCTTACCTGGGCAAGGCACAGAAGGGACAATTTGGGCTCCAGTGGAACCCAGCCAAGCCCTTCCCGACAAGATGAGCCGTACCAAGGGCTGACTTCTCCAGGACACTGCCGTGGGTTCGTGCCCTGTCTAAATCGGTGCTGTCTGGAGGAAATCCTGATCCTGTGACATTCCCACCGGAGAGCCACGGCCCCTTCCCAGCACTTCCCCACCCGTTCCTGGCCGGGGCGAGCGCTGGCAGCCGCTCCGGCCCTTCCTCATCTGTGCTGGGGATGCCGGGCAGAGGGGACATAGGGTGACAGCGGGAGGGGACAGTCCCTCGGCACCCCCGACCGTGTCACCGGGGAAGCGGGACATGCGGCATCGCAGTGTCGGCACTGGTCTGTCCCGCTGTGTCCCTGCGGGATCCGCGGGGCTGCCCCGAAATCTGCGAAAATCGGGAAAAAAAAAAAGGGGCCGGGGCGGGCGGTGGAGTGGGAGCGGGGTCTGACCGTGGCGGTGCGTGCGGCGCGGGACGGGGGGCGGCTGCAAGCGTTTGTTGGAAGCATAAAGGATTCTACGTTCTCTAATTAGAAAAAAACAACAACCAATAAAACGCCGCAAAACCCCAAATCCGAGAATTTTCCACAGCGCGCCTCAAGACCCTTCCACTCCTTCCGCGGGGGACGCCGCTTTCCCCGCGCGGCGCTGCAGCCACCGCGCCCTCTAGCGGAGCCGTGCGGCGCTGCCGTAACCCCCTCCGCTCGGGAATGGTCCGTGCCGGCCGTGCCCCGGACGCGCTCGGTGCGCCCGGAAGAGGCGGCGGCGGCGGGCGGGGAGCAGGCGGGACGGGCCGGGCCGGGCGGCGCGGCCGGAGGCGGAGCCCGCGTGTCCCGATCGCCGCTCCGGGCACCGGGGAGCGCGGGCCCGCCGGCCGCGGGCGGCACGATGCTGCTGTTCGTGGAGGTGAGGTGACGGCGCCGGGGCCATGTGGCGACTGGCGGCGGCGGGAGGCCGCGCACGCCGCGCCGGGGGAGGGGACGGGGCTGACACAGCAGATCCGGGGCGGCGGGCGCGGGCGGGCGCGGGGGTCGGTGGGAGCTCTGGAAGGTTCCGCCGGGGCAGGGGGCGGGGGCGCCGCCGTGACCTTCGGGTGCCGCCGCGGCCCGGCCGTGAAGGTGACGCGGGACACGCGGGGCCTCGCCGAGGCCTCCCGGGAGCGGGCCCGGCCCGGCTTCTCCACACGCGGGGCGGCCCCGCGGGGGCCGGCCCCGAGCGCGGCGCCTCGTTAATTGCGTGAATTAAACGCTGGGGGTGGTTTATGGCGTGGGAGGAGGGGGTTCTGCCGTTCCCCGGCGCGCCGGGTCCGGGCGGGACGAGGAGCGCGGCCTGGCCCGGCCCTGGAGGTCACCGGGGAGGGCGGGCGCCGTGTCCGCTGTGGCCCGGGACGGGGCTTCACCCGCTCGCGGCGTTTCACGGGATTGGGGAAGCGGTTTCAGCCTTTGCCGAACGAACCCGGGTGGCCGCTGTAAACTTTGCACCGAGTTTTGTCCCAAAACGTGCGCGGAGCAAAGAGCTGCTGGGGCCGGGGGGAGGCCCGGGGGGAGCGGGAGGGCGCTGGGCTGTGTCTGCCCCCAGGGCTCAGCTCGGGGGGTTCTGCCCGGGGGTTTTGTTCGGGTGATGGGTGAGGTGTGCTGGTGGGCTCACACACAAACACCAACATGTGCTCCGTGCTTAGGAACCTCTAAATAAAGCACTTTGGGAAACACGTTCTCTTTCTTACACGAATCACCTCAGTTCCGAGCTGAATGGAGCTGAATGTTCCTTGGCTTCGCGGGGAGGAATCAGAGTTGTCGTGAGCACGGTGACAGGTCTGGAGAATTAGAGCTTGCAGTGTTCTGCTGGAAGAGGAGCTGCTGAGGCTGATGGGAGGCAGGAGCAGCTGCCTCATCCCAGGCTGAGCTGGTGAGAGGCCCCTGCGAGCGCGTCTGCACGAGGCAGGTTCTGGAATGCAGGGATGGGGATGTGCTCGGGAGCTGCAGCGGATCAGGGAGCAGCACATGGCTGCTGGTGCTGCTGTGCACAGGAGCTGGAGCTTATCAGCACTTCGGGATTTTTTGGGGAGTCCTAAAACACAAACTCAACTCTGATCTTCCTCTGATAGTGTTGGGAGTTTCTGTGATCTTCATTCTGGAAGCCTCAATAATATTTAAATTTGAGTTCCTGAGGACCATCTAGACTTTCTGAGGGTTTCTTTTCACTGCCAGCACAGAGAACTGGAGTTCAGAGCTAGGTGTCCTGGAATGCTGCAGTTGGATGCCTGGGAGCAGGCAGCAGCTTTATCTGGGATCTTTGGGGATGCCTGGGAAATAAGGTACAGGATGAGTGCAAGTCCTGAGGTTTTCAGGGGAATTGGTTGAGTTATTGTAGCTGTCAGTAGTGTGAATGTGGTGATTGTGCTGAGCCCTTCTCAGAGGAATTTGGTTTCCTTCAACATCCTTTAGTCCCAAATCTCTGTAGTGATGGCTGTATAAAGCTTGTGCTGTTTTATATATGTATGTTGGGGGCAGGCCTTTTTTCTCACTCTAAGCCAGGATCTGTGTGCTGTTAACAATTAATAATTAGATGTATTGGGAATATTAATAAATGCATCGAGAGAAATGAAGTTGATACTGGCTGCTGGGCTCCACTGAGCTGGGTATGTGCTCCTAATTCCACATATTTGTAATTTACTGGGGAAGTGGGAGTCTGTGTGTTTCAGGTAGGTGAGATGCTGCCCATGATGTTTCTTGGTTAGAAATCCAGGATTGTGGGAAGCCCTGGGTGTTGTTGGCCCTCTGGAGCAGGTGAGGCTTCGTGTGACCCCTGTTCAACTGCTGTGACACAGGTACCACCTTCAGACAGCACAGCTGGGCCTTGGCTTTTCCAAGGGCTGGAGGAGGCTCCCTGGGCCCATGGAAAACCCTGCAGCTCCTGGTGGATCACAGGGATCCTGTGACCACTGAAGTCACTGTGAGCTCCAGAGTTACCTGGGAGCACTGAACTGTTACCTGAAACCTGCCTGCAGCTCCAGAGGGGTTCTGTGTGTTGGTTTGACACCAGCTGTTCCTTACCCAGCCTCTGAGTGTGCATGAGCTCTGAGGAGGTGACAGTGAAGCTCAGAGAAGGAGGTCACCCTGTGTCTGAGCCCCTCAGGGTCCCACCTGCCTGTCCCCCAGCCAGCACAAGGCTTCTCTTGGCTGCCTCCTGGAGCTTTGCTGACCTTGGGGTTTTTCCATCTGCTTACCTTTCCATTTCTGGAAAAGAGTTTGTTTCTCCCCTCACAAGTTTGATTAAATTATCTTCTGGTTTTTTTTTTTTTTTTTTTTTTTTCTTTGATTCTATTTCAGAGAGTTTGTCTACTCCAGGAAATCTGTCACCAGCTCTGGGTTAGGATTTTTTGCAGAATAATTTGAGTTAATATTGAAATCAAATGCTTGAAAACTCTTGAGTGCCTGTGTTTTTGTTAGCTTAATTGAATCTGGTTAAGTGTAATTTAGATGTAATTACAATAAGAAAAAATACCCTTTGCCACGTTTCAGAATGGAAATTTTCATCAATAGCCAATTTTTAGGAGTTGCTGGAGGAGAATCTTTCATCCACATTTGCTGGAAGTAATGTGAGTGAGAGGGGAAGCTGTGCTGAGGAGGAGAGCTTTGTCAGCTTGTGGATCCCAGCGAGTGTTCCCAACCTTTGTCACTCTGTAAAGCTTTAACCTCATCATGAAAGTTCCCGATAGCAGCTGGGAGGATCGTGCTGCAGCCAATCCCACAGGCTGGGTGTTTGCAGCCTCAGTTAAATAAGCAAGAATTGATATTTTTGCCTTCTCTTCTGAAGAGCCGCTGGCCAGGACGGAGTGGTTTGCTCAGGGAGCACAGCATGAATTTCCCAAAAGCTGATGTAAATTAGGGACTTTTTATCCTCTCCAGTCCGTGGGGTTTTGCTGTTGAGATGAGTGAGAGCAGGGCTGGATCCTGCTGGGCTGTTACAGCTCAGTGTTTCTAGCACAAGGGGAAGTGGCCCACGCTCTGTTCCAGGTGTGTGTCCCATTGTGCTCCTGATCCATTCATCACTTCAGAGTTGCTTATAGTCCCAGTCACCTCCAGAAATGCAGTAACCAACCCAAAATGTTTCAGTTTCACTTTATCACATTTATTCCTTCAAATTACTTTAGGCCTGAGCTCAGTGCTACCCTCAGAGATGTAGGTAGTGATGCACAGCTTATTTTTAGAAAAGAATGAATCATTTCTTGAGTGTGTCAGGTCTCTTTTTGCTTTGTTGAAAAGTAAATTCAAGGAATTGGGACCTGCTAACTCTGGGTTTGTGAGCAGGAGCCCATTGTGGGCAGGTGATGCTGCCCCAGGAGTGACCAGAAGTTGAGCAGAGTTTAGTTTGGAGCTGCTGAACTGCAGGGACAGAGCCTGTGGGTGCAGCAGGTTACTGGGTTTTGCTTTGCAGGTTGTTTTGTTGGGGAACAACTCTGAAATCTGCAAAGGGGAATGGATACACGTGTGTCCTCTCACCCTGAACTATTTCCAGTTTCCAGCTCTGCTCCTGGGCAAAGATTAATGGGAAGGGAAGACTCTGTTGCTATGTGGATTAAATCAGTTGTTCGTGGGGGGTTTGAATCTCAGAGCTTTGCAAAAACTGTGGTCTTTGTTTTGCTTCTCACATGGCTGTCTTGAACCTCTCCAGTGTTTGGAGGCTTCTTGTGGCTGAACTGGGGCTTGTCCTTGCAGCAAACAGCTCTGGCACGAGGTGTGACCTTGGCAGAGGAATTATCTCTAAAGCTATTGCAACTGCTTCCTTATCCTTGTGCTGTGTGTTTGAGGCCTGCTTCGAGCCACTCCTTAACTTCAGAATCCAGGAGCCTGGCCCCCAACAAACCCAGCTTGCTTATCTGTGCCTTTGTGGATATGAGCTGGATTAATGGCTTTCACCTTTTAAAGTCCAGCAAATTGCAGCAGTGGAGAATCATTCTGTGGTTGGAGAAACTGTTCTAGCTGCTTGTGGGGTGTTGGGATATCTTGGGGGAGAATTTCTGCAAAAGGGTAGTTTCATTCACTGCCCTGTAACTGTACTTGTTATTTCACTACGTGAAAGGAGCAAAAGCTGTGTTTTCCCCCCCGTGCTGCTGCTGGATTGTTGGATTCCTCACCCAAATGCCTTTGAGCAGCTCTGGGAGAGGGACCTTGAAGGACTCTTAATGTTGTGCTGTGGGAATGAGCATTTTTCTGTGTCAGGTGCCAGGCTGGAGTCTTGCAGCTCTTCTTGTCTGTCTCATATGTAACCCTCTCACTCTTAATTATGGTCCTTGCTGCCCAGACCCAAAGTGAGAAGATCCTGTTCCCTTCCCAGCAGGTTGGGATGGTGTGTAAGTTTGTCTTGGCAATTCAAAACCTTTAATCTCCTTGGTTACAAGTTTAAGGAAATCATTAGTGTCTGTTGATGTGTGTGAGGTTCCTGGGGGATGGGATAGGACTTGGGGAAGTTCAGGAGGAATCCTGGCGCAGCACAGGTGATGCTTGGTTAGTACAGATATCACTAATTCCGTTAAGTTATACAGTTTCTTCTCCTTGACATATGTTTTTTTACCTTCCTTTCCAGGAAGGGGTCTGGAGGAGGGAAAATTTCCCTTTCTGGTGAAAGGGGACTGGAGCATTATGACAGTCAAGTCTTTAAAAGCTTATGAGTTCCCAGAGTCCTTGCCGAGTAGCCGCTGCCTCCGCTGATGTTGTCGGATGTCAATAAAGAGAGGTTGAAGGCAACACTTCTAATGGAGGTAGAAACGAAATACTTGGAAAATACCAAGGATTTTCCTGTTTTCATTAATTAAAAAAAAAATCACATAGGTGCTTAATAGCTGGGTAGACACTTGAGATGTGGAACTCTAGAGACAATCACTAAATTCATCTGTATTTTCTGGCTTGAATCCTGAGGTTTTTCTGGGTCACTCTCACTCACTGAAGTGTTCTGGTCTCTTCAGCAGGTAACATCCAAAGGTGCTGGCTTGAACCCCAACGCAAAAGTGTGGCAGGAGGTGCCCCAGGGCAGTGGTGAGGCCGTGCCCCCCACCAATGGCACAGAGCACACGTGGCAGGAGACAGCAGCAGCCCAGGGGACGCCAGCTGAGGGTGAGGTGTTGGCACAGGGCTTTGGTCATTTGGTTCTTCTTGGGGGACACTCGGGGAGTTCAGCTGTGAGGAGCAACCCCTGGCTCTTGTGCATGAGGTTGTCAGGGCTGATGGAGCAATGTGTATGAAAGGAGCAGGAGAAAGCAGCTGATGGTTTCTAAGGGTGGTCTCAGCACTGGGATTGGGTTCAGGGAGGTGTCTGGGCTCTGCTGGGACAGGATTCCAGGGGCCCAGTGATGACCAAGTAACGCGCTAAGAGGGGAGCAGGGTGCTGAACGTGCAGAAGTTGCTGCACTTGAGCATCCACTGGACCCTGTGAACAGGACAATGAGGTCTGAGGGCCACCTTCAATCCTGGGGGACCGAGGTGCTGCTCAAAGCTGTCAGGAGCAGAGCCTGTGCAGTATCCATGGTTAAACTCCTTTCCATTCAGGCTGTGCCACTGCAGTCCCATTCCCATCCTTACCACAGGCAGTGCCCATAACTAAGGATTCAACTCCAGAACTAAGGATTCCACTGGTTTCACTTGTTTGGCTCAGACTGGATCCGAGCTGTAGCTGAGGTGACTCAAAGCATGGCAGAGAATGCAGAAGATGCCCTGCAAAATGGTTTAGTAAAAGTTAGGGATAAAGAAGGGAATATTCAGCTTGTGTGGCCTTGTCAAAGGTTTCTGGTAAGTCAGCAGAAGTGAGGAGAGAGTGCTGGGTTTGTGCTTTGCCTGACAGAAACTCATTTGTCTCTTCATAACAAAGTGAAGCAATTGAGGCAGTGTAAGCAATTTTCATCCCTTGTTTTTAGGAACCTCGCTTCAATATTTTAAATTTCATGTGGAAAGACTGGTTTTTAGATTCTCTGCCGCTTTGGGGATCAATATCAGGATCCTTTATTTACTTTTATTTATTTACTGAGAGTCTAGATCTTGAAGTTGGGGAGGTGTAAGTTCTATCCAACACAAAGTCTAAGAAATACAGGCTCAGACTCTGAGGTACAACTTTCTTGAGTATTTGTTTTAATGTTAGTAGCCTTAATTTTTCAAATGGGAAATATGCTGAAACTTGACAGGAGTTTTCCTTCTGCTGGTGTGCTCCTTTGCCAGGTAACATAGAGATCTCAGAGGACAGCTGCAAGCAGTATGAAGTGATGTATTCCCCATCCTGTGAAGCCCCAAGGAACGGCACAGGAGTTGATGAGGCAGCAGCAAATGGAATTGTCCTGGCAACTGAAGATCTGGGATACCAAATCTATGAAGTGTCTGGTGAGTGAAGTTCAAATGCTGCTGTCAATGTCTGTAACCCCCCTGGAGCTGCTCTGAGTGTGCTGTGACCAGGTTGGAGCTCTGATATGTCCATGTGTACCCAGGAAGCTCCAGTGTGGCCTCAACACGTGGCCAAACAGGTGCCAGGTGGGATCAGAGTCATTTTGAGGGTGAGGTCTGGGGCTGAGCTTTTCCTCCTACCCAGAGGGATTCATTCTTATATTCTGCAATGAGATGTGTCCTTGCCTGGTCTTGTTGCCATGAGGGTGGCAGCTGATGGTGGATGTGATCCTTTTCAGGTGATGGCAGCTCCACTGTGTCCACAGAAGACATCAGAGAATGTTTGAGAAAACAGCTGGAGTTCTGCTTCTCACGGTAGGTGCAGTTAGCTTGGTATAAGTCCTTCAATTAAAATTCTTGGCAAATATCCTCTGCTTGGCTTTATCATCTTGCTAAAAACACAAAAAACCAAGATTTGCTGATGTGCTGTAGAAGCCCTGTGGCACTTCCAGCTGTTTCAGTCCTGTCTGTGCATCTGTGTCCTTGGATGAGGATGACTTCTGTGCTCCACAGTCATAAGATGCTGAGATCATTTACTGTGTGGCACCAGAAGTCTTTTTGGCAGATTCTTTTTGCAGACCAACGTTTAGAGCACTGGAACTTCCTGAAGTTTTTAAAATTATCTTACTATGCTTAGTGTTGATTTGCTGGGATTTGTTCCAGGAGAGAAAAATCTGAGGGTGTTTTGGTTGTGAATGGTACTGGTGAATATTTATTTAATCCTGAAGTTATCCTCTTTTTTTTTTTTTTTTTTTTTTTTTTTTTTTTAGTTTTCTCTAAGTCAGGTTCAGGATCTTTATTAAATAATAATTTCATGTCTTTTAAGAGAGAATCTTTCGAAGGATCTCTACTTGATGTCTCAGATGGACAGTGATCAGTTTGTTCCAATATGGACAATTGCCAACATGGAAGGGATTAAGAAGCTGACGACGGATATGGACCTTATTCTTGAAGTTTTGAGATGTAAGTCTGGGACTTTGGTGTCTGTATCAGTAGCACAAAGAATCCTTCCATGTTTGAGGGATGTTGTAGTCTCTGAGCTGGTTATGGTTTGTTTTTCTGGTAAATGATGGCAAGAACTTTACTGAGCAAAGGCTGTTCCAAACTCCTGAATTCTCATTCTTTGTTCCAAGTTCCATGAGAGAGTCTGCTACTGCTGATATGTGCACAATCTCCAAATTTTATACTTTATTTTCAGCTTCTCCAATGGTACAAGTGGATGAAAGGGGGGAGAAAGTCAGACCAAACCACAAACGCTGCATTATCATTCTCCGTGAGATCCCTGAAACAACACCTATTGAGGTAAATACAGAGAGAGGAAACAAAGAACTCTGGTACTGGTTTTGGAAGGTGTCTTCAACAGGGCTTCAAACAGCACCAGGAAAAGGTCAGCTGGTGTTTAATTGGATTAAACACAGATATTTTTCTTCCAGACCACATCAGTAACTTTTTCCACCTGGGTACATTGTCAAAAAAACCAAGACAAAAACTTACTGCCATTGTCCCTTCCCATTATTTATTACTGTATTTAAACCTTCTTAAGCAAACTTTTTTTCCAGCAAAGCTGAGCTAGCTTGGCTTTTCTGGAAGGAAGTTTGAACTGGTTTCTTTTCAGATCCAAAAATAAATCAGTCCAGGGGATAGCTTGGAATTCAGGCTGAATTTTTGTCACTGCAATAACTTTACTTGAAGTCAGACAGTTGTTTTGGCAGCAAGAAGTGTTACTAAACATTTCTCATTCATTGAGCCCCAGCATGAGCTGAGCTCATTATGCTTGAGGAGGGAGGATAAATAAAATTCCTCCTGATACTTGGCGAACAGAATGATTTAGTTCTTTGTTTTTCAAAGTTGTAACACAGGGTGTTTGTCTACCAGCATTTTTAATGAGTTCTTTTAATGCAAACGCTGAGCAGCTGCTTGTCCCTCTTTTTACAATCTGATTATTGCAAAGTTGTCAGGTTGCCTTGACTTAAAAATATTTCACAGAATCATTGTTGTGTCCATGACTCTGCTGATCTAAAGCCACAATTTTCCTACCTGTTTCATATGGAAATACCACCAGGTCTTTATTTTCTTACCAGCTGGGCCTGCTCTGTTTTATCTTGGGAGGCTGAACTAAGATTCAGAAGCAGGTAGAGGGAATAAAAAACCATCCCTGGTCACAGGAGGGCAGCAGCTGGAGCATAAACTTGGCTCACTTTAGTGTTCACTGTACAAGGGCCCTGAATTTGTCTCCCCAGGAGGTGAAGGCTCTGTTCAAGAATGAGAACTGCCCCAAGGTGATAAGCTGTGAGTTTGCTCACAACAACAACTGGTACGTTACATTCCAGTCCGACACAGACGCGCAACAGGTGAGGTCCTGCTCCTCTGCACCAGCTTTGATCCTTCCCCTGCTCAAACAAAGTGCACATGGGCTTTCTGTAGCTAAGAGAAATATTTATTTACTGATTCCCTTTTTGTTATTTTAATAGATTACTGGCAGATTCTGGTTAATGAGACTAAAGTTGAGAGATTGTGGGGTTATAATTCTCATGCCTGGCTCTTGCCTCGGTCTCAGTGGCCATGACTGGCACTAGAATCCTGAATTTGAACTGGTAGTGAATTTAGCTGGGCTGACAGGGAAGCACATGACTGCACATTTGTGTTAAATCGTGGAACATCCTTTGGGAAGTACAACTTTATCAGGAAATTCTAATGTTGATCTTTTTTTGTATCTGCAGGCGTTCAAATACTTAAGGGAAGAAGTGAAAACCTTTCAGGGCAAGCCAGTAATGGTGAGGCTGCTTTAGCTGCTATTTCTGCTGGGGTTTAATTGTTTCTGTTTGGATGATGGTGACCATTTGTGGGGGTGAACCAAGGACTCAGCAGAGTCCATAACTCTGGCTGTGGAGGCTGAAACGTGAACGAGGTCATGGGGAGCTCTGACAAATTACAGTTCAGTGCCTGCTGTTACTCACAGTGCTGCTTCCCAGGGGGGGTGAAACACATTCCTGTGCTGACTTCCCCTCTCCACTTGCCCCAGAATCTGGGTTTGCAGAGCTCAGGAGAGGGATTCCTGCCACTGTGAGTCTTGAGCTGGCTGCTGCACAAAGCAGGCTGGAGCAAAGTGCAGTAAGAGGAACTGTCAGGATTGGAGTCTGGACAGTTCCTGCTGCATAAAGCAGCATTTATCTTCAGTTTTACAGTTCACCAGCTAAAGCAACGTGTGTCCTTCCCCTTATCATGTTGTGGGAATATGAGCTGGACCGATTTTACCAGTTTTTATTCATAAGCAGTAATCAACCTTCACACCCCTCCAGCAGGCAAGAAAAAGTCCATGTCCTCCTTTCCTCCCAGCTAACACATGGTGTGATTTGCTGTCTTGCAGGCCAGGATAAAAGCCATCAACACATTTTTTGCTAAGAATGGTTACCGGGTGGTGGATTCCAGTGTGTATCCCCAGCCTGTGCAGACCCAAGCCCAGTTTGCCTCCCCCCTGTTTATGCAGCCTGTATATAGTCCTCAGCAGTACTCCATTTACAGCATCGTGCCTCAAACGTGGTCTCCAAATCCTGCACCTTACTTTGAGACACCACTGGTGAGTAACAGTTTGTGAGAAAGGGAGGAGGAGCCCAGCCCATCAGGGATAATTTAATAATCACTAGGGTGAGGGGGTGTTCCAGGTTTCTTGGTCAGATCCTTCTGTTTTGTCATGGCCCTGATAAAGCAGCACTGTCACAGGAGCTGCCATTGGTATTTCAAGGAATTCTGGTGTGAAATTCCATTATCCTGGAAGAGCCCATAGCTTTTCCAGGAATGGGGGTGCTCTGCTAAAGCAGATGCAGACTGAAGCTGTGGGGATTTGGCTGAGTAGTGAGTTCACCCCACAGCAGATGCTGTAGCCCGGTGTGAAATTACAGCCATGAGTAACTGCTGAAGCTGATCATTAATCTGCAAACATTTTCTTTGTAGCTCAGCCACTGAGAGTGTTGTGTGTGTTGCAGGCCCCGTTTCCCAATGGTGGATTTGTGAATGGCTTTAATACACCAGGATCATATAAAACAAATGCTGCTTCTCTGAGTATAGGTCGCCCATTCCACAGGAATAGGTAAGAGACTCCTGCCAGGTGTTTGCTCCTCCAAAACTTCCAGTACTGAGATCCTCAAGTGTTCCTTGCATGTCATGTGCAGTGCTTTCTGATGGGACCACATTATTTTTAATGAAATGTGTGATGTTTTTCAATTTAATTTAGAAAATGAGGTTAAGTAGCAGCTTAAGATCTTAAAATAATGGACACAGTGCTGGAGAAAGTGAAGGTAACTCCTTTAAAAGCCTCAGAGGAATTTTTGCAGACAAATAAATAACTTCCTCCTAAGGTCATACTTGTAATTATGTTTGTTATACACAGATTATAAACTCCTGCAGCACAACATAAGCCTTTCCTGCTGGGATCAGGCTTGTGGAGCTGCTGGTTCCTGCAGTGGCAGTTGCTTGTCCTCACTGCTGCGTCCAACTGCTCAATGCTGGAGCCATTCCTGTAATTTATTTGCTTTATTCCCCTCTTTCCTGAGAGCTGTAAGGACTTAGCTCAGTTATAAACACTGGAGAGTAGGAAACACTTTGTGTTGCTGGAGCAATTGCTCTGTGAATACAATGGAGTAGTAACCTGTGTGTGGGGGTGGGAGTTGTTTGTGTGCAGCACAGGGCTGGGATCATGGGAACTGCTGCTGGGATTGTTGGAGAAATCAGTCAACAGCTGCCAGGGCTGTGAGTGGGTTTGTGGTGCAGTTCAGGTTGGCAGAAGGTGGAACTTCAGGCTTTGCTCTGTGGTGACTCAGCAGAGTCTTACACAGACTGTGGGACTGGGAGCGTGGCTGTGCCTGAAACATGGAGCAGCTGCTCCAGCTGCAGCTGCTGAGTTCCCAAATCACATCTTGAAAAGGTGGTTTGGCTTTTTTTTCTGCTTTAAATTCTGCACAGTCTTAAAACCTGTAAAGTTCTCAGGTATATGGACCCCCATGGAAATACAGCTGCTACAGCTGTGCAAGAACTGTGTGTATCCAAATATGAAATGCCTCCTTGTACATCACATCTGCTTTTAAAATCCTGGTTGTGTAAAGACTTTGATTTGTAGACTTTGGGTGCTGGGATTTGCAGCTTTGGGGTCAGGGTGTGCAGCTCCTGCCGGCCCAGTGATGATCAAGTATCGCGCTAAGAGAGAACAGGTCACAGTTGGGGGCTGGGCAGCCTCTGCTCCCTGCTTCTCCTTCTTCCTCCTCCTCCTTCCTCCTGCTCTCACATCGTTTCTCCTTCTCTCTGCTCTTTTTTTTTTTTTTTTTTTTCCTCCTTTATCTTTCCTTGTCTTTTCTGCTTTGCTCTTCTGCCCAGACAAGACTGTGGCCTTCTCGATGACGGATGAGATTATGAGATCTGAGGGCTGGACGGTGGCTAGAGAATATGAGAACAGCTTGGACAAAATGGAAGAATTTAGTTGACTTTGCTCCACCTCCTCCCTTTTGTTGCTCCCTGTTTTTTGCTGATGGGAAACTTAAACTTTATTGGGCCCTTAAAACTGGTTCTTGATGCTTCTTGAAGCTGGGAAATGTGAATTCATCTCTGTTCAGCAAATCTTCTCTTGAACTGTGGAACAGCTTGTTTGGAGAGTTCATCCAGCTGCTGCTTTTGGATTTCTGTCCTGTCCAAACCTGATTTGTTTTGTGGTACAGACAGTTAATAGTTAAGTGCTGGAGTTTTCTCTGTAACTAAACATTTGTTTAAGCCACTTGTATTTATTTTGTGCTGATTTGTTGCAACATCCTTGTGGGAAAGGGGGATGGAGGAATCATACTTTGGCTGGCACTGGGAGAGTTTCTTCTGATTTCGTGGAATGTTATAATGAGATTGTTTAAAAACAGCAAGGGTGCAAAATCCTCCTGCTGTCCTTAAATTATGAGATGTGCAGAGTTTACCAAAGGAGAGAGAATTTGGGGTTTTTGTCTTTGATCAGTGCTGCATGGAAAACCAGTGAGGGACAAAGGTAGAAAATAGTTGAAAACACCTAAATGCTGCTCCAGAAAACTGTTCCATACTGTGCTGGATCTGAGATTTTCTGGAGAATTCTTCATTTAAGACCCTGAGCCTGAACTTGCAGCAGCACTGAGTGTGCAGAGCTGTGTCTGGGCTCAGAGGAGCCACAGCTTTAATGCTGAATAATCAATAACGGGTTGAAGCATTTGGGGGTTGGGAGCTGCAGAGTCAGTGCTGGGGGTTTGGGGATGGGAGCAGCCAGGCCTGGCAGGGTTCATGGGCTCATGGTAGGGTCACTGTGCCATGTCACTCACCCCTGGCCTCGTGTCTCAGTTCACTTTGTTTGCCTGTGCCCAGATCAGTTTGTTCCTTGGCCTTGGCTTATTTCTGCAGCTCCATTTCCAATGCCATGTGCCAGTGCTGCAGGCCCAGACAAAGGAAAAATTCCTCTTTGAGTTCTCCTGCAACCCTGGTTTTGGGATAATTTTTTTAAGTTTGAGATTTTGGAGGCTTTCTTCCCCTCCTGGGTATCTTTTGGGGAGTGATCTCAAGGAGGAGTTCTGGTGCTTGCTTTTCTCAGCTGCAGTTGGTGATTCTGGTGTGATTCCTGAGCACAGCGATCCCTCAGCTCCTGCTCTGTGTCTGCAGTTGGTTTTGGTGTTGTCTCACAGCTCTGCTCTCCCTGCAGTTGGTTTTGGTGTTGTCTCACAGCTCCTGCTCTCCCTGCAGTTGGTTTTGGTGTTGTCTCACAGCTCTGCTCTCTCTGCAGTTGGTTCTGGTGTTGTCTCACAGCTCCTGCTCTCCCTGCAGTTGGTTCTGGTGTTGTCTCACAGCTCCTGCTCTCCCTGCAGTTGGTTTTGGTGTTGTCTCACAGCTCCTGCTCTCCCTGCAGTTGGTTTTGGTGTTGTCTCACAGCTCCTGCTCTCCCTGCAGTTGGTTCTGGTGTTGTCTCACAGCTCTGCTCTCCCTGCAGTTGGTTTTGGTGTTGTCTCACAGCTCCTGCTCTCCCTGCAGTTGGTTTTGGTGTTGTCTCACAGCTCTGCTCTCCCTGCAGTTGGTTTTGGTGTTGTCTCACAGCTCTGCTCTCCCTGCAGTTGGTTTTGGTGTTGTCTCACAGCTCTGCTCTCCCTGCAGTTGGTTTTGGTGTTGTCTCACAGCTCCTGCTCTCTCTGCAGTTGGTTCTGGTGTTGTCTCACAGCTCTGCTCTCCTGCAGTTGGTTCTGGTGTTGTCTCACAGCTCTGCTCTCTCTGCAGTTGGTTCTGGTGTTGTCTCACAGCTCTGCTCTCTCTGCAGTTGGTTCTGGTGTTGTCTCACAGCTCTGCTCTCTCTGCAGTTGGTTCTGGTGTTGTCTCACAGCTCCTGCTCTGTGTCTGCAGTTGGTTTTGGTGTTGTCTCACAGCTCCTGCTCTCCCTGCAGTTGGTTTTGGTGTTGTCTCACAGCTCCTGCTCTCCCTGCAGTTGGTTTTGGTGTTGTCTCACAGCTCCTGCTCTCCCTGCAGTTGGTTTTGGTGTTGTCTCACAGCTCTGCTCTCTCTGCAGTTGGTTCTGGTGTTGTCTCACAGCTCTGCTCTCTCTGCAGTTGGTTTTGGTGTTGTCTCACAGCTCCTGCTCTCCCTGCAGTTGGTTTTGGTGTTGTCTCACAGCTCTGCTCTCCCTGCAGGGTGAAGCCTCATTTCCGCTCCTCCAGCAGCTCAGAGCACCCCGAGGGGCCGCCCGGCGCCGGGGCCCTGCCCATGGGGGACCTGAGCAGAACCAGCTCCAGGAATTTTGTCATGGAGAGACACAACAGCTCCTTAACTGGGCACCAAGAGCAAGGGTATTCCCAGAAGGATTCTCCCACGGCACAGCTGGAGCAGAACGGCGACTACGGCGTTGGCAGGGGCAGGTGAAGAGCTGAGTCTGGGTTTGCTGTCATAAAACAGCACAAAATGTTCTCCTGTAAGGAGCAGCCACGAGAAAACTGAGGCTTAAATAGATGAGCAGCATGCTGACTTGGGAGCAGGAATGGTTCCAGTTTCACTCTCTGACAAACAGGACAAACAGCTGGCAGTAAGACAGTGAGGTGTTTTTATTTTTAAGTAACAGATTTGTCCCCAGAATTAAAACAGATGCTGGAGTGAAGTTGGCATCTGTATTGCTGTAAATAATAAGTAAATCCTCAGTTGGGAATTTGATGTTCCTGAGTATTTTAAGATATCCTCAGCTGGGAATTTGATTTTCCTCAGTATTTTAAGATTAACTGGTTTTATCTCTTTTTCTTTTAATTCAGAGTTTAGACACTTGAAAAGGCAGATCAGTGAGAAATCAGACTAATAAATAAGTTCATTACTATAAAATAATTGTCCCTATGCTTGGTCAGATGCTCAAGCAGGAAGCTGAGAGAAGCTACTCCCATATTGACTGTTACAAACTTCTTCCAAAATGGAAATTTTGACCCCTGCTGAGGAGGGAGAACATCCCAGAGCTCTGGGGAAGGCTCAGCAGGAGCTGTGCATGCCCTCATGCAGAGCAGGGCCCACTGCAGCTGGGTGATGCCCTGACTGCAGCTGTTCTTGTCTTTAAAGGAGGAATGTCTTCAGAGGTCGGAGGAGACGGGAGGACGACCGAGTTTCAGTGAGTTCTGCTTCTCTTTTTGCAAGGAGTCACACAAAGTGCAGATTGTTGGCTTCCCTTATATCAGAGGAATTGCAGAGTCTTTAAATCTTCAGATTATGTTGGGGGTTTACAGTTTTTCTAGGAAGTTCCCTGACAATTGCTCAGGGCTTTCACTGCTCAGTGTTACAACTCTGGTAACTTGAGTTTTCTCTCTCCAGAGACCTCAGCCTTCAGCAGAAACAAAGACTCAGACACCAAAGTTTGACTTGCTTGCATCCAATTTCCCACCTTTGCCTGGCAGCACAGCGAAAATTCTGGGAGAGCCTTTGCTGGAGAGCAGGATGTCTGACATTGTTAAAGGAGTCTGCAAAGAGAAGGTGCCTGTGCTTGTCTCCATACACACACGGTCCTGTCTGGGTGCTGGGACTCCCTTTTCCTCTTGAAGGGTTGGTTTGTTAAAGCCATGTATTCCAGTGCTTTAATCCCAGACTTCATACTGGTTTGTTCATTTTCCCAGATTTTTTGTGGGAATGCAGCTGGGGCTCATGCAGTTATGCTGTTGTAAACTCAGTGATATTTGGGAATAAAGTAGGCAAAGGAGGAATGTTGGCTGTTGGAGCAAGAACAGTTTGGTGAAGTGTAGGATCTTTGCAGATGAATTTATTCTTTGAGCTGCTGGGACTAAGCACTGATATTCTGGGTGATCCAGCCTTAGTTCTGGTTTTGTCCATCTAAAGAGTTACTGCTTTAGAGGTGACGGTCCAAAAGAAATAAAATTCCTATCATCAGGACTTGAGCAGCCTTTGGGACTACCCCACTTCTCAGATGTGTTAGAGTGCTATATTGTGGAGCAATTTGAGTATTGTTCTGTAGTTTGCAACTTTTGCTCTGTGTGCAGGAAAGCAAAGACTCCCCGTCCCCCTGCCCGGCTCCTGCTGCGGACGAGCAAACGCCCAGCGCTGCCCAACCGCCCGTGCCCAGCGAGAGCTCCCCGAGCCAGGCTGAGCCTGTGCTGCTGAGGTATGCAGGGAACATGCCATGGACATGCCATGGAACCATGGCGTGTCCTGAGCTGGAAGGGACACACAAGGATCATCCAGTCCAACCCCTGGCCCTGCACAGACACTCCAAAATCCCACCCTGAGCATCCCTGGAGCAGTGTCTAAACACTCCTGGAGCTCTGGCAGTGCCCATTCCCTGGGGAACCCTCTGGGGGAAGAATCTTTCCTTAAAATCCAACCTAAATCCCTCCTGGCACAGCTGCAGCCCTTCCCTTGTGTCCTGTCCCTGTCACAGGGAGCAGAGCTTGGAGCTGCCCCTCGGGGTGAAGCTGCAGCCCCAAGGAGTCTCTCCTCAGTCCGTTCTCCAGCTGAGCACCCCCAGAGCCCTCCTCCATCCCCTTGTTCCTGCTCTGGACCCTCTCCTACAGCTTTGGATGTTTTTCATATTGTGGTGCCCAAACTGCACCCAGAACTGGAGGTGAGGCCACCCCAGTGCAGAAGAGTGGGACAATCCCCCCTCAACTCTATAGCAGTGCTGGACCTGGTGCCCCCAAAGCCTGGTGACCCTTTGGGCTGCCAGGGCACTGCTGACTCATTTTCATGTTCTAGCGAAGTCATGTTGGGTGGTGTCTTCTCCAGAGGCCACCAGATGGAAAGAGCAGATCATGATGGGAATGGCTGTGCTGTTCTGTTCTGCACTCGTGACTTCAGAGAAAGGAAATAATCTCTGAAACAAGAGTGTTGGTAGGTTTTAATTTGAATTGTTGTTGGTTTATCAGCACAGTTCAGCCAGAGAGCAAACCAGAAGAAGTGTCTGCTCCGAAGGACATGGCCAGCCCGGCTTCTCCAGCGGCGTCCGTCTGTTCCATGAGCGCTGCAAAGGCACCCCGGACAAACAGCTGCTCACCTGCTGCTCCAGCAAGTGCAGCTCCTGCCCTGTCAGTGCAGGTGAGGCCCAGAGCAGGGAACTGGGAGTGAGGCAGGGAAATGGGAGCGACACTGGGAGTGGGAGCAACATGGGATAGGAGTGACACTGGGAATGGGACACTGGGAGTGGGACACTGGGAGTGGGAGTGACACTGGGAATGGGAGTGAGACAGGGAATGGGAGCAACACAGGGAATGGAAGTGACACAGGGAATGAGAATGACAAAGGGAGCTTTCTCCAGGGTGTGCTGATGGGGCACCTGGGAGCTTCCCTCTGCTCTCTGTGCGTGTTGTTGCTGTTGTGCCCTGGCTCCGTGCCTGGGATGGGCTCGCAGGTGCTTGTGGTGCATAAACCCCGCTCTTGTCCTTGTCCTTGCTCCCAAAGGAGCCTCGCAAGCTCAGCTACGCCGAAGTTTGCCAGAAGCCCCCAAAGGAGCCACCCCCAGTCCCTGTCCAGCCTCTGAGGGAGCATCGCACCAACGTCGCTCCCCCTGCCAAAAACGAAGAGAACGGCGCGGTGGAGAAGGCTCCGGAGAAGGCTCCTCACGAGAGGCCTGAAGGAAGAATGAAGGATTTCTCCGGGTTCCGCGGCAGCGCAGCTCCCAGGGGAGCTGCTGGGAAAATCAGGGAAAATCAGAGGCGCCAGTTTGGACGCAGATCTTCGCCTCAGGGAGCGCCACGCCGCGTGGGCAAGGAGCAGTTCGTGGGCAAGGAGCAGTACAAGGAGCAGCAGTTCATGGGCAAGGAGCAGTACAAGGAGCAGTATAAGGAGCAGCAGTTTGTGGGCAAGGAGCAGCAGTTTGTGGGCAAGGAGCAGTACAAGGAGCAGTTCATGCCACCCCGGTCACCAAAGTAACTCTGGGCCAGCCAATGATTCTCTGTTCAACTTGAGCTGTGGACTAAAGAGCAGCAGAGAGACTTGAGGAGGGAAGGATTCGGGAAGGGGAATACTGAACTGGAGCGTGGCTTGTGCGGAGAAGTTGTGGAGGGTCCCAAAATTCATCTCTAAAAGTGATTTCGTAAATGCTGGAGGATTCCAATCACTATAAATATAGAGATTATAATTTTTGTATTTTTGTTTTTAATTTGCAGAGGGTTTCCTGCTTGAAATCAGCTTTGGGATTGTGAAAGTAGCGTTTTGACAAAGTGAAAGAATATGAGTTGACAAATTAACCTGTCCCTCGTTGTGGGAGGAAGAGGATAAGAGAATATTATTTTTGGAAAATGAGCATTTCTGTAAAATTAGAACTTTTTTTAATGTATTTAACGTTTGGCTTGTGGGCTGGTGTGTCTGCCAGGGACGGCCTGGCATTGCAGAGGCCTCTGCAGCAGCATGAGCGGAGCGAGTGCAGCCAGAACTGTTGTCATCACTTGGTCACTGATGATGAAAACTGAATGTACTACTGTAGTAACCCATGTGTTTCCAGCTTGAAGTAGAGTCTCTTGACCTTACTAATAATTCATTCAGCAAGCTTTTTAAGGTATAAGTTCTGCAGGATACTGGATTGTAGCAGAGTGTGTGGACAGCAGAAATTGTCTCGTAGACGCAGTGGAAGGAGGCAAAGGGAGCACGTGAGAATCTTTATTTTGCCCTTTTTCCTTGCCTCCTTTTGAGGGCAACTCCTTAGGTTTGGGGTTTTGTTTGTTTGCTTTTTCCCTCTCTTGTTACTTTCTCTAATTTCTTTATTACAGGCTTTAGTGCATTTTTTTTTTCTTGGTGTGTTTTCCTGAGGCAGCCCCAGGGTAGGACGGGCAGGTGGCTACATAGCACCTGGTGTTACCTGCACAGGAAAAGAGCCTGCAATTCCAGCTGCAGATGTGGCATTCTGCCTTGCAGGTGGGAACTCTGGGCCCTCCCTGTCATCTCTGGATGCCTGGGCAGCAAACCAGAGCTGTGGCTGGGTTTTCTCTGTGCTGACTCTGGAATGGGCTGTTGGCTGCTGTATTGCCAGAAATCAGGGTTTAGACTCCTGGGAACTCGTTGTTTACAGCTGATGTCATAGCAACTGACTCCTTTTTAACTGTTTAAAGTGGAACTAAAGATGCAGAGTTCAAGAAATCCCCTTGTGTTCAGAGAAGCTGCTGGAGTGGTGGCTCCTTGCCAGCTGTGTGCTAACTGAATTTGCAACACTACTGTGCAGTAAGTGGTTAAGTTTCAGGGTGATTAATGACTGAAATAGGAACATTGAGCACATTAATCTGCCAAAATCAGCATACCAGGGTTCAAAGTTCTATATAAAGTTCTGTTCTAAAGTGTTAGGGAAAAGTAGCTTCCAGCAGTAAGAATCACACCTTTATTTTTTTCCTCTTTTTTTTTTTTTTTTTTTTTTTTTTTTTTTTTTAAGTGAATAGCAAGTGTACAAATTTAAATTGTAAGTTGTGAACACTGGAAAACTCAATTGTGATATATTCTGTAACCATCTTAGTAATATATGCTCGTGTTGCCATAGAATGAATGTAAGTGGCAGTTAAAATTACTGTGAAATTTTTCATCTTCTGATTCCTTAGCCAGATAACCCTTGGCAACTTGGGCCTCAGTAGGAATTCTCTATCAACTGCTTGGAGAGCACTCATATCTATTTTTATAAATATATATATAAAGCCAGAGTTGTCATTTCTCTAACTTATTATTCAGCTTGGCAATTGCTTTGAGTTGATTCATAACACAATATAATGTATTTATGCAGTTAACTGTTCATTTCTACGTGTGTTATAAAGAGAGAGAAAATCATAGAATGGGCTGAGTTGGAAGGGACCCATCAGGATCATGGAGTCCAACTCCTGGCCCTGCATAGACACCCCAAAAATCCCACCCTGTGCCTGAGAGCTTTGTCTAAATGCTCCTTGAAATCAGCCAGGCTTGGAGCTCCCCCCTTCCCTGGGGAGCCTGTTCAGTGCCCACCCTCCTCTGGGGAAGGATTTTCCTGATTTCCCACCTCAACCTCTCCCCAGCTCAGCTTCTTGCCATTTCCTTAGGTCCTGATGTATGTGTGTATATATATATATATATATATATATATATATATATATATATATATATATATATATATATAAACCTCAAAATCACTATTCACTTTGAAACTACCTGTACTGGGTTTGGGAGGTTTTTTTTAATTTAGTAAAAAAACAATCGTTGATCACATCCACTGTTTAGGGATTCTTACAGACCCTTCTCCGTTTATTTTGATAATGCTACTCTTGTTGGAATGATAAGGAAATTGAAAAATTTAGTGTCAAAAGTCCTGAAATGCAATGAACACAAAGTTTAATTCATTTTAAAAGACTCTAAACAATTCCTGCAGCCAAACTGGAACAAAACAAGCCTGTGAGATGGTTCCTGGGTGTTTGGGGGAGGTGTGTTCTGGGATGTTGAGGGAGCTTTGGGGTGCTGCCAGCTGTTGGCTCTTTGGAGGAGGAATTGAGAGGGAAGGTGGTGCAGATGTTGCTCAGAATTCCCTGATCCAGTGTCAGTGACTTGCTTGTGCTGAGAGGACCTGAATGGTGAAGTGGAACTTTGTCCAGATGTGGGAAAACCCAACCGGGTGTGGCTCCATCCTCCTGCTGGGGCTGCTCTGGGTCCTGGGGCTGTTTCCAGTGCAGTGGATTTAGCTCAGGCTGGAACTGTTGGCTTTTCCCAGCATAACCAAACCTCTCTCAGCTTAGGGCACTTGCAATGATTTATTTCACACCTGAGTGCAAGGATTTCACGTGAGCTTTTCCCTTCCACCATTTCCAGCTGTGGTTTGGGAGGTTTCTTTGTGGTTTTTTTTTTTTTTCTTCTTCTTTCTATTCTTTTCTGTGCAGGGGGGAAATTCCCAGTTGGATTCAGAGGCTGTGAAACTCTAGTGGGGTGGGAGTTCTCCTCAGCACTGGGACTGACAGGGATG
Source organism: Muscicapa striata striata (assembly GCA_030060385.1). NCBI lineage: Eukaryota > Metazoa > Chordata > Aves > Passeriformes > Muscicapidae > Muscicapa > Muscicapa striata. Next base: position 241,946 of record JAREIS010000409.1, on the reverse strand, counting down.
AGCTTTGCTTTTTCCTCCTTCTGCTGGGATCTTGTGTCTGTCCCCACCAGTTGGGCAGATTGGGGGAACTGGGACAGAGGAGTGGTTTGGAGGCAGAGCCACTGCTGGGGCAGCTCCTGGTTTTGGGAGCTGGGTTTGTGTCCCTGCCACCACAGCTCTCCCTGCTCCCCTCTGCCTTTTCCCCCTTGGGATCCACATTGTCCTGCTCTGCTGACTCTGGATCCCAGGAGGTGCAAATCCCACCCAACCTGGCAGTTTTAGGAACTGTGACTTGTTTTCCCATGAGGGACAGAAATGCCCTTCCCAGCTTGCTTCTTTTCCAAATTGCTGTGTGTGGAAAAGACCTGGGGCACTCCAGTGCTTCTGCTGGGGAGTGAAAAGAAATTCTTTGCATGTGATAGTAAAATTAAAAGTGCAAAAAGTTTAAAAAGTTTTTGTTTCTTTTGATTTCTAACATTAAGTTAGTTTTATAGTATCTTACATTCCTGCTCTTGTTGTTTTGTTGTTTGTTTTTTTTTTTAATTTTTAAATTAGCCTGGCAGAGTATGATGGTGCAGTTTTAGCTGTAGGAAAAAAAAAAAAAAAAGAAATAAAGTAACCCACTATTAACCAGAGGAGAAAGATGATACTGTGGCAGATCAGTAGCAAATAAGTGACTTAATCAATGCTTTACTGTAGTTTAATAGCTATGGCCTTACTACTTTGTCAATATCAGCTTAATTGTCTTGAAACTGTCTGCGATTTTTACTGTTCCCAGGTGAATTTGCCTGGGCTGAGATATCTGGTATGTACAGATGATATTTTAAATTTGTAAAATGCACCATTGTATTACAGACGATGCAACAGAAATGCACTTCGGGGGGAAATGGCTTCTGATGAGTTTTTTTGTAAATCCTTGATTACTACAGATATGCAATAGAGTTTTTGTTTCTAATTTTGATATTTCCTTCTGAAACGTTAAGATTGTTGCCATTAATCTGAATGATTTATCATGCTCTTCTTTGCGTGTATATATTCCATATAGTCTGAGCTTCCTTTAGGATGGTACATAATTTTGGGTTGCTGTAGTATTTTAGTTTGGCTCTTCTCTTCAGTGCCTTTAGCTCAGGCACTTCAAGAGGTTCATTGAGTCTGTTTTTAATGTACAGTTGGGAGGACTTGAAATGGAATTAAAGCAACTTATTTCTGAAAAAAAAAAATCCATCTGCAAACTAACCTGTAACAACTTTAAAATTTTATATTTAAGAACCAGATGTTTATTTTTATGGAACTTCAGTTATGGATACAGTTTCCAAAAAAAAAAAAAGCAACTTCAAATGTAAACAGACTGTGCATAAATGGGTTTTGTTCTAATTTTTATAGAATACAAAATATTCAGATAATATATTGAGCTCGAGTTACTACAGACATCTTGTTCCTCCCAGATGAATCCAGCTTCCCCTTGGCATTGATGATCTCTCTTCAAAGTTGTAGGAAAGGAGAAAAAAACAACTTATCTGGCTTTTAGACTGTCTGTTCTGGTTTATTCCTGTTGTCAAAATGTCCAAAACAAAATTTGTGTAAAGTAGGTTCATGCTTTAAGTGTTCAAATGATAATACATGTATTTGTATTTGTTTTTGACATTGCCAAGGTGCTATGGGAAATTGAAATAACAGTTAGAAAAATAAAGCTGATTTAAAAGAGAAAAAAAACCCACCAAAAAAAAAAAAAAAAAAAAAAAAACAAACAAAAAAAAAAAAAAAAAAAGAAAAAAACCCTTAAACCACAACTCCCTGAGCTCTTCCTTGTGTCTGTGGAGGTTGAAATGTTTTTAATGCAGTTTGGGGTGGTGAACTGAGACTGAGGACGGTGAAGGGAGATGCTCAGGGGGCTGCTCAGGGCTTTGTGACAAAATTCCTGCTGGGTCCCAATCCCTGCTCCAGCAGGGTCAGCCAGGGCACAGGATTGTGTCCAGAGGGTTCTGGAACCTGCCAGGGAGGGAGAGACACCGCAGAGTTTGGGTCTTGGTTCCTCCCCATTCCTCTTGTCCCTTGCTCCATCCTTCCAGCACCCACTGTAGATTTTGTACCCTCAGATCAGGTCCTGTCCCCATCCATCCTCCCAGCACCTGCTGTAGTTTTGAGGTTTTGTACCCCTGGATCAGGTCCTGTCCACGTTGTCCCCTTTCGAGTCCGAGCAGCCCCAGGTCCCTCCGCCTCCCCGGCGGGAGCTGCTCCGGTCCCTTCACGGTCACCTCCGCTCGAGCTGCTCCCGGAACTCCGGGTCCCTTCTGGCCCGAGGATTCCAGAACCGGACCCGGCTCCGGACAGGCCGGCGAGGCTCCAGCTGCGGGTCTGCTGCCACTGCGGGGGGGAGCCCAGAGCGGAGCCCGGCATGGGAACGGGCAGAACCGGGGCTGGGGACGGGGCCCTGGAGCGGAACCGGGGAGCAGGAGCAGAACCGGAGCTGGGGATGGGGCCCTGGAGCGGAACCGGGGAGCAGGAGCAGAACCGGAGCTGGGGATGGGGCCCTGGAGCGGAACCGGGGAGCAGGAGCAGAACCGGAGCTGGGGCTGGGGCCCTGGAGCGGAACCGGGGAGCAGGAGCAGAACCGGAGCTGGGGATGGGGCCCTGGAGCGGAACCGGGGAGCAGGAGCAGAACCGGAGCTGGGGATGGGGCCCTGGAGCAGAACCGGGGATCAGGTGCAGAACCGGAGCTGGGGATGGGGTCCTGGAGGAACCGGGAGCAGGAGAACCGAGCTGGGGATGGGGCCCTGCCGGGAGCAGGAGCAGAACCGGAGCTGGGGCCCTGGTGCAGAACCGGGAACGGGAGCAGAACGGGATCCGGAGCAGAACCGGGGCTGGGGTCGGGAGTGGAACAGGGCCTGGGACCAGGGATTCGGAGCAGAACCAGGACCGAGAGGAGTCCAGGGTGTGGGAGTGGAACCGGAGATCGGGAGCAGCACCGGGATTTGGGCCAGGAACAGAACCGGGATCGGGCTCGGGCCCAGGGACCGGGAGTAGTTCCAGGCTTGGGGTTGGGTTCGGGCCCAGGGACCAGGAGCAGTACCGGGATTGGGCTCGGGCTCGGGAGCAGTACAGGGTTAGTGTTCGGGCTCGGGTTAGTGTTCGGGCTCGGGAGCAGTACAGGGTTAGTGTTCGGGCTCGGGTTAGTGTTCAGGCTCGGGCTCGGGCCCAGGAGCAGTACCGGGTTCGGGTTCGGAGCGGCTGCAGCGCAGGGCGGGGCCGCGCGGGGGCGCCGCGGGGCTCGGGGCGCGCGGCGGGGCTCGGGGCGCGCGCGCCGCGCGGTCACGTGCCGGTGGTGCCGGGCTCAGCCATGGCGGAGGCTGCGGCCGCTCCCGCTCCCCCCGCGCCCCGCGGCCGCTGAGCCCCGCCGCACCCCGCCCGCACCCGCCCGCGCCATGGCCGAGCCCGCCGCCGTGTCCTCGCTGCCCCGCGAGGTCCGCGAGCAGCTGGCCGAGCTGGAGCTGGAGCTCTCGGAAGGTGAGTGAGCAGCGCCGGCCCGCCCGGCCCTGCCCGCGGGGCGCCTCCGTGTGAGGGGCCGGGGGTTGCGGGGTGCCTGAGGGGGCCGCGAGTGGCGGGGCTGCCCTGAGCGCCGCTCCGGGGTCTGTGTGAGGGGAGCAGGGCAGGGAGGAAAGGCCCCGCCCGGGCTGGGGCTGTATCTGAGCGCTGGGAGCATCTTCTGTACCGGGGACCCCCCGAGAATCCCCGGTTCTCGGAGGGACCCTCGGCTGCGGGGCAGAGGGACCTGAACCCTCCTCCCTCGGGAGGGTTTTTTTCCTGTGGCCTCTTTTCCGAGCTGATGATGCGGAGCGGGACTGAGAGACCCCGGCACAGCCACTTCTGGGTACAACTTTGGGCACAATAATGACGGCAAACCCTGTGTTATTGCCACTTTCTGAATAAGTTCTTTTGCCATAATCGCTTCAGAGCATGCGCTTTTTTTGCTGGGTGGTTTTTTTGTTGTTGTTGTTGTTGTTGTTTTTTTTTTTTTAATGGGTTTGTCTTTGTTCCCCAGCGTTTAAAACGCTGCTCTCGGTGCAGCTTTGTTGTGGATCTCCCTTGTGAAGCCGGAGGGTGAGGGATGAAGCTGAGGAGGAGGGGGAAGTTTGCAGAGCAGGTAGCTCCGATTTGCATAATTCTAATTTTCCTCCCTCCATCAGGGTACAGAACTTGGTGCCAAAGTCAGTGGCTCCTCAGGAGGGTTCACTGCATGGCTGGAATAACCAGAGAATCAGAACACCCTGAAGTGCAAGGCACGCTACAAGGATGTCTCTCTTAGCATTAAAAATTCAGAAAAATCAAATTACAGGCACATCTTTCCTTGCTCTGTTTATCCACACTGCATAAAAGAGACTTTTTGACTCTGGGGATCAGGAATTCGCTGCCAGGGTGAGCTGCCCACGCTGGCACTCAGGGCTCTGCCAGCAGAAAAGGCCATGGCACTGCTCTCCTGCCACAGCTGGGCTGGAGCTCAGCCCCTGAGCTTGGCTGCTTGGGGCTTTTGTTAAATCTTTTCCAGATAAACTTTCTGCAGACATTGAACTGAAGTGATAAAACTTTATCTAGTGTTTGGTTTTGGGGACTCCGTGATAACAAAGAATGAGGAATGGTGGTGTTGCTCAAAGTGTAGCATTCAATAGGTTTTTAAAAGAATTTGTTAAATGTTTTAAGCGTTGGCTTGGATTTTGTGGGGTTTGTTTCTTGTGGCACTGAATGCCTGTTAGGATTTGACCCTGTACTGCAAACTTAAAACTAAATTAATTCTCCTCCTGGACTGGCTGCTGTGACATCCCACTAATCTTTAACAAGCTGCTCCAACAGCTTCAACTTTGGTGCTACAGAGTGGAGTTTTGTGGGTTATGTAAGTAATTCTCTGAATATTAAATCTACTGCCCCTTTGTGGGTTTAATACTTGGATTTCTTAATATGCATTTCAAGGATTTGTTTGTGCAAATCGCTTTTTCTGTCAAAAAACCCCACAAGTACAGAGAATTTTGGGTGGCTGTGTCCCCCAAACTCTTGGGAACATTTTTCAGGGGATGTTGTTGCTGAGATAACTGAGCTGTGGGAAGGGGGAGTGAGGTAATGTCATTGTGGAGTTCTTGAAAAATACGCCCTAGTTTGAGGCTTAAGCTGAGGGATTTTGAGGCTGTGTTTGCATTGTTCAGCTGAATATAACTATGGGCTGTTGACAGTAAACAATATTGAATAGAAGCATTTTATTAAAAATGGCAGCAGGGCTCCATGTGCAACTGCTCAGTTGTTGCTCAGATATGAACACTTGATCCTTTTTTTTTCCCACCCCCTTGTTGCAGCTTGGATTGTCTGTGTGAATATTTCTGTCAGGTTTTTTTGCATAGGAACACCTGATTTTTGGAAGAGGAGAGGAGCTGCAGCTGCTGGGAATAGCCCAGGGTCCCTGAGAGCAGGAGCTGGAGGTGGCTCTGTCCCTGATGGACAATGTGACAGTGGCTCCAGGAGCACAAACATTTGTGTGCACTGAGTTTCATCCAGGCATTTGCTACTACTAACCACCACAGAGAAGAGAATTAAAAACAAAACGGGGGGAAATCTAATATTAAAGCCTTATCTGACATTGTGGTTGTGAAAGGTGCTGTGTCAGCAAGCAGGATGCAAAGTGGAGCAGGATTACTTTAATGTATGCTGGAAATAGAAATCAGAGTTTGCAGTGATGAGCCGTGAGAGTTTCTTAAGGAACAATCTGTGCAGACGGAGCAACAGGACTAATTATACATCTGGATTATTCCTTGCTGAGCCTTGTGGTCAGCAGCAGCCATCCCATCCCTGAGTGCAGTGCAAATGGCTGAGCAGAGCAGTGGGACGTGCTTCAGGAAACATTAATTGTTCATTAATCAACAGAAATTGCATCTTACTCTGTCTTGGTGATGTGTTTGAGACCAATCATTCATTTCTAAGTGTGCATAAGAATTCATTGTGTTCCGTGGATGTGAAGAGCATTTATAGCTGAAGCTGAACTTGGGGAGATCTCCCAGAAGGGATCAGTGTTGATACCTCTGAGGGAGAATATTCAAGTAACAATGGAATGTATCAGCTGAGAATTGGGTCATGGAGCTGTGGGAGACCTGGAACCTGCTCATTACTCATGTTTTCCTTCTTTTCTCACTTTTGGGATATTTTTCTTTCTGGTGCTTTTCTTCATCTGTCAGTAACACCCACATTATGCATCACTAATAATGGGAAGGGCTGTCTTTGTATTTGCATCTGTTTCTGTTTGATGAGTGAAAGTGCCAGGGATATTAACTTTAAAGAAGACTTTTCCTCCCATTTTCACACATCTGAGTGTGGGAGTTCAGTCTCACCTTTGGATTGGGAACATTCCTTGAAATGTTCTCAGTGTGTGCTGAAAGGTGCACAGAACAAGGTAAATGTCTGAATTCATCCCATATTTAGTGGAAAATGTTAATATTAAAGCACTTCACCACCGGGCTTGGGTGTTTTTACACCCTGGGTGAAACATTCCAGCAGCTCCTCTCACATCAACCCCATCCCAGCTGTTAATGGAGCTGGGAAACTCTGAAATATCCAGACTCAAAGGCTCTAATTAGGCATGTTCAGAGGTTTTGTTTCATCCAGGGCACGTTCTGTCACTTGTCCTGCTTGTGTTCTCCTGGAGGTGAGAGCTGTAGCCCAGCCTGGCTCTGCAGGGGTTAAACACCCATATAAAGAGCTTATTGGGCTGCTGGGGTTTGTGCCACTGTGCTTTCTGTGTTGCCTGATGTTTGTAACTAGTAAAGGAGTGTCAGTGGAGGGAAAGGCAGCTGGAGATACCCAAATATCCAGGGAAGGGCAGAGGAATTCCAGCTCAGAACAGCTCAGCCCTTGGACATCATTTCAGCCACTTCTGGGTTCTGTGACCACGTCCCCCTGCCTGGTGGAGAAGGAACTGGTTTCTGTTTGCTTTCCCAGCTAAACTCACATTTGCTGTCTGGTTTGGGATTCTGGCTGGGTGTTTCTGTGAATGTGCACCTGGGTTTATTCCTTTTAAAGCTGATTGTCTCTCACTGGAGAGCTGAGGAGCAGAGCTTTGTGTGAGGGTTTTTCAGAAGCTGAGGAAACAGAAGGATGGTGGCATGTGTGGAAAAAGGAGTATCAGCAAAACGTAGAAACTCAGGACTGAAGGCCAGCCAAATAGGATAGAACCTTACTGGAAGAAAACATGTTGACTCAAGCAAGTGGGTAGAGTCTTTATTTTGTTTGGCTTGAAAATTTCTCATGGAATCAGGGTATTTCTCTGATCTTTTAAAAATTGTGTGTTTCAGGTTGCAATCTCTGATTGCCAGGTGCCTGTCAGAGGAGGTGAGGACCTTTTTTATAGATTAAGCAGCTGAAGCACAGAATTTAAATTACAGAGTCAAAGGAAGTAATTGTCTGAGTAGGGACTGGCTGTATGGATTGTGCTGAGTGAGCAGAAAGGTTTCACTTCAGTTTCTTCCCCCACTCAGGGAGGAACTGTGGGCAAAGCACAGAAAAGGTTGAAGAAGAGCTTTATAAACATAAGCAAGTTGGATCTGATCAGCCTGTAGCTAACAGGACTTACAGGTGGTTTTTGTGCATTTATGCAGCATCTCACCCACATGTCTTGCATTAGGCAAAACCAGCACTGGGAAAGCTTTAATGTTGCTTCCTTAATTTACCTGCAGGACTGGCAGCAGATGGGTCCCAAATCTGCTGAGAGATCTGAGCAGGACTTTGAGGCAGTCAGAGTCTGTGTGCAGCCAGTGCAGGTAGAGTTTGAGAGCTTTGAAATGCCTAAAACCTTCTGGAGCTGTCACAGGGATCATCCAGCCTTGCTTGGCTTTACAAAGATCCCAATAAAGATCCCTCATCTGCTTTCATTGTGGATGAAATTGTATTTTCTTTAGCTTCACAGCCCAGGAAAAAGTGATGTAAGCATGGAGCACATGGATTCTGTGCAATGTCTGTGTCACAGGAAAAGGAAATGCAGCTCCAGTCGTGACCAAGAGCAGCAGAATCCAGATCTGTCACCAGTGCAGCAAACAGAAGGTCCACGAGATGATCAGAGACTTCTGCTCTGCAGATGGTCAGAGCAGAATGATTTCAGTGATTAATGCTTTGGAGGGAGGGAGTTAAACACAAATACTGGAAGAAATATTTTGCCTACTGTGAGTGGGAGTTGGGTTTTCTGTTGGTACATGATTGAAGCATGTAAGCATGGGGAGGAGGAGGAAGGTTTTTGGAGCATCCAGACTAGAATAATAAATAACCAGGAAGGTTAAAGAATGCATATTTTTGTGTTGTCCCTTTTATACTTAGGAAATGAGGAGTGAGTTTAGAGCTCTTGTTAAAATCTGCAGCTCTGACCCTTTGCCTTGGGGAGAGGAGGAAATGAGAGGCTTTAAAGAGAGTCCTGCATCTCCTCCCTGGTCTCTTCTGTGAGGCTTTGCTGGAGTTAGAACCAGTTTCCTCAGCTGGATGGAGGGGACATCTGCCAGCAGTGATTCCCTGAGTGGATTTCATGACTGTTAGTAGTTGCAGGTGATATTTGCCATTTCAGCTGGGAATTTTGCATTTTCAGGCTGGGAATGTTCAGCAGACCTGCTGGCCTGGCACAGCCGCATTTGGAGTTTGTGGTGTCCTAGATAACTGATCTCCAGCTTGCTATTTTAAATTCTCTAGCATGAAATATTGAGTAGGAAATGTGATGGGTGGCAGAGGAGCTGCACAGAGCTGCTGCTTTTCCCAACGTGCAGAAATCCTTGGAGCACCCCCCGTGCTTCTGGTTCAGTGGTGATGTTGTGGAAAGTGTGATGGTTCCTTCCTGATCCCCTTTCTCTGATTAGTGTTTGTCATGGAGTTTTCTGTTCTCTGGATTTATCATGTTTATTCAGTGGCAAGTTTCAGGAGCCAAAGAGTGAACTCATGGTGAGCGTTCCCAAGGGATGGGCAGAAGCTGGAGAGTTCCTGTTTGCATTTCTTTCAAATACAATGTGCAGATAATTCCTTGGGATGGTTTTCTTTAAACCGTGTGTCTCAGTTATAAAAAGCATTTCCTGAATATCTCGATGAGTTACTCAGTTGCTTTTTTGGACGTGGATTCACAGGGAGGGGAATGGAAGCATTTTTCTCTGTTGAGGCTGATTCAATCCAAAAGTTTTTTGGAGAGCTTGTGCAATCAGGGATAAGTCATCAGGCTAGGATGTCTCGTTCTATTAATTAGAATGGAAGACTCCTCCATTTGCACCGTGTGTGAGGAAATAATGATTTATAGCTAACGGATGCTCTGCAGGCAGCAGCATTCCATATGCTACACAAATTTTCCCATTGCATTTCATGCAAAGCCTTGGGAAAAGCGTCACACCTGTATTTCTCATCTTGGATACTGGGTTGTTACTCTTGCCTGATATTTGGAATAAAATGCCTCTTTCCATCAGTTTGTGTTCTTTTCAAACTTCAAAGTCGAGAGTTTGTGAAACACTGCTTGAAGTAAACATAGGCAGGGTGTAAGTTTAAGTTAGTTTATACCAAAGATAGTAATGTAATAGTAACATAACTTTCCTTGCTGTGAGCAGTCACCTTAAGCTGATAAAAGAAAAAAAAAAAAAAAAAAAAAAAAAAAAAATGCTTAAAAGTTTTAGCACTTCTCTGCCAACATAAACTCTTCCTAATTCTTGTTGACTTGAGAATTGCTGATGCAAACTAGGTCTTCCTGGCCTCTGAATTCCACAGGGATGGGAGCCCACAGAGCCTACAGGGCATCCATTAATACATTTTGTGGACCCAGGATTCCCATCCCTGCCTGAGCCATCAGCCACGGAATTGTTCCCCAGCAGTCAGGCAACCTGCTTCCCCCAGCTCCATGTCCCTAGGGAGCAAAAACAACCAGGAGAATTGTATCCCTGCCTGATAAAATTAGGTCTTCTGTAATCTCCCTGTGCACAGCCGGATGGCTGGCTGCCTTGAAAAACATATGTTTTAATGCAGGAATAATGCATTCCATTTGGGATGGCTGTAGCCGTGGGAGCTGGGTGCCTGAGTGCATGGAGAGCTCCCATTTTGCCTCTGGGATCAGGACTAATGTCAAACATCAGGTCTAAAGTGCAGCAGTGGAGAAGAATTGTTTGGGATGTGTTTCCTATCTTTTGCTCTTAGGAGGGATGTTGTTCCTGGGGCTCAGTCCTAAAGGAGTTGGACAAGCGAGCCTTTTATTGGAGATAAAGGTAAACTGCAAAGATGAGTCAGTGTTTGTATTCCTCACTGCATTAAGGAATTTACTTGGGATCATCTAATACAGGTTTATAATTCATTTCTCTGAGAGCAGCACAGGTAACTTTTGGAGGAATTTCTGCTTTATCCCCTTCCCTCCTGCACAGAGGGGAACACTCAACACACGCCCGGTGCTGGGACAAGCCAGGGGAGATTTTGGAAATGCTGGGTTTGGAATTGGTTTTGTACCAGCAGTGTGAGTTCTGATGGGACACTTGGTTGGCCGTAAGTTGGAAGGATGCGATCAAAACAGGAATGATACAGCAGAAAAAGTCTGAAAGATTTGGTGTCAGACCCTGTCCTTGTATGGGATTCCAGAAAGGGCTGTCAGGTGAGGACGTGCTTGAAGGAGGTTTTGTGTTTCCTGTTGTCCCTTTAATGCACCAGCTCTTCATTTGGGGTGCTAATTGACCTACCAGGAGCCATTTCTGTTTGAAGCACCTTTTCTGGAAATGCTGTGATTTGCCCCCTGAGAGCAGCAGAGTACATCGGGGTGGCCAGATACACCTGCTTGCTTTGCTAATTTGAATTGTGCACTTCTCTGGAAACAGTGATCCCAGAGAGGAGCTGCCCAGCCAGAAGAAGCCCCGAGGAGGGGAAGGAGGCTTTGAAGTTTTTTCTAGCAAGAGGTGAGAGCAGAGTTAGGAGTTGTACAAGGTCACTGAGGGCTGTGGTGTGAGGAGTGCTGGCCATTCCTGCTCTGCCATCCCTGCTCACAATGTGCATTGTCACTGGGCTGAGGACAAGGAGAGTTCCTCCAAGAAGCTGGGAAGTGACATGGCAAATTCCAGGCTGTGATTATTCACCCTGGGATGGAGACTGGGGTCAGGAGTCGGGTGATCCGAGCGAGATAAAAGTCGCTGATCCTCAGCAGAGCTGGTAGAGAATAAACAGATCTGCATTATTAAACTGTGCTGCCTTGTTTTTCCCCTTTAATTGAATACAAGTGGAAAATGCCTATTAAAGGTGCTCCATTTCTGGCATTCAGGAGATTGCTGAGTGTCCCAGGGGTGTTGGAGCAAGATCCTGATGGCGCTTGCAGGGCTGCCCGTGGTGTGTGATGAGGAAGGGGAGAAATTCTCTGTTGCATCTCCAGGCTGGGGAAAAAAAAAAAAAAAAAAAAAAAAAAGCAGCTGTCTTGAGTGGTGTGTGTCCTCAGGAGCTGCAGCCCAGGTTTCATCACAAAGCCTTGGCAGAGCTCAGGCTGCTCTCACCTCCTGGCACCTCACTCCTTCCATCCCGGGGAGCTCCGTGCAAAGCTGTGAACTTTGGCAAACTGCAGAGGGCATTGGATGGAACTTTTAGGAATCTAAATTGTGTTTTTTAAGAAAATACCAAACCTTTCATTGCCTTTGGGTTTCATAGCTGTGAAAGAACCAAATTATTAATTATTTTGAGACTTTTTTTGGGGCTTTTGTGTCAGTCCTGACAAAATACTGAAGGTGAGGCTGAAGCCCCTTGTGTTACAAAAAGGAGATCTCCCAGTGGCCAAGTGCTCGGTGTAAATGTTTTTTGAGACTGAGACCTGTGTTTATTCTTAGGGCAGAAACTTTAAGTGATCCCTTGTGGATTAAAAAAAGAACAATTCTTATTGTAATTGGAATGAAAACCTCCATTCTTACGCAATTTGGGGTTGGAAGTGAAAAGGGGGAAGTATTGTTATTGTGAGCTGCCAGGGAGGAAGGGGGGGAGATGCACAGGGGTGAGGTGAGCTCAGACACAGAGCAGGGGACATAAGACCCTCCATGGCTGAGGGGATTTTGTCACTCCCACTGTGACATTTGCAGTCTGCTCACCCTTGAGTGGATATCTCATCCTGCTGCACATTCAGGAAGCTTCTCCATGGTGGTGATGCTCAGGTTTGGCTGAACATGATACAAACCCACTGTATTTTTGGCATTTCTTCTATCTGCTTTAAATTTTCAAGTGCTCCTTGAAAATGTCTTGATTTTAAAAAGTCGTGTGGTGCAGAAAGAAGTCAATTACTGAGCCCCAAATAGGGAGAATTGTGGATGAAGGCGAAGCAAATGAGTCAGATAGAAATAATCCCATTATGTCTTGGCTGCAGCCACACCTAGAAACCTTGAGCAAACATTTCTGCATAGTTATTCCTGTGTTTGATACACTTTACTTGTTAAGTCCTGTTTTAAAATTGCAGCATGTAAAAATTTTGTAGGGCCAGTTGCCATTAGTATTAAGGACTTGGGAACATTGTTTTAGTCATTTTGACCAGAAGCACAGAGACCTGAGTTAATTTGCTCTCACATTTCCTCAAAATCAGAAAAACCTATAACCCTGGAGCTGCTGTTGCCTTGGAAGGATTTCAAGGCACTTCTTTTTGCAGTAGGCCTTCAAAAAAATCTCTGGCTAGACGAGCAAACAGGAAGATGTAATTACCCTCTGCCTTTTGTGCACCAAATCCTCCTGCATTGAACAGAGCTGTGGTAAAACACTTTCAGAAGTGGCTGCTTGTAGCATGGGAGCTGTAAGGAAAAGCATTTGGATCAGGCTAAGACATTCCTGATGTCATTCCTGATGTTCCTGTGATTCCTGTCCTGTGTCTTAGGGGATAATTACTCACCTCATGCTGTGGGTCTCCTCTCTTTCATGGTGGATAAGCTGATTTTTAATAAATCTGAACAAAGCTATTTTTACAGGTGTGATTTTAAGAAAAAAAAAGGAAAATTTTTACCTTTCTCCTCCCTGCCTCCTCTGATTGCAATTCCTCTGTTGTAGCTCTGTACAGGGGGGTTGAAATCTCCCTTGTTTTGTTACCTGTGGCTGGTGCTGATTCCAATGGGTTTGGATTTTGGTTCTTGTCCAAACACATTCTGTTTGCTTTGTTCTGTTCTCCTGTTCTGCCTGCTCTCCTTTGGGCTTTGTCCTGAGGAATGGGATCCTCTGGCTCAGGAGAGCTGCAGAGATTTGTCCTGCACACCTTCCCTGCAGGATTCCCATTCCTTAGGGATCCTTCTCAGTTATCAGTGTGCAGTGGCACAGCTGAGGGTGTTCAACCTGTTCACTTCCCTGTGGGATCTGAAAGTCATTCCTGGGGTTGAACCCGATGGGAAAAGACAAATGGAAATCAAGGTTCATGCACTGGAAGCTCTCAGGGATGTATTTATGGAAGTTGAGTCTGTGGCAAAGGTGATGTTTTCTTTTTCTCACCTTCCAGATATTTAATTGGATTCAGCAAAGCACAAGGGAGGGAGGCACAAAATAAGGGGATGATGGTCATAAAAGTTCTCCAGATGCCAGAGGTTGGCCTCTTCTCCTAGAAAAGTAGTTACTTTTTTACGTTCTCTTGTTGAAAATGACAGAAGAATGTTTAAAATGACAGGCCAGGTGAAACGGTGTGAACACAGAGGTGTTCCAGCAGAGACACAATGATTTGGGCAGAAATATAAAAGAAAAGAGTTGGCTGGAGGAGTGGAGGAGGAGAAAATTGTCTTCTCTTGAGTTTGGCTTCAGGTTCTGGAGGATCTGAGCCTGGTGCAGCTGGGAGTGTGTGTGTGGCTTTGTGGTGCTCCCACCCTGGAGAGTGGCAGCTTGGGGCTCTGCTGGTTCAGCTGCTCCTGCCTTTGGGTGCAGGAGCTTCCAGGCACAGAGAAATTCCCAGTATTGCAGTGGAATCCTTGCCACCAGGTCCTGCTTTGGGTGCAGGAGCTCTCAGGCACAGAGAAATTCCCAGTATTGCAGTGCAATCTCTGCCACGTGAGAGGAGTCTGTAAAATAGTCCAAGAAAGGGAGAAGGAAAGGAAGTAGCGAAGTGAAGGGATCTGGGAAATGTCAGAGCTGGTTCTTCTGTAATTCTGCTGTCAGGAAGAGCTGTTTCAGAATAGTTTTCTGTGGGTGAAGTGTGACAAGAAGTCCCCAAGAGGTGCTGTCACATTGGGGTAAGCTTGCTGTTGTTGGATTGTTTCCACCATTCAAAGAGATTGTTTGAAGCTGTTTCACGGATTCTTAGTTGAAAGGTGCATTTCTGCTCCTTCAGCACATTCTGCCCCGAGCACTTGCAGACAGATCTGTGTCCTAACTCACTAAACCAGTTAATGGTGGAGCTCTGAGCACATTGTCTGCTGTCTGCTGTGACATTGGGCATGCCAACCCAAGGCCTGGCTGCTGCAGGGAGTCCCTGGCTGAGGGGAAAAGCTGCCTTGGGTTTCCTGTGCTGTCCTTCCCCTCTGATTGTGCAGGGTGTGAATCCAGAGCGTTATCTGGGGATGGAAGCACATCTGAAGGGGAGGAAGGCAGCAAGGCTGGGCAATGTGCCAATTGCTCGGAGCCTTTGTTAGAGACCAAAGGAAACCTGTGTCCATTTAGGCTTTGCTGCATCCCCAGGGACTTCCTTGGCCTCTCTGGGAGGGAGCTGAAGGCAGTGGTGTGGAAGTGATCACACAATTCTGCATGTCAGTGTCCATTAGCTCTCGAGCTGCTGGTGGTGTCTGAATTCAAAGATTTTGTGTTAAATTCTCAGGATTTTCCTGCTGAGGGTCTTTCAGGTGAGCACTGACCCCATCTGCTGTAACCAGACATGGGGAAGGATGTTCTGTGTGGAGCTGGTCCCTTCCAGAACATCTGGAGCCTGTGTGTGACTTCCCTCTGCTCAGGGCAGGACGTGTCCCCACTGCTCAGGCTGCCTTAGCCTGGGGAAGGAGCCTCTGGGATCTGCTGCTTTCTCCATGTGATAAATTCCTCATTCTCAGCTTGCTGCATGCAGAAATAAAAAGGAGAGACAAGCTCAAGTATCAAATGCCAATTTTAAATGAGTGCAACCAAGCAAATTAAAAATGGGCAAGTTTTCATGTTTGGATCTTTACCATTCCTTTTCCTCTGCATGAAAAGAAGATTTTGGAGTGATTTATGGCTGTCATGCTAGGTTTCTCAGCACTGAGGGGTGCAGCACTGTCTGTCAGATCAGCCGTTGATTTTGACAGGCTGCATTTCTGGGCCAAGGCTTTTTTTTTTTTTTTTTTTTTTGTTCCTCCTTTTAGAGCTTTTAACATGAAATATTCAATCCTGCCTGTGCACAGCACAACTGATGCAGGTATCACACTTGAGAGAACTGTGAGCACAGGGTTGGGTCGTGAGCACATCCTGCGCTTGTGGCTTCTCTGTGGTTTTGTATTTTCGTGGAGTTGGAGACCACCTGCCTTTGACCTGGTGGTCCGAGGAGGAATTTTGTTGTGTCTTCTTCCAGCAGAATTAGGGCTGGAGAAAAGTTTCCTGGCTAAAAATGAGGTACTGCAGCCTGCAGGTGTTTTTTGGATGCTCAGGCACTGCAGGTCAGCGCTGTGTTCAGTAGGAAGATCTCGGCTGGGATCCTCCAAAGAATTAATTTGTTTCTTTGTTTTTTATTCAGTTCTGTGTTGTGCTTGTAGAATCCCAGTGCTAAAAAAGAAATAATCCTGTTGTGCAAGAGATGTTGGAGAGAAGTGGCTGTTTTATTTCCCAAACATCATCATTTTTCTGGAGAGGCTGTTACGTGGCATGGCATGAATTTTACTTCTGTGAAACACGTGGAGTCAGCAGAGAAGTCTTGGAGAACAAATTGGAGGGCAGTGATCCAACCCAGGGCTGTGTCCACAGTCCTTCTCTTTCAGAGGTTTTTTGCTTAATTGCAGATTTTCTATTTGGATGTTAATCCTTTAGTTTCTCTTTCTTGGCAGAATATCTCATCTTAAATTATTACTGTCAACACATCCTTAGCCCTTGCTGCCCCTCCACCCCCTAATTGTGAGTGCTATCTGTGCTGCTTTGCTTGGTGTTTGCAGCTGAAAGCAAAGCCTGCTGTGAATATCAGATTTTATCCAAAAGACACAAGCAGCTCCCCATTAATATTATTACACTGACACCCTGGTTTTATAAACAGTGGAATGTTCTGTGGAATGGTTGTTATCCAGTGATTATGGCTCCATTAGGCACAGGAACAGATGGTTCCTGTCCAAGTACTTTTTCTGTTGTCATTTCTAGCAGGAATAAAAGGGAATGTTGAATTTTCATCTCTCCATGGTGAGGCTGGAAAGGTCACATAGGCTGTGGTGAAGGAGCTGGTATTAGAGTTTGAGAGACCAAGTGGGAAGTGAACTAATCTATGGAATCATGGAATGGTTTGGGTTGGAAGGAGCCTTAAAGCTCCTCTGGTTCCACCCTGATGCCAGTCAGGGCTGGGAGCAACCAGGGAGAGGCAATTCTTACCTTGCTTTTTCAGGTTGTGCATTTGTAAAGTTTTGTCTCTCTCTTTTTTTTTTTTTTTTTTTTTTTTGGTAGGTTTGGGATTTTTCTTGGACATTTTAGACTTGTGTATTAAATTCTGCTCTGTCCATGCCTAGAGAGAATTTAGCTGGCAGGACTTTTTCCTGTTGTGAGAAGCAGAGAGTTCAAAGCTGGGCTTCTGTTTTTCAGTGAGTAAGTTGGAGGATTTACCTGTCTTTTTGCATAGTAATAAAGCCAAGCTAATTCTGTAGAATTAACTGCTAATGAGAAATGAGGTAATAAAGTTTAGCTTGTTATTGAAAGTAATTCTGCTTCCACCTTGGAGGGACATTGGCTATTGCTGAGAGAAACTGCAGAGTCACATTTGCTTGAAATTTAATGCAGAATGGAAAATTAAAATATGATCTCACTCTCATTAAAATTAAGTAATTGATGTCATCATTCAGTTATTTTTTAGGAGCTTTCGACAAATCTTTTCAGGTTGTTATTAGAACCTGACCAAGCAGGGATCCTTAAATTGGAGGGAATGGGGGTTTGTTCTCTGTTAGGTAACAGAGAGGTGAGGGAGCATCTCAGGAAAATCCCCAAGTGACAAATTCACAGCTACCAGTGTTCTCCTCATTCATGAATTCCAGCTCAGCATCACCCATTGCAGGAAATCTTTCATCTCTTGCTTGGGGTTAGTGCTGCCTTCATCATTTTCAGAGTATGAATATTTAATTTAGGGCTTCTTCAGGCTTTTAGCAGATTTATCAGGCTGCTTCCTGTGCTGGTGGATGTGAGGACAACTGGAGAGAGCTTTAGGATTCACTTGAGGTATGGAAGTAGGGTTTATTTGTTTTGATTTATTACTGAAATATTTTTAAGGAGCTCATCTTGTTCTGTGAGTAACTACCCCATAATCTAAACCAGAAAACAGAACCAGCAGTTCTTACTTTTCCAGTGCCAAGCAGTGTTTTGGTGACAATGTCCAGCTTTTACCTGTTTAGGGCTGAAATCTGTTCATACTGCTGTTATGTGGTTAGAAGTTGATATAAATATTTTATAACTTTGGACCCATTTTTACAGTAAGTTTGATCTTGGAGAGATTAGTGCAAATACATCATGGATTTTTTGCCTGTTATTAGGCATAAAGTTACTTTTTTTCTAAATTCAAGATATTCTGGTCAAGTGAACAGAGCAGGACATTAGGGCAGGTCTGGTGCCTTTCAGCACATGAGAACCCCCTTTTGTTTGTGTTCTTTTAGTTTTTGTTTTTTTAGTTTAGTTTTTAGTTTTTGTCAAGTTGCTGACTGTGTGCTCTTAAATAATCCTGCTGATTTCTCCATGCTTCCTTCCCTCTACGAGCGAGACATTTGAGAAATCAGTTTATTTAAATTGGAAGAGGAGCTATTGCACCCTGAGAGGAGAATTCTCTGTCAGAAGTAGTTGTGGATTTGGAGATGACTGGTGAATAAGATCTTTTTTACTTTTAGGCCTGTTTATTTTGGTTCAAGGGGCACTGGTGTCAGTGTGGAAGGGATATATATCCTCCCAGTTTTGCGAAAATATGTTTTGATGGTGATGTACTGATAGCAAATTCCATGGGTGAGGATGTTTGTGATGGGAACAACAGAAATATCGGGGTGATATCACAATATCCTGCACAGCAAGGGCAGTAAATTGACTACTTCTTCTCTTTATGGTAAAAGGATGGGTTTTTTCTATTTAAAAAAGGCCATTTTGCACCAAAACCTGTGTTCATTCTTTCTAAAAAACTAATAATATGCTTTGTTAATTAGGAGAAATGGGAGAAAAGTCTATTCTCCCCTGTAGTAGCTGAGTTCAGTGACTTTGGGGTGAGTTTGCTGGCAGCTGGGTTGTTGGCTTCTCTTGCCTCATTATTTTGATCTTTGAAAGGCTTTCACATGAGAAGGATCTTGCCACATCCTGCTCCTCAGCAGGAACAAAGCTCTGCTGGAGCAGACGTTGACTCTGCCCAAAGAGCCCTGAGCAAAAGTGGCTCCTCGTGTGATCCTTCTTGTAAAGAGCCTTGCAGCTGACAGGAGAATGGGCTTTTTTAGGCTGCTGGTGCTGTGCCAACAGGCTTTCCTTAGCAGTGCCATTCTTTAGGAGCTGTGGATGCTGATGGAAACACAACTGAAAGCTTCACACAGCCCAGGCTGAGTGCAGAGCCTGGGATCTGCTGCTCATGCCATGCTGGGCAGGACATTTTTCTTCTGCTCTGTCTATTTAAATCTGCTTTCCCAGGCTTGTAGCTGACTTGAATGGGTTGTACTGTTGAGTGCAGCAAAGCTGGTCATGGTTATCTATTCCTGGGCTGTCCATTCCCTTTCCCTTTCTTTCCTTTTCCTTTCCCTTTCTTTCCTTTTCCTTTCCCTTTCCTTTCCCTTCCCCTTTTCCTTTCCTTTTCCTTTCCTTTTCTTTTCCTTTTCCTCCCTGCTTTCCTCCCCCTTTTCCTCCCCCTTTTCCTCCCCCTTCTTTTTCTTTTTCTTTTTCTTTTTCTTTTTCTTTTTCTTTTTCTTTTTCCTTTTCCTTTTCCTTTTCCTTTTCCTTTTCCTTTTCCTTTTCCTTTTCCTTTTCCTTTTCCTTTTCCTTTTCCTTTTCCTTTTCCTTTTCCTTTTCCTTTTCCTTTTCCTTTTCCTTTTCCTTTTCCTTTTCCTTTTCCTTTTCCTTTTCCTTTTCCTTTCCATTCCTGAGATATTCATTCCTTGGATACAGGATTGTGTTTGGGATGGGCTGTGCAGAGCAGGCTCAGGGTTTTGGTCGAGGTGTTTTGGCTCCCACCAGTCAGGATTTTAGGGAATGAGTGGAGATCTCTGTGCTGCTCCTGGAGCTGCTGCCTGTGTCAGGAATTCGGTGGGAGGCTCCGCCAGTCAAATTACAGGTGTCGCCCACTAATTGGAGGCTGGTAAAAGTTTAATAATTGTATTGCTTTGCCTTTAAGTAGTGGGATCCTGCTCTGGTGACTAATCCTGTTTAATGGTGACTGTCCTCGAGTGAGCACTCGGGGCTCTGTTCCACATTTCAGTGCTTTGGGAGAAACTTTTTTTCTGTTAAGAAAAAAAAGAGGTTATTTTTTTCTCTTAATTTTGCTTAGTTTTCTTAATTTTTTTGCTTATTTCTCTTCTTTTTTCTCTTAATTTTGCTCTCTTAAGCAGCCACTACTTTCTCCGTTGTTTTTTCTATGGAATGGGAGCAATATCCTTATGAATACACACTTGGCCCTGGCTCCTTAGGAAAACCAGGCAGGAGGGGTGTGGGATATTTCCCACCTCTGGATTTTTGAAAGATTCATTCCTGCAATTGATTGTTGACTGTGCTTGGTTAGTTCTATTTTTCACTTGGGTTTTGTTTGAGGAGGGATTTTGTAAGTGCCAGTGCCTCCATTAAGTTCTCTTTCTTTGTTTCATCATGCATAATCATCGACCTCATGGCTGTGACTTGGAATAGCATTATCCCATCTGGAAATACATAATTACTGTGCTGGGTGAGGTGCCAACTGGGTTAGGTTCTGGGCTCTGTTTAAGGGCAGGTCGGAGTTGCTGAACACTTGATGTGAGCAGCTGTGTTTGATCACCAGATAGGGCAATAATTGCTCTTAATTTCTTTCTTCTCTTCTTGCATCTTATCCAAGAATCTTGGATTTACTTAAGAAAAGTAGCTCCAGCTGGATTGAAGTGGGATGTGTACCCAAACTGCCTTTTGGTATGGTTGGAAGAGGTGTTGCTGTGTTGTCAGGATGGGAGAATTACAGCAAGGAGTCCTGTGGCCCTTGGCTTATGTTAAAAATTAAAGTCAAGAGAATCATTAAATATTGACACCTGAGAGCCAAGGAAAGGAGGCTGAAAGGAGGATTAAAACCCACAGTAACTTCTGGTTTAATCTCTTTGGGTGCCAGCATGGTTTTGTCTTTGTTTTAATTCCTGGGCTAAAACCAGATTTGATTTGGAAAATCATCCATCCACACTTGTCTGTCCCTTGTAGAAAGTGCAGACTGCCAGAGCAGGCAGGGTTTGTGTGTAAACTCCTGTTGTTGGGCTGGACAGGCAACTCCTGGGAGAGTGTTATCAGCACCCACAGCTCAAATAATTCAGGGTGCACCTGGAGGGTGACAATGCTCTACCTGCCTGAATCAAGTGCTGAATCACAGGGCTGTCACACTTTAGTCACTTCCTGGGGAACTTTGCTTTTCAGTCTGGTGGGAGAGTGTGAGGTCTGCACTTGTGCTGGGGATTGAATACTTGGGAATTTCTGCTGCTGGCTGTGTGCAGCAGGTTAGTCAGCAGAAAGAATTATTCAGGGCAGAATCGCTTCAGCTGGGTTATTTAATGCTCTGGAAGTTGTCTTGCTTTACTCAGCTCAGCTGGTTTTTGGGTACATGTGTGACACTGTCCCCTCCTGCAGATTGTTCTGGTGCTGAAACCCTGCTGTGCCTCTCAACTCACATGATTCTCATATTAAAAATAGATGAAAACATTTCTCCTGAACAGATTTTGTAAAATCCTGTTTGTGACAAAGACTTGGGTTTGCTGCATTCAGGAGGGAAAATTTCCCCCAATGACAAGTTGTAGCTATTTAAAAGATTTTTACTTTTTATCCCTAGGATGGGGTTACATGCAAGATTTTGTATTTGTGTATGGGATTCAACTGTTTATGTGCACGTGCTGCACATAGATTTTAGCAGTGATGTAAAATTTATATGACTGCAATAGAATCTTCACAGTAAAGTGTCTCATATAAAGTTTACTTTGATGATTGGATTTTGTAGGTGTTGGTTGGAGGCAGTTGAGCAGAGCCTGTGTTTTGGGTTATCAGGGCTAACACAATTAACTGATGGAGTTGAAGGTTTTAAGAGTTTATCTTCAAGAGTCTTTGGAGCCTTTTAAAAAACATTTTACCTTTTGGAAAGGTGGATGTTAGCTGTGCATTGGCAGCATGATTTGTGTGGCTGATCACAGCATCTCAGAATCCTTGAGGCTGAAAAAGCCTCTGAGGTCATGGAATCCAGCCTGGGACTGATCCCCACCTTGTCATCAGCCCAGAGCACTGAGTGCCACATCCAGTCAGTTTTTGGACACCTCCAGGAATGGGGACCCCAAACCTCCCTGGGCAGTCCCTTGCAATGTTTCACTGCCCTTTCCATGGGGAAATTCCTCCTGATGCACATTTTACATCCCATTGTCCCAGCTGAGCATCTGAAAGGCAAAGTCATTCTGGCTTTTAGTTCTTGTCTGCAGGCGAAGAAGTTGTTTGACCAATGGAGGTGATGAAGTCCTTTAAATAAAATTTAAATAGAGGTACCAGGGCACAGTGATGCTGTATGAGCCACACACAGTCACGGTGAGCACGTTCTCATGTCTGCTGGGAGAGAACAATCACCCAGAGCTCAGTCACACCCACCAGAGGCTCTGCTGCTCCCAGCCCTGGCTCCCAAAGCCCCTGAGAACTCATTTTGCTGCCCTTGGATAGTGCTGTTTTCAGCAGAAATGCCCATGATAAATCAGCAGCTGTGTCTTTGTGGCTGGGACTGAGCTGGTGACACCTCCTTGTCACCGATGCCCCAGCCCAGGTGTACAGGAGGGACTGAGCCCTGTCCTCGGCTCACCCACTTGGGGATGCATCACATATGGCCTGGAAGATTACAGCTGGAAATACACGGCCCAGACGGGTGAATCGAGGACACTGCATCTGCTGCAACTCAGAAATGCTGCTGCAAGATAAAGAGATTCTTTGGTACAGTTTCAGAAGTTGGATTTACTGCCTAAAGTTAAAACAACAATAAAAACCCCTTAAGGTTTATGGCACCCAGTGAGTGACCCGGGGTGAAGAGCACCTTGTGACCTGGAATGACCCAGACCTTGAACACAGGAACCTCATCTTGAATGGAATTCTTTTGAAATAATAAATGTTGAGATTAAAATAGTTTTAATTTGGTAAAGCAACACTCCTAAGCTTTTAGAGAAGGGTTTTGGAGCTGCAGAACAGAGCCCCCACAGTGCTGCAGCCAAGTCGGCTTGTTCTGTGTGTGTAAATTAATCTGGAGCTGATCTGTCTGTGAAACTTCTAACACCGAGGCTGGGGCAGTTTAATGCTTGTGCCCAACAAACACAGCTTTGTGAGCCTGCCTGGCTTTTCAGTGCCCTATTCATGCTCCTGCTGGGAATACAATGCTGCTGTTAAAGGGGAACTGCAGAGCCCAAACCTGGGCTGCTTTTTTGGTGACAAATACAGTGAGTAAAGTGTTATTTCTCTCAAGAAATCAGACTTTTTTTCTGGAGGATTGTTAATTCACAGACCTTGCTGTTGTCTCCAAGAAGGAAACCTGATATACAGCTTCACCCAAAGGAAGGAGGAGGGAATCTTTGAAGCTGCATCATCACTTGGCCTCAAACAGAACAAGGCAATTGTCTAAACTTGTTTCAAATGTAGTTTTTGTGCTGCAGATGTAGCTAAGAGTGGTGGGAGGAGTTTAAGGCCATTGGACAGGTACAGTCTGTTTGAGCACACAGCCTTAGAAAAAAAGGTTTAAATGTTGTGTTTTGGCTTGCTGAAGCCTGGGACTGAGGATGTCTCAGTTTTAACCCTTGGTAAAACCAGTGGAGAGAGTGTGGGATGTCTAGAAGTTGCCAGTTCTCTAGGAAAATCACAGAATCCCAAAGCTTGAGGTGGAAGGGAACTGAAATCCCATCCAGTGCCACCCTCTGCTATGGGCAGGGAACACCTTCCACTATGCCAGGTTGCTCCAAACCTTGTCCAGCCTGACCCTGGACACTTCCAGGGATGGAGTGCCACAGTTCCTCTGGACAACCTGTGCCAGGCCCTCCCCATCCTCACAGGGAGGAATTTCTTCTTTAATAAAGGTGGGACCCAGCTCTAAGTACATCAATGAGTGATGACAACATTCCTTACTAAGTGCTGGCTCGATGTTATGCCCATTTTTTGTCCACAAGTGCACTTAATCCTCACCTTGGGTTTCTCAAATGTGCTGCCTGCCACTCCAGTCACACTTCAAAGGCTTTATCTGGAGGTGCAGCAAAAGAACATTTTGGACTTTTAGCAGCACTTCTGGTCTTCTTGATGTTGGTCCTCCAGACTTTGTGTTCTGCTCTTCGAGGGCAGGTTTGAGATGATAAAACCATGGGGAGATGTTGCCTGTCTGTGCGTGGATATCAGCAGGGGAGTAGGCAAAAAAGGCCAAAACTTCAGGTCATTTATAGGGGTGAGACCTGAAATCCATCAGTAATAATAGAATAATTTAATTATTTTTGTTAAAATCTTTTTGTCATGTTTGCTTTTAGTCTGTATTCTGGGGCTAATGGAAGTACCAGAAGCACCACCAGGATCCCCTGGTAGCACAAACTGTTGGAAACATCAACAGATTTTTTTTTCTTTTAAAAGCATCCAAGCATTTTTTTAAACGCACACAAACTGCTTTCCAATTGGAATCTTTTCCTTGCTGCAGCCCAGTGTTTGGAGGCTTTGTTGGGGAGATGCTGTGCCCTACGTGATCATTTTCCTTAATTTCTCCACTGTAGTAATTATGGTTTTGTTAGACAGTAAATGATTCAGTGTTCTGGTTGCATGGGGGAAGGGGAGCAGGGATGTTGAAAGAGGAGCATTGTCTGAGCTAGCAGGATTAGCGGGTGTTACCACCTTGCACTGATTGAGCACCACTGGTTAGAGCAGATCATCAGCGCTAATTGCTGAAAAGCACCCTGGCGTCAGCGCCTGGGGAGCCAGGCTTCTCTGGGGCACCATTTGAATACAGGTGTGACATCCAGCCTGCTCAGTGGCCTTTCCTGGCCTTCCCAGAGCTTCCCTGAGCTTCCCCAGCCTTCCCTGAGCTTCTCTGGCCTTCCCTGAGCTTCCTTGGCCTTCCTTGGCCTTCCCTGGCCTTTCCTGAGCTTCTCTGGCCTTCACTGAGCTTCCCTGAGCTCTCCTGAGCTTCTCTGGCCTTTCCTGAGCTTCTCCAGCCTTCCCTGAGCTTCCCTGAGATTTCCCGGCCTTCCCTGAGCTTATCTGGCCTTCCCTGAGCTCTCCTGAGCTTTGCTGGCCCTCTCTGGCCTTCCCCAGCCTTCTCTGAGCTTCCCTGAGCTTCTCTGGCCTTCCCTGGCCTTCACTGAGATTCCCTAAGCTTCCCTGGCCTTCCCCAGCCTTTCCTGGCCTTCCCCAGCCTTTCCTGGCCTTCCCTGGCCTTCCCCAGCCTTTCGTGGCCTTCCATGGCCTTCCCTGAGCTTCTCTGGCCTTCCCTGGTCTTCCCTGAGCTTCCCTGAGCTCTCCTGGCCTTCCCTGAGCTCCCCTGAGCTTCCCTGGCCTTCCCTGGCCTTTCCTGAGCTTCCCTGGCCTTTCCTGGCCTTTCCTGAGCTTCCCTGGCCTTTCCTGAGCTTCCCTGGCCTTCCCTGGCCTTCTCTGTCCTTCCCTGAGCTTCCCGGAGTTTCCTGGCCTTCCCTGGCCCTCTCTGGCCTTCCCTGGCCCTCTCTGGCCTTCCCTGGCCCTCTCTGTGCCTTCCCTGGCCCTCTCTGGCCTTCTCTGGCCCTCTCTGGCCTTCCCTGGGCCTCTCTGGCCTTCCCTGGGCCTCTCTGGCCTTCCCCGGGCTCTGCCATTGCAAGTCCATCCTTTCTCTTGCGCTCCCAATGATCACAACTTTCCAATTGGATTTGCACCATGAGGATTCTGCATTTTCTCCCAAGACCAGGAGGATCAGATGATGACTGTAGTGCTGGGGGCTGTGTTTTCACCCAGCTCTGTTCTGGGAGCTGTGGCTGCAACAGAGTGCAGGAAGGAAGAAGAGCCTCTTCCTCCAGCACAGCAGCAGCTCAGCATGAGCTTACCAACCTCTAACTCTGTTGGGTTATTTAGTTTTATTTAGCAACTAATAGTTGCTAAAAAAGGTTATTTATTACAAAGCACATCAGTCAGAAAAGCAATGGCAAAAAACAAAAGCACCAAAGTAAATGGTAAGAAGCAAATGGCTAAAAGTCCTGGCAAAAGCCCCAACTCTCCCCAATACAAACTCTTATATAGAGTTTTCTTAACAAGCTAAGACACAATTTCAGACCACCACTTCTTAACTGATTAGAATTCTAGTTTTTTAACATGCTAGGTTAAGTACAGACTACACATATGACTTACCTTGTTCTATTTGAAAAATGTAAGCAATATTTTTACTATAGCTCTGTTGTATTTAAGTACTGTCTACAACCATGGTCCTGGAGCCTCTGCTGAAAACATCAGGATGTTTTTTAACTTTCACTAGAACTCACACTGCTACTCTGGCATCTAAACGTTTTGCTTACTAAAAGCATTAGAGCTCATACTAAAACTTACTAACATCTTAAAACTTACACTTCTACCGTATGTGTGAGCGGCTTAATATACTTAAATGCATTTAAAGGCTTTAATTCAATTTCTGCACTCTTATTTATTTCTGACAAATTCAGAGAGACCCCTGACTCACAACAGCTCAGCTCTCTCATCTCTCCCTTTGAGCTGAAGCCCATTTCCTGGGCAGGGCCTCAGCCTGGGGAGGCTCAGGCTCCGCTCACTGCGGATGTGGATAAATGCAGAGTGAACGGAACACAAATGGGTGGTGGCTGGGAGGGAGCCAGGAGAGTCTCAACGCTGTTTGTGTTTTAATTTCTTCCTTGGGGATGAACAAGCACCATTTTATAGCCAAATTATCAGCTCTCATTTGCTTTGCTGGTGTTTCTTTGTGGTGCCCTGTCTTCCATCTGCCTGGAGAGGGGTTGTGGTTCTCAGGGTGAGTTTTGAGCTCTCTGGGAGAATTTAGCACCCAGAGTGTTTTATTTGTGGAAGGGGGTTAATGATTGACAAGGTTTATGTCAGAGGAGTGAATGGTTCCAGAGTTTGCAGCTCTGTTGTCCTGGTGCTCTTCCTGTGGCTGTAATTTATGATATTCCATGAGGAAGTCCATGTTTGTGCCCAGATCTTGCCACTTCCATTTCCTGTAAATCAGCAAAAAAGGAATAGTGTGAAAGAAAACTTCTCCTTTAGAGAATTTTTTGTGTGTGTGTCAGTGGCTTGGTATCAAATTTGGACTCTGCATGGCCAGAAAAGAGGTTTTATTCAATAAGTTCATTGCACCTGTGCCATGTCAAAGGCACTCCTGTTCCCAAGGCTGGACGTGGCAATTTGGCTGTGACAGTTGTGGTTGCAGAGTCAAATCATCCATGAGCTGACTCCACACCTGCCCCCCTGCCTGCACACGAGGTTTTTCCTGAGAGGACAATCCCTGTGTCTTGCTGGAGCTTTATTTCAGGTGGTTGTGGTTTGATTCACATCAAAAAAACTCAGATTTATCTCCTTCCCCAAACCTTTTATCACCTGCTGCCCAGTTCCACTTCAGTGGGGCTGCTCTCAAAATTGAGGCTTTACATTTTCTAATCCTGTGTAAGATGCAGACTGTCAATCTGTTTGTCAAATAATGGTTCATCTATTTTTTTAAATGTTACAACAAAATAAAAATTCAGATGGAATTCAAAATTCAGCAGGAAGACAGAGCACTGCCAGGGAGTCTCAGGAATCTATGAGCTTTATTACATTTATTGCTTGAATTTTTCTTCTTGGAACTTCCCTGCTTTTGCCAAATAGCATTAGGCTTTTTTTTTTTTTTTTATTATTGGCTTATGCTCAGAGAATCCTTTTTACAACAATAATATCAACAATGTGCACCACATGGCAGTGGAGGTTGCAAGTAGTGTTGTGGCCTGAGTTTTTGTTGCTCAGCAGTATCTCACCTTGACTTCAGATTTCCAAATGCAAGCCTGGGAACCATTCTGCTTCCATTCCAGTGTGGATGGGTTTGTTTTATTGGTGGGATATGAGTGTGGAACAAGTAATTAGACAGAATTAATTCTGTTTCCCAGCATGTTAAACAGAATGGGGTGCTGCTACTACTTAAAATTCTGGTATTTGTTCACAATGTACTTACATTATTTGTAGATGTTGTATTCCTCTAGTAATTCCAACAATTTTCTGTGGCAAATGTTTCATTATATATAGTGTGTAACCACCAATGTCAGGAGTACAATTAAATCTTGTGGAGAAATAAATCACAGAATAACAAGCTCTGAACAAACCTGGGGGTTGGCTTAGAAGGAGGAATCCCTCCCCTTTCTGTTTTTTTCCTGCAGTGTCCATCCCCTGGCTCTGTGTGCCTCCCAGATGGACATGAGTGCCCTGGTAGCCCAGAGGGTCACCTTGTCCTTGTCCTGGGGGCCACCATGGCCCAGATTTAGGCTGGATTTTAGGGAAAGGTTCTTCCCCCAGAGGGTTCCCCAGGGAATGGGCACTGCCAGAGCTCCAGGAGAATTCAGACACCGCTCCAGGGGTGACCAGGATGGGATTTTGGGGTGTCTGTGCAAGGACAGGTTGATCCTGGTGGGTCCCTTCAAGCTCAGGACACTCCACAATCCTCTGCCTCTGAAGGTGGAGGCAGACTGGGCAAAGCTGGTGGGATTTGAAGCTCCTGTGGTCACTCAGCAGCTGTCCTTGGCAGCTCAGCTGGATGTGTCCCTGTCCCTGCACGTTCCTGTCCCTGTGGTATGAGCATCACCTGAGCTCTGCATTGCACTCAGGCACTGAAATTGCTGCTTTGCTGGCGTTTCAGTGCGTCCTGGACATTCTCCTTTTCAGCTGCTGGATTTGTTTGGGCTTGTTGGGCCCTGACTCAAAGAGAGTGTTAGAGGAGTGAGATAAAATTCTGCGTGCAGATGCACACCCTGCCCTGAGCAGCAAGAGTCAGAGAAGGATGGAATCATGGAATGGTTTGGGTTGGAAGAGATCTTAAACCTCAGGATGGAGTAATGGAATGGTTTGGGTTGGAAGAGACCTTAATTTTATCCTGTTCCACCCCTGCCATGGCAGGGACACCTCCCACTGTCCCAGTTTGCTCCAAGACCTGTCCAGCCTGGCCTTGAACACTTCCAGGGATCCAGGGGCAGCCCCAGCTTCTCTGGGCAACCAGTGCCAGGGCCTCAGCACCTTCACAAGGAGGAGTTTCTTCCCAATATCTTATCTAAACCTCTGTCAATCTGAAGCCTTTAAGTCCCACTCCAGCTCTGAAACTCTTGGTCTCAGTGTTTGAAGTGCCACTGGGTTTGAGTGGAGCTGAGGAATGGAGTCCATTCCCTTCCCAGGCATTTCACAAATCACCTTTGGAGCCAAACTGGGCACTTAGCTGGAATGTTTTAGCAGAGCCACTGGTGGTGTTGGGAGCTTAGAGCCTGAAGTCTGTAATCCCCTTTTGTGCTGTGGCAGGAGGGGTCTGGCAGGAGGATCCAGTTCTGAGCAAACCCTGCAGCCAGAGCTGCTCTGGGGCTGAGGCTGTTCCCTCTCAGCTGAGGCTCACAGCAAAGAAAACATCCTGTTTGTGATCACTCATTTCTTGTCATCGTGGAACTGTGGCTTGATTTTAGCTTGATAGCAAATAATTCTGTTTTTCTTGGTGCTGTATGTTTGATCTGTGCCCATCTCAGGAGATGGGAGGTGGTGAGGGCTGGGCAGAGCCTTGAAACACTGCAGGGCTGTTTGTTTTAATCCCTCCAAGGTTCCAGTCTTTCTTGTGGTTCTGATGTAATGTGAGAAATTAAAACAAAAGACAGCAGCCAGATGGTGCATCTCCAGGATCAGACAGATTAGGTTTTTTTTAAAGAGGGAAAAGTTTACAAATGCTTATTCTAGTCTCTAGAGTAATCACTCTAATAATAATCACTCCAGAGGGGATTTTCCCCCTCTGCTCTGCTTTTGTGACAGCCCACCTGGAGTCCTCTGCCCACTGCTGTCCCCACCATTAGGAGGATGTGGAGCTGTTGGAGCAAGTCCAGAGAACACAAAGTTGATAAAGGGACTGAAGACAGGAGAGCTGGGGATGTTCAGATGGAGAAGAGAAGGTTGTGAGGAGACTTCAGAGCACCTTCAGTGTCTCCAAGGGCTGCAGGGGAGCTGGAGAAGGACAATTCACCTGGAGTGCAGTGACAGGACAGGGGGAATGGGTTCAGACTGAAAGAGAGGAAATTTAAGTTGCACATATGGAAGAAATTCCTCCCTGTGAGGGTGGTGAGGCCCTGGCACTGATCATGGAGTCTGGAGGTTGTCTGTCCATCCTTGCCTCAGTTTTTGGAGAACCTTAAGCAGCTGCTGAAGTGGACTTGGACTCACTTTTTTGTTTCATTAGTTGAAGATGAGGCTCTGAATTTGCACTTCCCCTTCACGCTTTTGGTTGGGAATTATCCCACTTTGTTCACCTAAATTGTTTTGTGGTTACAGAGTATTTTCATGCACTCCCAGTTTCCCTTTTTAGTTTTTCACTGCTTTGATATTCCATTGAGATAGCTGCTGTGATCCAAGTTATTGCATTTAAATAGTGGATAGTGTAGGTCTCTGATCCCAAGGGAAACTGCAGAAGTTCTGTAATATGGAGCTTTGAAATCCTAATGTGCTTGGATTTATTGAGTTTCAGGTTTTCTACAGCTGTGTTCAGGTGAAACCTTCATGGCACTGGAAAAAAAAAAAGCAAGCAGACCTCAAAATGCAAAATTTTAATGGGATTAAATGAGTTTTCTTTGCTTGTTTTTAGGGGACATCACACAGAAGGGGTATGAGAAGAAGAGAGCAAAGCTCCTGGCTCCCTATGTTCCACAAACCCAAGGTAGGTCCTGGTTTTGGCTGGAATCAGGATTTTGTAGAGCTCAAGGGCTCTGGATCAATCATCCTCAAGAACCATTCTGGAAATATTCTCAGAAATGTCTGAACTGTAGTGTTGGTCGGTGCTGTGTCCTTCAGCCACCTT
This sequence comes from Muscicapa striata striata, assembly GCA_030060385.1. Lineage (NCBI taxonomy): Eukaryota > Metazoa > Chordata > Aves > Passeriformes > Muscicapidae > Muscicapa > Muscicapa striata. The sequence goes on along the minus strand of JAREIS010000409.1, from coordinate 211,648 downwards.
AATTCCTTGTTGGAAAACAGAAGGATTTTTATAATTTGTTGCTTTATTTTGCCAGAGTAGCTGAAGTCACCTCCTTTGGGTACAATTGTTTCCTTTGGTTCAGAGATCCCGAGCAGCTCAGCCGGTTGTATGTGGGATAATTATATAGAATTGTAAACTGAAGGAAGTGGCTGAATGTGTGTTTAATCATTATTTTGGGGCTTACCCAGAATAATTGTTACTGATATGCTGAGATGTTCAGCCATTAAAAGCTGATGTGCCTGATTTTGGGCAGTGACTGGATATGACAGGGAGTCCTGAACTGGAATTTAATGAGCCTGGTCTAGTGCCAAAAAATATTGATAAAGAGTAAAAGCTCAAAGTGCATTTATTGCCCATCAACACCACATGACTGGGGGGAAATGACAGCAGCTCCCTTCAGGCACTTTATGGGGGAACATAAAATTGTCATGTGGCAACTTCCAAACTCTCCCACCCCAAACCAGTGCCCAGTTCCTGCTCTCCAGCTGCTTCTCAGCTTGGATTTTGTTTATTCATCTCAAGGTGGGGCTCATTCCCTTGTTTGAGATTGTTTTATACAGTATTCTGTCTGAGCCACGTGCTGAAGGGAGCAAGGCAAGCAGAAAGTTTAATTTAGCCTTCAAAATGGAGATTTTGTTACAAACATGTCTCCAAGTGCTGAGGACTCCCTGGAGCAGGATGTGATGGGAATCTCCACTTGCTGCCTATTTATCAAATCTATTTTTGTTAGTTACAGAGACCAAAAACTAATGTCCACATGACTAATCCCTCTTGATAAGTAGGTATTTGTTGAGCAGGTTTTGCACTCCTCAGGCTGGCATTTGTGTCAGTGGAGATCTCAGTGGAGCCTGAGGAGGAAATGGGGAATCCTTGGGTGCTTCAGAGCTCTTGGCAGCCCTGCTTTTGTCCTGAGTCTTCTGGAGATGATACAACCCTGGCACTGTGCACATGTTTGATTTGTCTCAGAAAATGTTTAATTAGGAGAGGGAAATAGTGTTTGGCAAGGCTGGGCTGTGCTGTGTTAATTGTGGAGGCTTTGAGAGCTGCCAGTGGAGCTGAAGTCCAGGCAGAGGTCACCAATTAACCCAGAGGTTTGATTGCCCTTCCAGCCCAGCTTTTCATCCATCTCACACCCAGTGGCTGGGAATCTCCTGCTGGAAAAACCCCATGGAAGTCATGCATGAGGGATTCACAATCAGGTCACCTTGGTAATGAGAAGAAAATTAGTTTAGTCCACAACAACAACAGCAAAATACTTAGTGCTGGCATTTTGTGCCTGATGTTGGCTGTGGAATGTCTCCATTTCGTGGATATGGAGTGAGAGGGAAGCAGGGAGGGAAGGTGACATGTCAGGACATGCCAGCAGGATCATTTGGGAGATTCTTGCTGCTCCATCTGTGCTCCATTCTCATGGCCTCTGGGAGCTTGCCTCCTTATTCAGGAGTTAAGGCAGCACTGTTAATTACCTAAAGATGCTTTTTTTTTTTTTTTTTTTCGGTGTAATATCCATTAAGGTCCATCTAGCTGCTAACTCCTGAACAGTCTCTGCAATCTGCACATCCCAAAATCTGAAGTCCCTAATTCCAGGGAGTTCTCCATGGTGGGGGTCAGCAGCAAGCACAGTAGATGGAGCTGGGCCTGGGTTCTGGGAGTGTTTTCAGGCTGCCCTGGAAACCCTGGAGACTCAAGTTGGTTATTTCCATGTTTTTATGAGTATGTAGTTTGGAAAAAAAAAAATCTTCAAGGAATAGCTAGTCCAGCCCCAGCACTGCTGTTCCATTCTGTTTGCAGAAAGTGGAGTGGCAGGTTTGCAGCTGCTTCCTTGTGCATGTGGCACTTGCTCTCCTTGTTACTCATGCAAACATTTATCCTCGTTGATCTCCTAATGGTTCAGTCTCTGACTCTCTAAATCTTTGGCCCTCCACCAAAATGCAGAAATCACAAAGCAGTCAATTCTCATTAGAAACTAAAGACAGTCAACAAATCCATGGCATCCTTCAAAGCCAATCTAAAAGAATTCATTTTTCATCTCTCTGTCATATTTGTCATGTTTCTGCCAGTAGAAAGTGCAGCTGTAGCAGGATTATTCCAAGGGGAGCATTAAATAAATCACCTGTCACCTGCCAGCCTTGGCTCAGTGCTGCTGCTTTGTTGTGTAACCATCAGTGATTTACACTCTTCCCTCCTGTGTGCTTTGTGAGGCCACTGGAACATGTTACTATGTCAGAGCGAAATATTGAAACAAAGAGCTTGTTCTGTGTGTGTCATGTCACTTAGAGCCACCTCTGATCCCTTCCTAACTGGAATGTCATGTTTGCTGTGATGCTTTTACAAAAGAGAACTGAATATGAATTTAATAATTCATTTAAAATAGTGTTAAATCTGCTGCTGACATCTAGTGGGTGCCTGAATTTGTAAATACCTGAGTGCTTAGAAAACATGAAGCTTTTCTGTTTGGTCTGTGTTGTCTTTGGATCAAAATAAAACTCTGCAGGGTTTGATGAAGGCAAATAAATGCTACAAAAATGTTAAACTGGTTATCAATGGAATGTGTTGTGGAGTGACAGGAAGGGACACAAATTGATGTTTTGGATGTGGATGAGCTGAGGCTTTGAATTGATAATCTTGCTCTGGAGCCCAGGTTCTGCACTTGAACCACAGAAATCTCTTTTCCTTTCCCATTCAGCTTTTTGTGCCCCTCTCACATTTGCACAGGGGATGAGTGTGTTTTGATAAGCAAATACAGGGCTCTGATATCTGTTAGTATATCCAAAAAACACCAGTGGAGAGGGGGAATAATTGTTTGTCCCCTAATGTGGTTTGAGGATCTCTGGCTAGCAGGAGATTTCCTCTTTAACTACAAGTAAAAGTTCTCAGGTTTTGCCATGGTAGTTTAAAGAATCATTAACAATCCACAACTAATGGATTGTTAGTTTGCTCTAACTTTCAGTAATATTCCAATAATACCTTGCTCTTTGAGATTTTAGAAGGGACAGGAGATGGATGAAGAAAGATGAGGAATTAAAATAATGTCTTTCTACAAGGGAGATACTGAGCATTTCCAGAATTTCCAGAATTCTTTTCAAGAATTCTGTGATCCCATGGAGATTCCTGCAGCTGGTTCTGGGGGATTTGCTGTTCTTGTGAGTCCCTGAGCTCAAGGCACTGAAAAGTGGTGGAACTGGAATGGAAACCCAGGATTTGTGGTTTTCTCTCCATTTCTCTGATCCTTTGCTAGTTTGTGTGAATTCTGAGGCAGCACATGCTTACATGCCACAGTTGCTCTTGGATTTTTACATGACTCCAGGTGACAGTCTGCAGGAAATTACACCTGGGTGACCTCTGGGTTTTAATTTTCAAAACTTCCTCTGCCACACAGATTCCTTTTAGAGTTGAACCTCCAGCAGCAGCAATTCCTTTTGCTGAATTATGTAAAATTACGATGTTTATCAGATTATCTGTTTTGCTTCCTGTTTTAATGGGAAAAACAAACTTTTCCTGGATGATAAAGCCACACACTGGACATGCTGAAAGTCAGAACTGGAGGTCTGCTGGGCTTTGTGATTAATGGGAGCAGCAAAGGCTCTTGCTGCTGGTTTATTTTTGGTTTTCCAGACAATAACAAGCACTGGACACTGAGTGACAAAGCAGCTCCCTGTCATGGGAGAAGAGAAGAGTGTGATCCAAAAAAACTCCTTTTATTTCCCTCTTTTCCAGGGGTTGATCCAGCATTACAGAAGGAATCCAGACCTCAGATGCCTGTTCCATCTGCAGCTCCAGCCTCAGCATCATCCTCCTCATCCTCATCCAAATTCCACCGAGCTCGCTCAGGGGGAGCCAGGGATGAGCGCTATCGGTCAGGTAAGGGAGGGACAGGAGTCCCCTGCATTCCTCTCAGGGAGTCAGAATTATCCTCACCCTGCCTTCGTGCTTCTCTGTAATGAGAAAATGGAAATAACAAACTGTGGGGTGCAGCTGTGCTGGCTTTGTATTAATTGGCATCTAGAAGAGAGTTGCAAAACCACTTATAAATAGAAAAAAACAAATAATGCCACCCTGATTTTCTGGCCAGATGCAAATTGTTCACAGAATACCAAAAAAAAAAAAAAAAAAACTTTTCAAACCACATCTGTAGGTGATAACATTCAGGGAGGTGGCAGGTGATATCAGTTCCAGGGATTGCTGTGCTTTGGGAGCTTGGAGCAGCAGGAGGGGCTGCCCAGCACCTGCTGAGCTCCTGCTTTGCTTCAGGAGAAAGTGTTGGCACCTGTGTTTTGTTCCCTGGTTTGGTTTTTCACTTTACAATAACAAGAATTAAGTTTTCTTCTCAAATTATGTTTATTAAATCTTCCTTCTCCAGTGACACTGTCATACGCCACCATTGCATGGAGTGTTAGCAGAGCCTGGTTTGGGTTTTGCAAAAGCAGAATTAAAATGCATTAATCTGAGAAAACAGTCTGCCAGGGTTGAGAATTCTGTAAAAATTGCCAGAGACAGGAGGATATAATGAGTTTAATCCAGAATTTTCCAGAGTAACAAGCCTGGCCCTGCATTCAGCTTGCTAACTTCAGGAACATCAATTAGTTTCCTTGTTTAAAAAAGAGAATAAAAGGTGATGCTGCTCCTGAGATGGCAGAAGAGAATCATTGGGCAGGCACTGAAAATGGGAAAAATATCATGAGCAGGCAGATGGGGGTGTTGCAGTTTGGGTGTACCCATTCCTTTGATGCCTTGGAGAGGCTCCCTAGAACAAAAGCTTGACAAGGTTAAGAGAATAATGTGGGTATTTATTAAAGGCCTTCAACAGATAGACCTTGGGCAATCAGAAGCTTTCAAGGGGCTACAGCCAAGCTGAGTGACAGTCCTGAGTTTTTCAGATAATTATAAGTTTGGTCCATTTACGTATCAGGACCAGCTTCAGTCATATTCCCCCAGTTTGCTCCCCAGCAATTCACTTTTGTTGATAATTTTCAGGGCCTGAGGCTGTAGGGTGTGCTTGGATCCCAGGCCCAGAGGGGTTGTTTTATCTAACTAAAATAGATAGTTGTCCTGGTTTGGAAGACAGGTGTCTGCCAGTAAAGGCAGAAGCTTCTCTTTGAAATGGAGAATGAAAACCCCCTTCCTCCAAATTATTATTATAATTTTGAAATTAAGGGGCTCTCAGGCAAAGATAGGGGAATTAGGAATAACAGTTCTTTACTAGGAAAATTAAAATAGAAATACAGTATTGCAAAGAACAATTAAACACTGCCAGAGTCAGAATCCAAGCTGACACCTGTCAGTCAGTCAGGGTGTTGGCACAGTCCCATTCCATGGTGGCTGCATCCTCCTGCAGTGGCAGATGTGGTTCAGCTGGAGCAGTGCTCCTGTAGAAGGTGCAGTTTTCCTCTGAAGGTCCAGGGATGATGTGGAAGGGTCTGGTTTTCCTCTGAAATCCAGTGGGAAAGGCTGCTCTGGTGTTCCAAATCTCAGTTTTTATCTGGGTAGGAAATGTTTGGCTCCTCCCCCTGGCTGGAGCATCTCCCATGGGATGATGTAATTTTATCAGCCATGCCCTGGGACTCAATGGCCATGAACAGGAGATATCTCCTGGAGGGAGGATGGGCTGTGGGAAAGATAAAGATGATTGCCCCAGCTGGTTTAAAGCTGGCCCATTAGCAGATAATGTGTGCCAGGAGATCAGGGTCACTGCCACACCCGGCTCCAACAGCTGGGGACAGAATTCACATTTCTGGCCACATCAACCCAACACAATAGTTAACTAAACTAACTAAACTAAAACAACTAAAATATGAAGACAGTGAACTAACGCTTCACACAGAGTTTAGAGCTGTGCACGAATGCAGTACAGGATTTAAAAACCACAAGGACTCAGATCTGAAGGCATCAGCTGGGTGCTGTGCTGTTGCTGAAGGCAGCTGTGCCCTTCCTCTCACAGACATCCACACGGAAGCCGTGCAGGCGGCGCTGGCCAAGCACAAGGAGCAGAAGATGGCCCTGCCCATGCCCACCAAGCGCCGCTCCACCTTCGTCCAGTCCCCGGCCGACGCCTGCACTCCCCCAGGTGAGGCTGCACTGTTCCAGCTCTTCACACAGCTCCTGGCTCCTCTCTCAGGGCTGGGAAGGGAGATCTCTTCCTGGAGATGGTGGGATTCTTGGGATGTCCTGTGCCTGGAGTTTGGGTGCAGCTCAGGGTGTTCTGTGATTCAGAAAGAGCTCAGCAGATCTGGATTGAAGCCACTTCTTCCCTCACACCTATTTCTGATGGATTCTCACCCTGATTTCATTAATGTTTAATGCTCAGCACACAAGAGGAGGGTTTGCAGCAATGTTTGCTCCTCAGGGGGGTCTGGTGGGATTCCACGACTTGCAGGACTTCTCTCAGCCCTGCCATGTCATGGCTGCAGCAGAATCCTGGATGCCATGGTGTGTGTCAGGATGCACGTGCAGCAGATATCAGTAACCCTCTGTTTTCCAGCAGTTGGATGCAATGAGTGACAAATGAGTCCATGTGGTTTTTGGCAGTGACTTCTGTGTTGTGTCCCATTGTGCAGAAGCATCGCAGCCATTTGGATTGACAGAGTCATCCGAATGTTATGAATCCACATCTCCTGGTGAATTCATAGCTCTGAAACTGCTCTGCTAGGCCATGTCACTCCTCCTCCTCCTCCTCCTCCTCCTCCTCCTCCTCCTCCTCCTCCTCCTCCTCCTCCTCCTCCTGTTTTATCACACTTCCTTTTTCCCTTCCTTTCTCCGGGGGGCTGATGCATGTTCCTGGTGTCTGCTTGGGTCTCAGCTCTGTGCTCACTTGTCCAGGACTGCAGCACATCCTGTGCTGGGGGAGTCACACAAATCGAGGTCAGCACTTCCAGCATGGCTGGAGTCAGTCCTTTTCCTCAGCTCATAACTCTGTTCCACTCTGGCAAGTGAATAGAACATGATTTAATAGTTTGATTTACCACTCAAGTGCAGGCAGAAAATCACTTTGAAGAGCACCTAAATTTGAGGCCAAAGCCACCTGTATGTTTGTATTTAGCACTGTACAACTCAACGTCTCAAGAAGTGAGTGCTTGCTTTGTGGTAATTAAATAATTAGTTCACAATTTTGGGACAGCCGAGGTATCTGTGCTGTGGGACACACAGGAAGCAGTTCCTTGCTGTAGATTTGTTTTGTTTTGGGGTTGGGCTTTCTGTTTGTTTTCTGCAATTGAAAGGTCCCCATTTAGAGCCTCAGACAAAAGCATTTTCTGCTGTGGCCTTGGCACAGTTGTTTCCTGCATTTTCTTTGTTCCTGGGACTTTGCAGTTTGACAACGATCCTGACCCCTCACTTTCGAGTTCAGAATGACTAGAGTTAAGCAAAACAGCATCTGGTATTATGGAATGTGAATGGAGGAGTAATGAGAGTTAAGTTCTAGGCTTGGAGCCCCCAGGGGAAGGATGTTGTGTGAGGAGGTGAATCAAACAGGGGTGAGTGTGTTCCCACTGACAGCCCCTGCTGCTTGAACCTCAGCCTGTGGAAAACAGATCTTCCTTGTGCAAGCCTGTGCTGTTGATATGTGATTGGAAAGAGCATGTTCAGTGCCATGTGCTTTTCCCTAAGCAGCTAGATTTTCTTTCTGCTTCCACACAGACACGTCTTCCGCCTCCGAGGACGAGGGCTCGCTCAGGCGCCAAGCTGCTCTCTCTGCTGCATTGCACCAGAGCTTACAGAATGCTGAGTCTTGGATCAACCGATCTGTTCAGGGGTCATCCACATCCTCATCAGCATCCTCTACACTTTCCCATGGAGAAGGCAAAGGGACCAGTGGGTCACTAGCTGATGTTTTTGCCAATACTCGAATAGGTAGGAGCTGGCTACGAACAGAGCGATCGCTTCGAGTCCAGACTGGGTTGATAAAGCAGAAGGGAAATTTGGAGCAAGAGTATAGCTGGTGTTGGTGGAACTTGCTAGGATTGGTTGGAGTGGCACCATCATGCTGTTGTTTTCCTGGAGAATTTCAGAAGATTGAGGTTGGTTGTAGAAGGGAGAGTGGGGAGCAGGAGCTTCTGGAAGCAGGGAAGACTCCAGGGACAGTGTGGACAGAGCAGGAGGCACAAATCTCTGTGTCCTGTGTTGCTTTTAATGTCTACAGCTCTTGGGAGCTCCCGTGGGCACAGAGCTGCCCAGTGCAAGTGGCATTTTCATCTGTGTCCTGCCTTAGGGCTGTCTGTGCCTGTGGAGTGGGGAAATGCTGTGTTTAACATCCTCATTTTGCTCTGAGCCCTGATGGTTTATTGTTTGTATTAGATCAGGGAAGGAAAAGAACCCAAAGGTGTGTGTGTGAGTAAATGATCCTGTCATTAAAAAGCAGGGTTAGAGGAGGAAGGCTTTAGCCCAGCCCTTCCCTGACTGGCTGAGGAATAACCAGAGCATCCAGGTACTGAGGAGATGGAGCCAAATCTACAGATCTGGATACCCCAGGCTCAGTTTTCTGAGGCTCTGAGGTGCTCCTTGCTGCTGATGCTTCTGTATGAAATGGCCAAGTTTGTTTTTGCTCTGTGTATGTTTGTCCTTTTTAGCTGCTGGTGAGGAAATTCCTGCACCATAGGACATTGTCTGTATTTCATGTGCTCTCTGCTTGTGCTTAACTGGGCTGGGGCAAGCAATGCATAGAAGTGCTGGTGATTTTATCTTTCACTTATTTATCTTTTTATTACTGTTTTTTTGTTTTGTTTTGTTTTGTTTATTTGCTGGGATGCAAATTGTTTCCTGAAATGGAAAACTGAGGAGATTGCCCATAAAATGTAGTCAATATAATTAATGTCACTGAAGCAGAGAGGCTGTTTTTAATTGGAGCATGCAGAAAGCCACATTACCTTTTGCAGTGAATTAAAGGTAACACAAAATATCTACTGCCTGATCTAATTAGTGTCTTATGCAAAATAGAAGCTTTGAATCTTGATCAGAAATTTGTCATGTTCATCTTGTGTTAACACCAGGTTTAAATGAATAGAACTCTCACATACACAGTTCTGTACATCTCTCTCTTGAGAGCAGTAAAAAGTCCTGCAGATGTTTGGATTGTACAAATCCATGTCCCTTTCCAGTGATTTTAGAAGTTCAGTGCATGAGAAATGTTCCTTGCCACTGTGACTCCAAAGGGATGCAGAAATGGGTTATTTTTTCTCATTAGAAAAAGGGAAATCAACACAGAATCAATCACAAAACCCTGTCAGTGGGAATTATTTGGGATTTCACTTCAGCCAATCTGTAAAACCCAACCCATAGTTTCAAACTGTTGGGTTTTCCCTTTGTAAGCAGCAGTTAAGCCAGAATAGAATATTCTTGCCCTATCAGATGATTGAACCTGGTTGTGTAAAGAAACCCCACATAAGCAAAAATCCCTTGTTTAGGAGACATTCACTGGAGAATTCCTGCAGGATGCAGTTGCAGCCTTGGCTGAAAGGCAGGACAGTGCCTTGCAACTTGAAGCACAAGTAAGACCCAGCTCACAGGATTTATTGGATTTATTCTGGAGCTGTTGGACAAGCTCTGTAACCACCCAGCTGGAAGGGATTGAAACCCAACACAATTTTTGCTGATCTGCTTTGGTCAAATTCCCACGTGGTTTGTTTTCAGAAGCCCTCACTCACAAAAAAGCTAAATAGTAGAATTCTAGCAAGAGAGATCAGTGCATAGATGAGGGAGGGATTTGTTCTGGACTTTGGACATTTCAGAGCTCATGTGGATCTCAAACTTTAAAAAAAAAAATATTTATTTTTCTTACAGTACTGAAAGTCAAGAGATTAAGCTTCAAGGTTAGAAACCAAGAACAGGAATTCTGTTTTTGCACTTTCCTGACATGGACACAACCTTGTTTGGTTTTTGGTCTGCAGAGCAGATGCTGTGCCTCAGTGTGTTTAGCATTAATGAGGGTTCCCATACACCCAACCCACCCAGTCCTTAGGATTATTGGTGACAGGTGACACTTTGCTCATTGGAGGATAATAAAAGGTGTATTTAGCAGCTTTCTTCTTTTTCTAGAAAGTTTCTCAGTCCCCCCAGATGTCACAGCAACTACCTCCACCCCCTCAGCAAGGCCAGCAGCCATCGACCTCCCTCCCTCTGGAATTGTCAAGGGGATGCACAAGGGATCCAACCGCTCCAGTCTCATGGACACTGCAGATGGTAGGAACCCTTGGGGGCCAGGAGCTGCACAGAGTTCAGAGAGACCAAAAATCCCACAGTTCATCCTCCCAGCTCTGCTTTGTCTCCTTTGAGCATTCCCAAAACCAGAATGGTTTTGGTGTCAGTGTGAAGATGTTCCTGCTGTGCTGCACTTGGGGGGAATTTCTTCATGGACAGGGTGGTCAGGCTTCCAGTCAGTTTATTGGAGCTGCACAGGGAGGTTTGGAGTCCCAAATCCTGGATGTGCCCAGGGAATGACTCTCCCAAAATCTGGATGTAGCCAGGGAATGACTCTCCCAAATCCTGGATGTGGCCAGGGAATAACTCTCCCAAATCCTGGAGGTACCCAGGGAACGATTCTCCCAAATCTTGGAGGTGCCCAGGGAACGATTCTCCCAAATCCTGCAGGTGCCCAGGGAATGACTCTCCCAAATTCTGGATGTGGCCAGGGAATTACTCTCCCAAATCCTGCAGGTGCCCAGGGAATGACTCTCCCAAATCCTGGAGGTGCCCAGGGAATGACTCTCCCAAATTCTGGATGTGGCCAGGGAATGACTCTCCCAAATCCTGCAGGTGCCCAGGGAATGACTCCCAAATCCTGGATGTGGCCAGGGAAGGACTCTCCCAAATCCTGCAGGTGCCCAGGGAATGACTCCCAAATCCCTGCAGGTGCCCGGGGAAGGACTCTCCCACATCCTGGAGGTGCCCAGGGAAGGACTCTCCCAAATCCTGCAGGTGCCCAGGGAAGGACTCTCCCAAATCCCTGGATGTGACACTCAGTGCTCTGGTCTCTCCCTCCAGGTGTTCCTGTGAGCAGCAGAGTCTCCACAAAAATTCAGCAGTTGCTGAACACCTTGAAAAGACCTAAAAGGCCACCCCTGAAAGAATTCTTTGTGGATGATTTTGAAGAAATTGTGGAAGGTAATAGCAAAAAAATGGTTTTATGCATATTTGTTAGAATTGGATACTCAGGGAGCTGAGTTTGTGTTGTTGCTCTCAAGGTTGACTCAGATTCACAATTTGCAGGAGCCCCCATGAAGTCTGACACAAAATCAGTTAATTTAATAATTCACTGTTCTGCTGAGCTTTGGGGATCTCCTCAACACTAAACTTCTTTACAAATTATTTAAATAGATTTTTCAACCCTCTTCATTTGCTTAGGTTACTGTGTTGGTTTTGTATGAAAGTTACTTAAGACTTTGGGACTCTGCTAGTCCCAAACTTCTCTCTCTAAAGTAAACTGAAATGATTATTTAAGTGAAAGATTGACTAAAGTGTGTCTGTATGTTGTTGTTAAAAATATAAAAGGTGGGGGGGAGGGGGGAGGAGTAATCTTAAAATTTTATTTCAAATTTCTTGTTTTCTCTGTGTTATTAATAAATTTCTTCTTTATACCCTTCTAAGTTTTAAACCTGCCTTGTTTTTGCTCCTAAGTCCTATCTAAAAAAAAAAATTGAATATATTAAAACCTAAATTAAACCAAGACATTGACTTCAGTTAATTTCCCAAAGGGGGTTATCCTCAGTGATCATTTCATCCCAGCATTATTTTGTAAGGTTTTCTTTTCTGCACTTCTGTGTTCCTTTCCTTACTGATGTGAACAACATCCTGTGAGAAGGCTCTGCTCATAGTGCCTTGTTTTGTGTGAGACTTTGTAGGAAATGGGATGGAATTGGTTATTAAATGCTTTTCCTCATTTCCTTCAGCTTTATTTTCAATTTATTTCAAGATGAACTGCCAGGTGACAAATGGGCAAAGACAAGGAATATTATTTTATTTGGATTATATTAGAAATATTGTAATAGATAATGGAAATATTCTTGGATTATATGAGAGATATTGCAATAGATAATGGAAATATTCTTGGATTATATGAGAAATATTTCAATAGAAAATGGAAATTTCTTGGATATGGCAATAGATAATGGAAATATTCTTGGATTATATGAGTGATATTACAATAGATAATGGAAATTTCTTGGATATTGTAATAGATAATGGAAATATTTTGGGATTATATGAGAGATATTGCAATAGATAATGGAAATATTTTTGGATTATATGGGAGATATTGCAATAGATAACAGAAATTTCTGGATTATATTAGGGATATTACAATAGATAATGGAAATATTCTTGGATTATGTGAGAGATATTGCAATAGATAATGGAAATATTTTGGGATTCTATGGAAGATATTGCAATAGATAATGGAAATATTTTGGGATTCTATGGAAGATATTACAATAGATAATGGAAATATTTTGGGATTCTGTGGGAGATATTGCAATAGATCATGGAAATATTTTGGGATTCTATGGGAGATATTGCAATAGATCATGGAAATATTTTGGGATTCTATGGGAGATATTGCAGTAGTGATGGAAATGCTTTGAATGTTTCAGTTCCCCAGCCCGACCCGAACCAGCCCAAGCCCGAGGGCCGGCAGATGACGCCGGTGAAGGGGGAGCCCCTGGGCGTGGTTTGTAATTGGCCTCCTGCCCTGGAGGCAGCTCTGCAGCGCTGGGGCACCACCCAGGCCAAGTGTCCCTGTCTGACAGCCCTGGATGTGACAGGAAAACCAGTTTATACCCTCACCTATGGTGAGTTAACCACTTCATACCCTCACCTAACTTAAACCAGTTTAAACCCTCACCTATGGTGAGTTAACCACTTCATACCCTCACCTAACTTAAACCAGTTTAAACCCTCACCTATGGTGAGTTAACCACTTCATACCCTCACCTAACTTAAACCAGTTTAAACCCTCACCTATGGTGAGTTAAACCAGTTTATGCCCTCACCTAAGTTAAACCAGTTTATACCCTCACTATGGTGAGTTCAACCAGTTTAAACCCTCACCTAACTTAGACCAGTTTAAACCCTCACCTATGGTGAGTTAAACCAGTTTATATCCTCACCTAAGTTAAACCAGTTTAAACCCTCACCTGTGGTGAGTTAAACCAGTTTATATCCTCACCTATGGTGAGTTAAACCAGTTTAAACCCTCACCTAAGTTAAACCAGTTTATACCCTCATGTATGGTGAGTTAAACCAGTTTAAACCCTCACCTAAGTTAAACCAGTTTAAATCCTCACCTGTGATGAGTTCAACCAGGTTATACCCTCACCTAAATTAAACTAGTTTCAACTCTCACCTATGGTGAGTTGAGCCTCCTTCCCCTGCTCAGCTGCTCCCAAAGAGAGCACAGAGCTCCTGGGTTTAGAGGGGCCCCAAAAACCTTCCTGGTGTTTGTGGGTGTTGTAGTGATGCCTGGAACAGAGGCTGGACAGAGTTAAAGGAATAGAATAAAGTAAAATATAGTAGAAAATAAAATAATAGAAAATAAAAATTAAAAAAAAATAAAATAAAATAAAATAAAAGTTTATTTATTAAAAAGACCTTGGGCAGTGCAAGAGCCCAGCTGTGGCTCCACCCAAGGTGGACTCCAAGTCACAAATTTTCACATATTTTAAATTTGGTCCATTCACATATTGGGGTTATTGTCCAATTCCAGCTCCAGGTTATGAACATCCCAGATTCTCTCCTCAATTCTGTTGTTTTCACCTTTTGGGGCTGAAGCTGCAGTGGTGTCCTTGTTTCTGGGGCTGGAAAAGGATTGTTTTGTCCAATTAAACTGTGAGGAGAACCTGCTAACACTTTATATAAAGTTCAGAGTTATTTATTAATGCAGAGCAGAATCTGGAAAATATGAAAGCAAAACCTTAAGGCATCAACAGACAGAGCAGTGTAATTTGGGGTAAAACCTGCCAAGGTGTGAGCTCTTCTCCTGTGCTGCTTGGTCCAGAGCTCTGCAAGTCTCTCTTCTCTCTTGCAGGAAAGCTGTGGAGCAGAAGTCTCAAGCTGGCCTACACCCTGCTGAATAAACTGGGCACCAAAAATGAGCCTGTGCTAAAACCTGGAGACAGGGTAATGACTTTGGGACTCTGAGAGTAAATTATTTTACTCTCCCTCTGGAGTAAAACAAAGGGTTTGGGGGCTGGAGCTTAGCACAGACACCAGAGTGAGACTCTGAAAGCAATTCCTGCTTGGGACAGAAATTGGGGTGATTATTCAGAGATTCTGACTTCTCTGTGAGCAGCTCCTTCTCTCTGGGTTTTGAAATCCATCTAAAGAAGAGCACAGAGCTCTGGGGGAAATGCAGGGTTTGATCTCTGGGTCTTGGCTCTGTGTGAACCTCCAGGCACATTCTAGGGGAGGAAAAGTGAAATTAGTCACTCTAGGTGTGAATTTTGAATTTTGTGGGTTGCAGGTGGCCCTTGTGTACCCCAACAATGACCCTGTGATGTTCATGGTGGCATTTTATGGCTGTCTGCTGGCAGAAGTGATCCCAGTGCCTATAGAGGTACCTCTTACCAGAAAGGTAACGTTGATGGAACTTGGAGGAGTGATTGGGATGAAACCAAGGCAGCATTTCACAGCCTCTGTACCAACAAGGACCTTTGGGAACCTGAAATGGCATTTTAAAAATGGAAAAACATATTGACCAGAGCTGTGCTGAGCAGCTGGAGATGGTCAATTCTCTGAAATGATGCAGTCTTCTCTCCCTTATTGCAAATAATTTATACAGAACAGATTTTAGTGTGTATCTGCCCCCTGATTGATGGGAAGGGGCTGAGTCCAGCCTTGCTGAGCTCTGCCAGGCTCTGGAGATTGAGATGCTCAGTGTTCCTGAAGACTTCAAGGCACTTTTTGTAAATTATTTGCTCAACAAAGTGTTTTCTTGACCCTTACCAGAATTTTTTGGCACTGTTGCCATATCTCTGCCATGTCAAGAACTGTGTGAAACTCTGGGATTTCATAAGAGGAAACAAAAACAAGAGGCTCATCCAAACGTGGCAGGAGAGGTGACAGTGAGCTGGGAGCACTCAGGGATTCCCAGAGCTTGGATTTCATTCTCTGCACTGTGGCAGACTACTATAGCAACCAGATGCAAAATTAAAACTTCTCCAGTATTTGCCCAATCAAGTTTCTGAGTGAGCCTCCTCATTCTGTCATTGTGCAACAGAAATTGGCTCCAGGGGATGCAGAGGTCTTGTTATTCCAGTGTAATTACATGTTTTGTTTTTTTTGATTCCTCTTTGCAGCATCTTGGTTTCCATTAATGCTGTGGATGGGGTTTGCTCCATGCTGGAGCAATTTTTTTTTCCCTGGATTTCACATCCAGTGCATTTTAATCTTGTCAGTGCAATATTTCAGGGGGTTACAGGATGGTTTGAGTTGGAAAAGGCCTTAGGGACCATCCAGTTCCATCCTTTGCCATGGGCAGGGACACCTTCCACCAGCCCAAGCTGTTCCAGTTGTGATTTTGTGATTATTTTGTGATTATTTTGTGATTTTGGGAGTGTGTGTGGGAATGGGTTGTTCTCTTCTTTTCCTTGCCATTCCTCCCCCCCACTTCCCAGAGCTTTATCAAACCTTGGATTTTGCTAAGGGAAGGTTGATTTTTGTCATTTTTGAGCAGGAGTGACTTTTCCCCTCTCTCCTTAGGATGCTGGTGGGCAGCAGATTGGTTTCCTGCTGGGGAGCTGTGGGATTGCTCTGGCCCTCACCACTGAAGTGTGTCTGAAAGGGCTCCCAAAAACCCAGAATGGAGAAATTGTGCAGTTTAAAGGTGAGCTGGTTACAGATTGCCTTTTGATTGTGCTTTTGCTGCAGCTGAACCATCTGAGAGGAGCTGTCGGGACTCTGGGGGGTAAAGGGACAACTCCTGATCCCATCCCCAAAAATGTTGCAGGGTTTGTGTTTGTGTGAGATGGACCCTTGGGGGTCACCAGGAGGCACCTGCCAAGGCAGGGTTGTGCTCAGGTCCCTTCAGTGCCATTTGGCAGCTTCCAGGGCACTTTTATTCCCAAGCTTTATTTAGGAATGCTGCAGGGATCTTCCCTGAGGGAGAGGAAGTTCCTTGTTACTCACTGATGAAAACCAAGATGAACCTTCTGGCTGGTAGCTGGAATTTTGCTTGTGTGACTGAACCTGGACAAATGCTGGGGTTTAGTGTATTCTTGCAGAATAGAAATCCCTCAATAAATAAACTGATATTAATGTACTGTTTAATTTTGGCTCCAGGTTGGCCCAGACTCAAATGGGTTGTGACAGATTCAAAATATCTCTCCAAATCTCCCAAGGATTGGCAGCCCAACATCTCAGCAGCAGGAACTGAGCCAGCATATATTGAGGTAAGTGGTGAATGGGGAATAAGAATTCCTTCTGTGAGCTGAATTTAATGTTCTGATCACCAGAGACAGAACAGCTTCACCTCACTCCCTTAAACTTCCCACTTTGCTGCCACTGAAACAAATCTTGGACATCCTGCTGTGAAGCTCATTTTAGCTTTGAATCCCTCTGTGGCCTTGAGCACTGCTTGGAATAAGTTGGAGAATTGTTTTTGTTCCAAAAAGGGAGGGATGGAGAGAGCTGAGCTCTGAGGTGGGGCTTGATAACATTTCTGGCGGTGTTTGAGCCAGCAGCAGTTTGAATTCTCTGCTCTTGCTGGTAATGCTGTTTCTGGAAATGCCAGAAGGTGACTTGTAGGGATTGCAGTGGTTTAAGTGCTGGTTCAGCCATTCCGAAATCACAGATTGGCTTTTCAGTTTGCTCCAGGAGCAGGAAGAGATGTCCTGCAGTAAAATAAACACAAATACCTTCATTTTTCCACCCATCTCCATGGAGATTTTCCATGTGTGCCACCACAATAAGCATCAGCTTTAGAGAAAACTTTATTTTCACGTGGATTCTTTCACATGGTTTAATTTCCTCCCCGACTCTTTTCTCTCCTGTGCAGTACAAGACCAGCAAGGAGGGCAGTGTCATGGGTGTCACCGTGTCCCGGGTGGCCATGCTGGCTCACTGCCAGGCCCTGTCCCAGGCCTGCAACTACTGTGAAGGTGGGTGAGGGCACAGAACATCCCAGCAGTGAAGGGTTAACATTGTTTTAATTGGTTGTTACCTCAAAAAAAAAAAAAAAAAAATTAAAAATGCAGATTAATCCTCCCCCCAGAAGTGAAAATCAGCTGTGATGTTTTTCCATCCAGAACTGCATTCTTTTCACTGCCATGATGAAGAGGAATAAAAAGTAGGATTTATGTAATGTCTGTGAAGTTACTGAGTCTGTTGTGGTGAAGCAAAAGAGGAGGAAATGAATGAAAATTGGAGAATTTCCCAACAAGCTCAGTCCCCTCTCACTGCACTGATAACCCATAGAAATGTCTTCCCAAATTTTCATTGCTGATAGTGTAAATATTAAAATATATTTATTTTGGTAAATACCAAACTTCTGGGGCTGTTCTGGTCCTGTGAGGTTTTTTGGGTAACCCAGAAATGGAGATTGGAAGGTGCTGTTGCTATTCCAGAGGGTTTTGCTTTATTCTGTAGGTAAGGGTTTATTCTGGTCTGCCTTGTAAATCAAACTAATTCCTGCATCCATGAGTGAAATTATTTATAGAGCTTTAAAATGCAAAGTTTGCCTTTCAGAATCCCATCTCTGCTGAGAGTCAGGGCTTGAATGATGTTCTCAGGCTTCCCTTATCCATGATGAGCCTCAGCCCCTGCCTGTCCCACTGATGGACAGTTCAGGCTGCACTGGAATTTCCTGGCAGCTTTCTGGAAATGTTCCTGCTCAGGAACAGCTCTGATCTCTAACACAGGGCTTGTCTGAAAGATCAGCTCTGACAGATCAGTGACAGCTTCATCCCAGAGCAGATCCCAGCAGCAGTGATGGGCACACATTGCAAAAAGCTTCACCTCTCTTTTCCCAGGTGAAACCATTGTGAACGTGTTGGATTTTAAGAAGGATGCGGGGCTGTGGCACGGCATTCTAACGGTGAGCTGGAGCATGCCAGAGCTCTGTCATCAGACATTCATGAGTAGATGGGGAAATCTAGATTTTTTTTTTTTTTTTTTTAAATAAGGAATTTTTTTTTCCCTGTAAGAGTAGGGAAACCCTGGCACGGGGTGCTCAGAGAAGCTGGGGCTGCCCCTGATCCCTGGAAGTGTCCAAGGCAAGGCTTGGGACAGGGAAAAGTGTCCCTGCTTATGGCAGGGATGAGCTTTAGGTCCCTCCCAACCCAAGCCATCCCAGAATTCCATGATTCTGTGATAAAAGTATTAAAAGGTTTGTGATCCCTTTCCTAACAAACTTTTTTGCTGCTTTTCAGAATGTCATGAACAAGCTGCACACTATCAGCGTGCCCTATTCTGTGATGAAAACCTGTCCTCTCTCCTGGGTGCAGAGGGTTCATGCCCACAAAGGTAACTCAGGGTGATCCCAACTTCAGCTTGGAGCTCTCAGCATCCACCAGTGAGGGCAAATAAAATATCAAATGCCTCAAATCCTTTTTGCTCTTCCATGACAAATCTGGAGGGCCAAGAGTTTCACTAATATCCAAAGACAGTTGATTTTATTTTGTAGTTGTAGATAGGATTTTCGTATCAGGCAGGGCTGGAGCTCATGTCTAAGACTCAACAGGAGATTTTAAACCCCCAGTTGTGTAGATCCTTGTAAAACCCCTTGCACTGGGAGCTTGCCTGAGGTTGGAACAGGAATGTGACAGCTTGGGAAGGGAGGAGACTTTGCCGTTTATTTCTGTGCACAAATTCCTAATGCCCTGTCAGTGGTGGGGAACAGGGTGGGGATCTTGTGACTTGGAGCCAGTTTCTTTTATGAAACCAAGCAAATGGTGGATCCTGGCCTCCCTGAGGGCTTTCAGAGGGTGATAATGATTTGTGGCCTTTGGAGGAGGAGCTGTGATGGTGACAGAGCCTGGCTCAGGTGGTGGCAGTGCCACAGCAGATGCCATGGTGCCTTGGCTTTGCTGTTACCCTGTGAGCTATCCCAAAATAACTCTTGGAAAGCTTTGACTCGTGCTGAGGTGGTGCTTTTGTGTTCTTGCAGCAAAAGTTGCTCTGGTGAAGTGTCGAGACTTGCACTGGGCCATGATGGCCCATCGGGACCAAAGAGACGTGAGCCTGAGCTCGCTGCGCATGCTGATCGTCACCGACGGGGCCAACCCCTGTGAGTGCCACAGCCTGTCACCTGCCAGCCCCTGCGAGTGTCCCCTGTCACCTGCCAGGCCCCGGGAGTGTCCCTGTCACTTGCCAGCCCCTGGGAGTGTCCCCTGTCCCTGTCACCTCCCAGCCCCCTGAGAGTGTTCCCTGTCACCTGCCAGGCCCCGGGAGTGTCCCTGTCACCTGCCAGCCCCTGGGAGTGTCCCCTGTCCCTGTCACCTCCCAGCCCCCTGAGAGTGTTCCCTGTCACCTGCCAGCCCCTGGGAGTGTCCCCTGTCCCTGTCACCTCCCAGCCCCCTGAGAGTGTTCCCTGTCACCTGCCAGCCCCTGGGAGTGTCCCCTGTCCCTGTCACCTCCCAGCCGCCTGGGAGTGTCCCCTGTCACCTCCCAGCCCCTCCCCCTGTCACCCTTCCAGCCCCCTGGGAGTGTCCCCTGTCACCTGCCAGCCCCTGGGAGTGTCCCCTGTCACCTCCCAGCCCCCTGCGAGTGTCCCCTGTCCCTGTCACCCTTCCAGCCCCCTGGGAGTGTCCCCTGTCACCCTCCCAGCCCCCTGGGAGCGTCCCCTGTCCCTGTCACCCTTCCAACCCCCTGGGAGTGTCCCCTGTCCTTGTCACCCTGCCAGCCCGCTGGGAGTGTCCCCTGTCCCTGTCACCCTTCCAGCCCCCTGCGAGTGTCCCCTGTCCCTGTCACCTCCCAGCCCCCTGGGAGTGTCCCCTGTCCCTCCCAGGGATCACAAATCCCCTGGGGTCAGTACAGATCCCCTGTGAGTGTCCCCAGCCCCTCCCAGCCCCCTCCCTGGGATCCCAACCCTTGTGAGTGTCCCCAGCCCCCTCTCAGGGATCCCAGTCTCCTGGGATCAGCATCAGCTCCCCTGGGAGCTGTCTCTGAGGAGCTCTGCTTTGGGGCAGAGCTCTGGCTCGTGGTGTTTGAGCACAGGACAAGAGGTTTCTGTGTTTGCCATCCTTTGGGTGGTCAGCAAAAGGGAGATTTGGATGGGGGGCAGTGTTTATGAAATCAGGGAATTGTTCAGCCTGGAAAAGACCTTTAACATGATCAAATCCAGCCCTTAACCACGTTCACCACTAAACCCTGTCCCCAAGTGCCACATCCACACATCCTTTAAATCCCTCCAGGGGTTTTGATTCCACTGCTGCTCTGGGCAGAATCCAATATCTGAACATTCAGTGTGGGCTTTTTCCACCCTTTGAGTGAGGAGATTTTCCTTAATATCCAACCTAAACTTCCCCAGCACAACCTGAGGCTGTTTCCTCCTGTAGTTTCCCAAATTCTCCTCTGGACCCTTCCTGTAGATGGGCACAAAATCAAAATCTCTGAAGTCCTAGTCCATCTTTTCTTTCTTCCTAGGGTCTGTTTCCTCCTGTGATGCCTTCCTGAGCTTGTTTCAGAGCCATGGGCTGAAACCAGAGGCCATTTGTCCCTGTGCCACCTCCCCCGAGGCGATGACCGTGGCAATCCGCAGGTAACAGATTGACTCATCCAGCCTGGGCTTTGTTCACACTTGGGCTGCTCAGAGTTGATTTAAGCCTGTAATAAACTCCTCTGACATTTACTGTGTGTGCTCAGGTACTCCAGTCACTGAGCTGTTAAAGCTCCCTCCTGAGATGCAGGTGATTTCTGAGCTGTGTGACAGCTCAGCAGTGCCTGAGCGCTGCTTTTCATCCTCCTGATTTCCACAGCCTGGGAGCTGTGCTGGGTCTCAGATGAGATTTGGGATCCAGTGGACATTCTCATCCTCTGTTTCTGCCTTGTAAGAAGCAGCCCTGCAGGCCTGGGAGCTGGGGTTTGCCATGGGCTGAGATAATGAGCTGGCACAGGAGCTGCAGAACACAATTCCTTAGGAAATTAAAGCGTGGCTACTTTGGGTGGGAATCCCAGTTTGAAGTGATTGTACACCTATTTCTGTTGCTGTGCCATCTCCATCTGAGTCTAAGGCCAAGCTGGGTGCCTGATTTGAGTGTTTTATTGATTTTGTGTCCTCCCAGGCCTGGAGTCCCCGGGGCCCCTTTGCCAGGCAGAGCCATCCTGTCCATGAACGGGCTGAGTTTCGGGGTGATCCGGGTCAACACTGAAGATAAAAACTCTGCTCTCACTGTCCAGGATGTGGGGCACGTGATGCCAGGAGGTAAGAACAGCCAGGAGGCTCATGTGAGATGTTTTTTGGGATGTTTTAGGAGCAGAAGGGGTCAATGTTCTCACTGGGACAGTGCCAGACTTTGTCATTTCTGTCATCATTAAATGTGTCAGTTCTCACACGGGACAAAGTTTGGAGCTGATTTTAACAAAGCCTGATTTGTCCTAGGAATGATGTGTATAGTGAAACCAGATGGGCCACCCCAGCTCTGTAAAACAGATGAGATTGGTGAAATCTGTGTGAGCTCCAGAGCAGGAGGAATGATGTACTATGGGCTGGCAGGGGTGACAAAGAACACTTTTGAGGTATGTTCAGCAAAATGCATCTTTCCTGCCCCATTGTGTGAAACTGGTGCTCTTGTATAACCCCTTGGGGTTATAACTGAAGTTAATTTTTTTTTATAAACATGCACTGGAAAACTCCTTGCAGTTAGAGATACTCAGAATCCCCTCCTTAAATAACTGCACCGAGGGTTCCCTCCCCTTCTCCTCCTCACTCACCTGAAGTGTAATTTTTGGGGTGGTTTTTCTCCTCCTTTTGGGGAAGGTTTTTCTCTCTCTTTAGGCTCTTTGGCCTGCAATGCCCTCCCCTGTGTTGCAGGTGATCCCTGTGAACTCCTCTGGCTCTCCAGTGGGGGAAGTGCCCTTCGTGCGCTCCGGCTTGCTGGGATTTGTTGGCCCTGTACGTGAGGCACTGCTCTGACCCTTCAGTGGTGGTTTTTTTTGGGTGGGGGGGAGGGAGGATGTGTGAGAAGAGCTCTCTGGGAGTTGCTTTCCTGTCTTGCAGGGCAGTTTGGTGTTTGTGGTTGGGAAGATGGATGGGTTGCTGACAGTGAGTGGGAGAAGGCACAACGCCGACGACATCGTGGCCACCGGGCTGGCAGTGGAGTCCATCAAAACAGTTTACAGAGGAAGGTCAGCACAAAAAACCTTGTCCCTCCCTGTGTAATAAAGCAAAACAGAAGCTTTAGTCCTTTCTCTTTGGGTAGCTCAGTTAAACATATTTTTGATTTAATAAAGCAAAACAGAAGCTTTGATACTTTCTCTTTGGGTAACTCAGTTAAATTAAACATATTTTTGATTTATAATTGCCCTGATTCTGCCCAGCACAGATCTTTTTCCCACTAGCCAGCCTGGCTTTTCATCAAGTCTGTGCTTCAGGGAAAGCAATCACATAACAACAAGATAAGTCAGCCACATGGAGAAATTAATTCTGTGTCTCTGCAGAGTTGCAGTCGTTACTGGTGCAGCAAGGAAGAGTTTCATTAATGTCCAAAGATATTTGATTTTTATTTAGCAGTGGTGGGTATAATTTTCTAGATCTTCAGGCAGGGCTGGAGTTCATATCTCCAATTTTTAGTGAGAGATTTTAAACCCTCATGGAGGTGCCTTTAAATCTCCTTTCATTTGTGCTTTGCCAAAAGTTGGAACAGGAATGTGACAGCAGGTTGGGAGAACAGGGGACTGTGCCAGATGGAAATTTCATCAGAAAATGGAATTAACCCCTTAAATACTTCCCAGTATTGACTCTATGTTCGTTGTCTGATGCTTTTTCCTCTTTTTGTTTATTTTACCAAGTTGTGTCTTTAATCTCTCCTTGGTTTCCAAGGAGTGAAACTGGAGAGTGGCTGTGCCCTTTTCTTTAGGATTGCAGTGTTCTCTGTGTCTGTGTTCTACGACGAGAGGATCGTGGTGGTGGCAGAGCAGAGGCCAGATGCCTCTGAGGAGGACAGCTTCCAGTGGATGAGCAGGGTGCTGCAGGTACAGGGGGAAAGGAAATCCTGCTGCTTTTGGGGTGTGGGCAGAGCCCCAGTGGAGAGAACCACAAGCTGTGCATCCCTCTTGGCACAAGGGCTTTGTGCAGGGTCACGGGCTGGGTGTATCTGCTGTGTCCCAGCTCTTCTGTTGTGTCCTGAGGGAGCTGGAGTGACAGGACAAGGGGAATGGCTTCACACTGAAAGAAGAGAAATTTAAGTTAAATTTTGGGAAGAAAATCCTCAACCAGTCTGGGATTTCATGGAAACTTAAGTTAAATTCTGGGGAGAAATTCCTCAACCAGTCTGGGATTCCATGGGAGAACAGAGGGGCTCTGGCAGTCTCCTCTCAGAACTGCAAAACAGATCTGTGCTCAAGCTTTGGAGTTCTGCTTTTAGTCTGGATCATGTGGAGCTCAGAGCTTGGCTTTAAAGCCTGTCTTTTCTTTGGAGATGTATTTTCAGCAGGGACCAAGTGGGCAGGGAAAGTCCAGAGCAGCTGAATGAGCGTGGTCCTAAAAGAATGAGCAGCAGGTACTTCCTTTGAGAGCTGCCTGCACTGCATGTGTGTCATTCCAGGAATGACATTCAGGGAGTGGAGTGTGCAGGCTGGGGTGGAAAATCAGGGAAGTACCTGGTGCTCTGAATAATGGATCAGATGCCTGAATGCTGAGGTGGGCAGGAGGGAACAGAGTGTGATGGTTCAGAGGAGACAGATGGATACAGTCCCGAGATCACAGTCGTGTGATTCATCAGGCAGCCGTGGATATTTTGGGATTTTGGTCATGAAAGATTTAAAAATGGGTTTGGTGTCTGGGAAATGGGCTGGAAAGGCAGGGATGTACCCAGCACTGCAGGGCTCACTGGTGGCACAGAGGTGAAATGGGATGTCAGTGATTGACTCACTCACTCTGGCAGCTCACAAGTGCAGGAGTTTCTCTTGCAGAGTGCCAGGAGTGCCAGTGACCCTCTCTCCTTTCTCTAGGCCATTGACAGCATTCACCAAGTGGGTGTTTACTGCCTTGCTCTGGTGCCAGCCAACACATTGCCAAAAACTCCACTGGGAGGGATCCACATCTCCCAAACCAAGCAGCACTTTCTGGAGGGCTCCCTGCACCCCTGCAACATCCTCATGTGCCCACACACGTGTGTGACAAACTTGCCAAAGCCCAGGCAGAAACAGCCAGGTAACCTGAACCCCTTTTGTTTGGTGGTGTTAAACTGGGGCTCAGTGACCCAGCCCCAGTGAGGTCCTAGTCCCTGTGCTGGAACCAGTCCCTGTGCTGTGCTGGGACCAGTCCCTGTCCTGTACTGGGACCAGTCTCTGCCCTGTGCTGGGACCAGAGCCTGTCCTCTACTGGGGACCAGTCCCTGTGCTGGGACCAGTCCATGTCCTGTACTGGGACCAGAGCCTGTCCTCTGCTGGGGACCAGTCCCTGTCCTGTGCTGGGACCAGTCCCTGTGCTGTGCTGGGACCAGTCCCTGTCCTGTGCTGGGACCAGTCTCTGTGCTGTGCTGTGCTGGAACCAGTCCCTGTGCTGTGTTGGGACCAGTCCCTGTCCTGTGCTGGGACCAGTCTCTGTCCTGTGCTGGAACCAGTCCCTGTGCTGTGCTGGGACCAGTCCCTGTCCTGTACTTGGGACCAGTCCCTGTGCTGTGCTGGGACCAGTCCCTGTCCTGTACTGGGACCAGAGCCTGTCCTCTGCTGGGGACCAGTCCTGTGCTGTGCTGGGACCAGTCCCTGTCCTCTACTGGGGACCAGTCCTGTGCTGTGCTGGGACCAGTCCCTGTGCTGTGCTGGGGACCAGAGCCTGTCCTTTACTGGGGACCAGTACCTGTGCTGTGCTGGGACCAGTCCCTGTGCTGTGCTGGGGACCAGAGCCTGTCCTCTACTGGGGACCAGTACCTGTGCTGTGCTGGGACCAGTCCCTGTGCTGTGCCCCAGGGCTGTGCTCCAGGCCTCTCTTTGCATGTATTCGTCAGGAATTTTGATTCCTACCTTTGATCTCACTTGATCTCCCTCCTGCTGAGCAGAGCCCAGCAGTGCCTGCTGGGCTCCATCAGTGAGGTTTCACTGCCAGGGGCACTGGGATCCTGCACACACTCTCTGTACCTTTGCTCTGCCGCTTTTTCTCCACAGGGGTGGGCCCTGCCTCTGTGATGGTGGGGAACCTGGTTGCTGGGAAGAGAATTGCTCAAGCCTCTGGGAGAGATCTGGGTCAAATAGAAGACAATGATTTAGTTAAAAAGGTAAATCAGTGTTGGTGACAGCTGGATAATGGGAAGGAGTTTCCTCTCCTGGATGCACAGTGGGGAGCACTGAAGGAGAAGCTGAATTCCTGCCTGTCTTTTCCAGCACCAGTTCCTGACAGAAGTGTTGCAGTGGAGAGCTCAAGCCACTCCTGACCACCCACTCTTCCTTTTATTGAATGCCAAGGTACACTCAGTGCTGACTTGTTGAGTTTTAAGGTCCACATGTTATCCAGTGCCAGTGAGAAACTCTTTAAAACCTTTTGCCCTCTGCAGTGCCTCTCTTTAGCCTCTGTATCAGATTTTGCCCATAGATTTTTTAAAACTTGACCCTTTGACCCTCTAGGTCCCTTCAGCAAATGACTCTCATGGTTTGACACTTCATTTTAAAACTGAGCGTGTTTGTAGGTCCCACTGGTTCCTGTAGCAGTTAATGGTGTGTCCCTTGGTGCCACCACCCCTATCAATGGTGTTGAGTATATTCTGGTGCAAGAAGAGCTGAACTGACTCTCTGGAAGGTAGAATTTTCTAGAGCAGATCTAACTCCATCTCTGTCTTTTGATACTGTAGTGGATGAGTGGCCTGCAGCATTTAGGTAGAGATAACTCCTAGCTGTAGCTCCTGCTAGCCAGCAGCTTGGGGTCATGTCACAGCAGCCACTTAGTGCTGTGCCAGCCCCTGCTTAGAACATTTTTGTCTCCTTTCAAGGGAACCACTGTGTGCACGGCCACCTGCCTGCAGCTGCACAAAAAGGCTGAGAGGATTGCATCAGTGCTGTGTGACAAAGGCCATCTCAACGCAGGGGACAATGTGGTGCTTCTTTATCCTCCTGGTGAGTGACTCCCACTGGGGAAACACAGCCTGGGCTTTCTTTGGGGTCTCACTGGGATCTGGAAATAGAGGAGAGGCACTCTGTGCTAGTGAGAGGTGCTCACTGGTGTGTCCTGCCTGACTTTTGAGTCACCTGGCACTCAGGATGTTCTTTTCCTGCATGTTGGAGATGGTTTCCTGTGTGCTTCCTTTACTCTCCCCATTCCCTATCCAAACTTCCTCATTTTCCTGGTGCTGCCCTTGCTGCTGAGCTGCTGCTGTTGCCCAGCTGTGCAGTGGGAATGTTTCCCTTACCCCAGGGGAGGAGCAGCAGGGCCCTGCTGTGCCCAGGGTGTCCCTGCCAGTGTCCCCCTGTCCTGTCCCTGCAGGCATTGAGCTGATCACAGCCTTCTATGGCTGCCTGTACTCGGGCTGTGTCCCTGTCACCGTGCGCCCTCCCCACGCCCAGAGCCTGGTGGCAACGCTGCCCACAGTGAGGATGATCGTGGAGGTGAGTGCAGGGGGGGTGCCAGGCTGCAGGTGTCACTGTGTCACAGGGACTGTGATTGGTGGCTGCAGGGGTGTCACAGGAGTCATACTGAGCATTACTGCTCCAGCCTCAAGCTCCAGGGGTGCCACTGTGTCACAGGGACTGTGACTGGGGGCTCCAGGGGTGACACAGGAGTCACAGGGACTGTGGCTGGGGGCTCCAGGGGTGTCACAGGAGTCACACTAAGCATTGCTGCTCCAGCCTTGGGCTCCAGGGGTGTCACTGTCACAGGGACTGTGGCTGGGGTCTCCAGGAGTGACACAGGAATCACACTGAGCACTGCTGCTCCAGCCTTGTGCTCCAGGAGTGCCACTGTGTCACAGGGACTGTGACTGGGGGCTCCAGGGGTGACACAGGAATCACACTGAGCACTGCTGCTCCAGCTTTGTGCTCCAGGAGTGCCACTGTGTCACAGGGACTGTGACTGGGGGTTCCAGAGGTGACACAGGAATCACACTGAGCACTGCTGCTCCAGCCTTGTGCTCCAGGAGTGCCACTGTGTCACAGGGACTGTGACTGGGGGCTCCAGGGGTGACACAGGAATCACACTGAGCACTGCTGCTCCAGCTTTGTGCTCCAGGAGTGCCACTGTGTCACAGGGACTGTGACTGGGGGCTCCAGGGGTGACACAGGAATCACACTGAGCACTGCTGCTCCAGCCTTGTGCTCCAGGGGTGCCACTGTGTCACAGGGACTGTGACTGGGGGTTCCAGAGGTGACACAGGAATCACACTGAGCACTGCTGCTCCAGCTTTGTGCTCCAGGAGTGCCACTGTGTCACAGGGACTGTGACTGGGGGCTCCAGGGGTGACACAGGAATCACACTGAGCACTGCTGCTCCAGCCTTGTGCTCCAGGGGTGCCACTGTGTCACAGGGACTGTGACTGGGGGTTCCAGAGGTGACACAGGAGTCACACTGAGCACTGCTGCTCCAGCCTCATGCTCCAGAGGTGACACCTGTGTCACAGGGACTGTGGCTGGAGTGGCTCTTCAGTGCTTATGGGCTCCAGAGGTGACACAGGAGTCACACTAAGCACTGCTGCTCCAGCCTCAGGCTCCAGAGGTGACACCTGTGTCACAGAGACTGTGGCTGGAGTGGCTCTGCAGTGCTTATGGGCTCCAGAGGTGACACAGGAGTCACACTAAGCACTGCTGCTCCAGCCTCAGGCTCCAGAGGTGACACCTGTGTCACAGAGACTGTGGCTGGAGTGAGGCTGCAGTGCTCATGGTCTCCAGAGGTGACACAGGAGTCACACTGAGCATTTCTGCTCCAGCCCTGTGCCTCAGGGGTGTCAGAGCTGACCAACCTCGTGCTGTCTGTGTCAGAGGGATGGAGGCACATCTGGGAGCTGGGGCACAGTGTTCTCATTCATAGAATGCCAGAGAGAGCCACCTCCTCACAGACAGTGCAGGTGCTAGCTGAGAACACCAACATGATGCTGGCACCCAGAATTTCACCTGGACTCTCCTTGTTGCTGGGGAAGTCCAAATCCTGCAGTGAAGTCACTTCCCAAGCCCAGTAATGAGGAGCCAGCATGGGGCAGAAAGCTGGATGTTGCTGTGACACCTTCTCAGCTACTCTTGGGGGTTCAGTGGAGGGGAAGCAGAGCAGAGTGTGCAAAAGATAGAGAAAGGAATTCAGGTTTGCTGCAGATGAAAAAGAGACTCTGAAGATCAGCTCTTGCAGAGGCAGTGCTGCTGGGACGTGCTCCTGCCTCTTTGTTTCAGTGAGTGTTCCTATGTGCAGGTCAGCAAAGCCGCCTGCATCCTCACAACCCAGACCTTGATGAGGCTGCTCAAGTCCAGAGAGGCAGCTGGGGCTGTGGATGTGAAAACCTGGCCAACCATCATTGACACAGGTGAGCTCCTGGGCCAGGAGTGACTGGTGACTTCCAAAGGGACTGTCCCCCATTTCACTGAGTGGCTCTTGAATATGTGTTTGAATATGTACAAAAGTTATCCAAGATGTGCCCTTGTTCACTGAGAACTCTTCTGTATTGAGCTGTGCATGGGAAATGATTGCAGTGATATCAGTGACTGCTGGAGACAACTTTAATCTGCTTTAGACAAGGGCAAGTTAGTCTTTTCTCCCTTTTCCTGAGAAGAAATAATTTTCTGTGTGGGAGCTTTGGCAGGAGTTTTGCCGTACACTGTTTTGCCATACACTGTTTTGCCATAAACTAGCCTGTCTCTTCTGGAAAGAGAATTAACAGAAAGCTTTCTATCCCATCTCTGCTGTTTTGAAAGTTGTGTTCTCCTTTCAAATACCAGTAGAGAAACCCAAATGAACTCATTTGTTTCTCTCTTGCACAGATGACTTGCCCAGGAAGCGACTGGCCCAGATCTACAAGCCACCCACACCCGAAATGTTGGCTTATCTAGATTTTAGTGTTTCCACAACAGGCATGCTCACAGGAGTAAAGGTATAGTAAGGGATTAGGGGGATAGGCATTTGTGTCTTGTCTTTGCCTGACCCTCTGAGCCACCTCCCCTTGACCTCCACCTCCAGCTTGTAGCCTAAACAAAGGCGCTGGTTTTCTTCTAACAAAGCTGTGGGCTTCAGTTCTGGGTTAGTTCTGCCATGGACAAAAACAGGTTTCCACAGTGGGATCAGGAATTCTGCTGCTGCCTCCCACTGGAGAGAGCAGCAGAGCTCTGGGCTCTGCTGGCCTCCACCAAGAGCAGAATGGGGATGCAGTCAGAAAAAAAGAGGATAAAAAATAGAAAGGAAAGCTTTAGACTGTTGTTAATGCTCCTGTGTGTTTGGAGTTGGAATCACAGGATGGGCAGGGCTGGAAGGGAGCTCTGGAGACCCCCAGTCCCAGAGCAGTGACACAGGAGCACATCCAGGTGGGTTTGGAATGTCTGCAGAGAGGAGGGCTCCACACCCACCCAGGGCACTGTTCCAGTGCTCTGCCACCTCCATGGAAAGTTCTTCCTCACATTGAGGTGGAACTCCAAAACCTGCAGGTTAACAGGTTTAACTGCAGCTGTCCCTGTTGGGGTCAGGGCTCTGCAGTCACTACTGTGAGGAACCAAACCACAGCTTTCCCTTCACACCAGGGACTAGAAAGGAAAACCTTAGACTGTTGTTGATGCTCCTGTGTGTTTGGAGTTGGAATCACAGGATGGGCAGGGCTGGAAGGGACCTCTGGACATCCCCCAGTCCCAGAGCAGTGACACAGGAGCAGATTCTTCCTCACATTGAGGTGGAACTCCAATAGCTTCAGGTTTAATTGTGTCTGGGTGCTGTCGCTGTTGGTGTCAGAGCGCTGTTGGTGTCAGGGCTCTGCAGTCACTACTGTGAGCAACCAAACCACAGCTTTCCCCTCACACCAGGGACTAGAAAGGAAAGCTTTAGACTGTTGTTAATGCTCCTGTGTGTTTGGAGTTCCAATCAAGGTTTAATCAGGTTTAGTTGTGTCTGGGTGCTGTCCCTGTTGGTGTCAGGGCTCTGCAGTCGCTACTGTGAGCAACCAAACCACAGCTTTCCCTTCACCCCAGCTCTCCCTAAACCTTTGCTGTGCTGGGGGTCCCTGGGGTGCCCTGGGCTCCAGCAGTGTCCCTGTGTTGCAGATGTCCCACGCTGCTGTCAGTGGTCTCTGCAGGGCCATCAAGCTGCAGTGTGAGCTCTACTCCTCCCGGCAGATTGCCATTTGTCTGGACCCCTACTGCGGGCTGGGATTTGTGCTCTGGTGCCTTTGCAGGTAGGATTTTTGGGGGGAAGGGGTTGATGAACTCTTTGACTGCTTGCAAATGGGAAATGGATCCTTCTGGATGTAATTACAGACGTGCTGACATTACAGAATGACTTAATTTACAATAAGGGGAAATTTGTCTTTGAACTGACAACAACGTGTTCCCTTTTGCTGCAGATTAGCAAGATGTTATCCCATCTTGATTATGTGTGTTTGTGCTGCCAAATCTTCCTGGCTTCAGAATGTTTCTCTTCCCTTTCTTCCTTGATTGCATGTTACAATAAGGGAGTTTTTGTTCTGTGTAGGGTTGAGCCAGTTCTCTTCCTTCACTGTCAGTGTGTATTTGTGTGTGGATAAATTGTTATTCTTGTACAGTAAGTTGCATTTTTAAAATGTTGCTGCTCTGGTTTGTCTCAGCTGCAGTCCCACAACCTGCCTTTGGACTAGCAGGAATATAATGTGCAAATACAGTAAATATTAATTTAAAGATAACTACAAGCTTCACTAAAATGTTTTCTCCCTTAATATTCTTCACAGTGTGTATTCTGGACATCAGTCAATTTTAATTCCTCCTATGGAGCTGGAATCCAATCTTTTTCTCTGGTTATCTACTGTCAGCCAGTATAAAATAAGGGACACTTTCTGTTCCTATTCAGTCATGGAACTGTGTACAAAGGGACTTGGAAACCAAGTTGAAATGTTAAAGGTAAGAAACATTTCCTGAGTGTTATATTACATAAATTAAGGAAACTCTGGTAGTAAAGCAAAGTGATACAACCATTAAATACTGATTTTCCCATTGCACAAATCTCCAAGCCAGAGATGCTGCAAAAGCAAATCTCCAAAAGCTGCAGCCCCAGGAGAGGAGAGGAGAGGGTTGGGAAGAGCAGGGAGCACCTGTCAGGGAATGTCCCTGAGCAGGGAGGATCCCAGCTCTGCTCTGCAGCAATTCCTTATGTAACAGTCTGCAGTGGAGGCTCAGACTGCACATGATGGAAAGCACATGGAGGTGTGTTCTCCTTGCAGATGGGAGAAGGAAAAAGCCAGCTCCATGCCATGCCTGAGGTGGCTGTTTCCCTGAGATTTCCTGGAGCAGTGGCTCTGTGAGGTCAAGGCTCAGCCCTGTTCTCTGGGGGGCACAGAGCTCTGCAGGTGAGCAGAGCCTGCTGCTGCTCAGAGCATTCTGAAATAAATAAAATTGGAAATAAAAATGGATTCAGGTTCCAGTGTTGTTGCAGAGTCAGTGCAGCCCCAGTGGATGATCTTGGTGACTCAGAGGTGTCAGCTCTGCTGGGAGCTGGGGCACAGGAGACAGCACTGTCACTCCATGTCTTGCTCTGGCTGCATTTCCAGCCTCTGCTCACACAAAATTTATAGTTACAAACAGAATCAGAAAAAGAAAAGTAACTTGGAACACAAGGACTGAGTTTGTCCTGCATTTCCTGAGCAATTTCAAGGGATAAGAAGCAAACATAACTTCTTGAGAGGGGCCAGATGAACACCTCCAGCTGTTGGATCCCAGAAACCTGGGATTTTTGAGCTTTCTGTGCTTTCTGGCACTGACCCCCTGGAGAACACTGCTTTTGATCTGAGGCCTTGGAGAGAGCTTCCAGATTTGAGTAATGGAGTTAAAATCAGGAGCATTTAGTTAAAACAGGAATGTGTGATTTAACTTAGTGAAGGGTTTTTAAATTGGGGTTTTTAGAATGTGGTAATAGGTTTGGGACAAAATGGAGGAATTTTGGGATGTTTCTTTCCATGTTCTTTCTTCTCCATGATTTCAGGCCGTAGTTTTTGGTTGGATGGTTAGTGCTGCACTGCAGGTCACAGGAGTTTGGTTATTGGGTCAAAAGTATCAATAATAGAGGTGTTAGTAAAGTATAAATAATAGAGATGTTAGTAAAGTATAAATAATAGAGGTGTTAGTAAAGTATAAATAATATAGGTGTTAGTTCTTTATTGGACTGTTTAGCTTTAGAAGATCTTGTAGCTAGCTAGACTCACCTCCATTTTGCTCACTTTTAGCTGATAGCTAAAGAAGTGTTAGAAGAAGTATAGAAGTGTTACAGAACTCTGAAATTGAGATAAGATTTAACAAACACCCGAACACGAGAAAAATCACCTCCTTCGTGTTTTAACGTGACTCTGAGCAAAGGCAGAAGCAAATGAAGACAAGGCATGAATGAAGTGGTGCAGAGAGCACCTTTAGAGCCCTTTGCTGGTGTTTGTGTGCAGGCCCGAGGCATTAACCTGTCCTGTGTGAGGACGTGCGTGGTGGTGGCCGAGGAGCGGCCGCGCGTCTCCCTCACTCACTCCTTCTCCAAGCTCTTCAAGGACATCGGCCTCTCCCCCCGAGCTGTCAGCACCACCTTTGGCTCACGGGTCAACGTGGCTATCTGTTTACAGGTGAGGCTTCCCCAGGGCTCTTTTTGGCACTGGCACCAGGTTCCACATGCCAGGCTGTCCTGGAACCATGCATTCCTGGAACAGATTCCAGCATTTTGGTAAACCTCCTGCAAATCATCACAACCAAGCCCAGCCCAATGAATATTCTGGTTAGTGGCCCTCTACTACAAAGACTGAGTATTAGTACCAGAGCTATGTCTGGATAAGAAAATAAGCCCAGGGACCACAAGGGTATTAAGACTTCAAAAAACCCTAGGGACCAGAAATACAGGCCGGCTTCCACTCCAAAAGACATTATGAATTCAAAAAACATACCAGTACCAACACAAAACAATTGAAACCACAATATTATCAAAGTAAAGTCTTTTCCACTTTCTCTGGCCCCACGTTGGGCGCCAAAAATATATTTGTCCTGCTTTAGGACAAATTAGGGGAAGATCTCCAAAAGGAGCCCCCCGAAAACAAGCCCCCAGAACTCCTCCCCCCACCACTGGGTTCAGGAAGAATTTCCTCAGAGGAAAAGGGGAAAAAACCTGTTTATTAGCAAACAAACCCACTCCCCAACACAAGAAAAACAGTCCCAGATGACAAATCACTGTAACGGCACCCCAGGACACAGGCTGGGTTTTGTTCCACACTCCCTGTCTGTGCACGTTTCTGAAGCTCAACATCTGCCCTGCACAAAACAGCTAGCGCAAGATTTAAGCAGCTTCTCTCATTTTCAGCTGCCAAATCGTATCCCAGATGCTCAAAACATGAATCTCAGCTGTTTATTTCCACATAATGGGAGTGTTTGGGGTGTTTCCCCCCTACCCAAAGCTCCTTCCCATACAGCTGTTCCAGAAAGTCACCTGCTTACTGAAGGGGAATATAAGTAGGAATTTTATGCAAGAAACCCCTAGAAATGTTTCTGGGCTCAGGCAGAAGTTATTCCAACTGCTCTAAATGCATCCATGATTATTTTAAATATTTAAACTCCTCAGGGAACATCGGGGCCCGATCCCACCACGGTGTATGTAGACCTGAAATCCTTGAGACATGACAGGTACTGTAAGTTCACTTAAACCAAT
The DNA here is from genome assembly GCA_030060385.1 of Muscicapa striata striata. Classification (NCBI taxonomy): domain Eukaryota; kingdom Metazoa; phylum Chordata; class Aves; order Passeriformes; family Muscicapidae; genus Muscicapa; species Muscicapa striata. Next base: position 177,741 of record JAREIS010000409.1, on the reverse strand, counting down.
TTTTTAACTCTATCAAACCCTGTGGTGGTGCTGAGTTTTCACACCACTCCAGACACTTCAGCTCTTTTTTTTTTTTTCTCCTGAAAATATTTTTTCTTTTCCTTCAGAGTCCGTCTGGTGGAACGAGGAGCTCCTCAGAGCCTGCTGCTCTCTGAGTCTGGGAAGGTAATTCCATGTGTCCCCTCTTCCTTTGTCCTCTGACAATCCTGTCCCTCTGCAAAGTCACTTTGGTTTAGAAGGAATTTCCCTTTGATTTGGGAGTGTGTTTTGCTGGAACTGTTGCGGAAATTATTCCATTTTGCAGTAAATGAACCATATCAGAAATGTGGGCTCTGGTATTCTTGAAATCAGCCTGTATTTGGGATTTACTGTAGCTCTTACTCCCTCATAGCTTAACAGAAAGAGATTTTTTTTTTAGCTGAATTCTTCAAAATCAAGGTTTAGCAACATGGACAGGCCCAGAATATTTTACCTGTGTGACCCTGATTCCATACCCTGATCTTGCCTTGCTGTTTTATCCCTGTTTGTGATGTCCACAGGTGAAACCCTGCCCTCATTGAACAACCTGAGTGTTCTATTATGCTGAAAATAATCCAACAGGGGTTGCACATTTTCTTCTTGTGCTCTTTAGATTCTGCCTGGGGTCAAAGTGGTCATTGTCAATCCAGAGACAAAAGGGCCTCTGGGAGATTCTCACCTTGGAGAGGTAAGGGCAAGTTTTGCTCCTTGGGGACCTTTTCCTGCTGGGGGACAGTTTGGAGCTGTGATAGAGACCTCTGTAAAATGAATTATTGCTGGAATATTTAGAATATTTAGAATTTCACTAATTTCACTGTCAAGTTCAAAGAAAACCCACTTGAAAAGAAGCTTGTCCCACCCTAAATCTTGCAAACTGGTTCCCAAATAGTATAATTGACATTTGGCTTTCATTATCTTGATTCCACACCAGTAAATTGATCGGTGTTGATGGATAATTATCAGTTTTGGACTTGACATGTTAAAAATTCACTGTTTACTCAGTGAATCCCCACAGTTACTGCAAGAGTAGATCTCAAGGTGCATTTTCAAGATTCTGCAGGGTATTTGGAAGCTTGAGCTGAATTTTTTGATCTGAAAAATCCCAGATAAAATCAGAATTACTCATTACAGTTTCTTTACCCACTCCACTGGGCTGATGCTCCAGGTGGGCAGTGCCAGGATCTGACCTTTGCCCCCTCCCTGCACAGATTTGGGTGAACAGCCCCCACACAGCCAGTGGCTATTACACCATCTACGACAACGAGACACTGCAGGCCGACCACTTCAACACGCGCCTGAGCTTCGGGGACGCGGCGCAGACGCTCTGGGCTCGCACTGGGTACCTGGGCTTTGTCAGGAGAACAGAGCTGACAGCGGCCAGCGGAGGTGGGGCTGGGCAATATTACAAAGAACAATCTCAACTTTGACAGAATCAGAATCTAAGCTGACACCTGTCAGTCAGTCAGGGTGTTGGCACAGTCCCAATAAAGGCAGAAGCTTCTCTTTGAAATGGAGAATGAAAACCACCTTCCTCCAAGTTATTATTATAATTTTGAAATTAAGGGGCTCTCAGGCAAGGATAGGGGAATTAGGAATAACAGTTCTTTACTAGGAAAATTAAAATAGAAATACAGTATTGCAAAGAACAATCCCAAAACACTGCCAGAGTCAGAATCCAAGCTGACACCCATCAGTCAGTCAGGCAGCAATGGCAGCAATGCCATTCAATGGTGGCTGCATCCTCCTGCAGTGGCAGATGTGGCTCAGCTGGGGCAGTGCTCCTGTAGAAGGTGCAGTTTTCCTCTGAAGGTCCAGAGATGATGCAGAAAGGTCTGGCTTTCCTCTGGAATCCAGTGGAAAGAAGGTTCCTTGCTGTCCAAAATCTCAGTTCTTATCTGGGTAGGAAAGGCTTGGCTCTTCCCCCTGGCTGGAACATCTCCCATGGGATGATGTAATTTTATCAGTCCTGCACTGGGACTCAATGGCCATGAACAGGAGATATCTCCTGGAGAGAGGCTGGGCTGTGGGAAAGATAAAGATGATTGCCCCAGCTGGTTTTTAACAATGGCCCATTAGCAGGAGATATCCCCAGGGAGATAAAGATCACTGCCACACCCAGTTTTAAACAATGGCCCATTAACAGGAGATATCTCCTGGATGAAGGGTGGGGCATGGTAAAGATAAACGACTGCCCCACCTAGTTTTTAACACCTGTCCCATGAACAGGAGATCTCTCCTGGAGGGAGGATGGGCTGTGGGAAAGATAAAGATGATTGCCCCAGCTGGTTTAAAGCTGGCCCATTAGCAGATAATGTGTGCCATGGAGATAAGGGTCACTGCCCCACCTGGCTGCGACAGATGGGGATAAATACACATTTCTGGTTGAACACAAACGGAACACAAAACCATTCTGGGATTCTTTAGATTTGTTTTATCCAAATGCCATTAATGGCAGCTGCTGTGCTCTCTCTCAGAGCGCCACGATGCCCTGTACGTGGTGGGGGCCCTGGATGAGACCCTGGAGCTGCGGGGGCTGCGCTACCACCCCATCGACATCGAGACCTCGGTGTCCCGCACCCACAGGAGCATTGCTGAATGGTAAAACACTCCTGGGGAGTGCAGCCATCCTAGCCCAGCTGAAATGCAGCACTTCAGGCAAAAAATGAAGGGTTTTAGCTGGAAAATAAATTGGGGAAAAGATGCGGGATTTTATCTGAAAAAAAAAAAAAAGGGAAATTTAGGTTTTTTTGTATTGCCATCATCAAGTCATGCATCTGATTTCCCATCCAATGAGAACAGGCTCAGGGTTTTCTCACTGAGTTCAGCACAGAAATGATGATTTCCTTCTCTGGGGTGTAAAGAGCTGTTCCTGAGTTGGTGACAGCAACAGTGTTGGTTCCTGTCTCATAGATAGATGTCATCATATAGATCTGATTTTTGTCACATCAGGACCAAGTCAGGTTGGAGTTAGGCTGGAAATGCAGCCCAAAGCAGGTGGGAACCTGTTACTGTATAGGGGGTTAGGAGTGGTGAAAGGACACAGCAACAAGGTGCTCTATTGCATGGTGCAAGAAAGAACAGTTTATTGAAGGAAGCCATGGCTTTAAATAAGACAGTTTGTGAAAACCAAAATACAGACAGTTCATTGGTCAGAGAAAGAGACACCTCTGGTCCCAGGCTTGCCCATGGATCCAACAGGTGTTTATCTTTTGTTATAATTCTTTCTCTTATGGTTACAGTAGAGAAAGTGCTCTAGCTTGAGAAAAATCCTAGCTGAGCCTGAGAGAGCTAGACTGGAAAAATCCTTTAAGATTCTCCCTGGGCCTGTAATGGCCAGAGGAACTTCCATCTAAGGACAAAGAACTGCAAACTTTGCATCTGTGTGTGTTGCTGTATAAGGGTTAGGGAGTGGTGAAAGGACACAGCAACAAGGCACTCTCTTACTTGTGCAAGAAAGAGCAAGAAAGGGCAATTTATTGAAGGAAGCCATGGCTTTAAATAAGTGTGAAAAACACAATACAGACAGTTCATTGGTCAGAGACAGAGACACCTCTGGTCCCAGGCTTGCCCGTGGATCCAGCAGGTGTTTATCTTTGTTATAATTATTTCTCTTGTGTTTACAGTAGGGAAAGAGCCTCTAGCCTGGGAAAAATCCTGGCTGGAGCTGAGAAAGTTTCACAGCCTGAGAAAAAGACTCAGAATCTGAGAAAAAGACCTGGCTGAAATGTGCCTAGGCCTTCAGCAGTGCCCACATGTGTGACAACAACCAGGTTTTGTTTTGTTTCCCCTTTGCCATTGCAGCGCCGTGTTCACCTGGACCAACCTGCTGGTGGTGGTGGTGGAGCTGTGTGGCTGTGAGCAGGAGGCTCTGGATCTGGTTCCTCTGGTCACCAACGTGGTGCTGGAGGAGCATTACCTGATCGTGGGGGTGGTGGTGGTGGTGGATCCTGGAGTCATCCCCATCAACTCCCGGGGCGAGAAGCAGCGCATGCACCTGCGGGACAGTTTCCTGGCAGATCAGCTGGACCCCATCTACGTGGCCTACAACATGTGATGGGGACAGGAGGGATGAGGGTGCTTAGGAAATCAAGCTGGTGAAAATTACTAATACTTGATCTCAAGTTTGAAGTTGCTGCCACATTCCCTCCCTCCCATTCTGGGGGTTTTAGGAAATGTGGGAAGCAGCAACAAACGTTTGTAACAGTTTACTGAACCATGAGCTTTAGAGAACTGCAAAGTGGGAAAGTGTGTGAGCTACAAACCCCCAAGGCCTTGACAGTAGTGTTACTTTTTCACCCGTTGTACATATTTGTATTTTTATCTAATCCCGGGTTAGGATTCTATAAGGGGAGGGTTTATTTAGTTAAGATAATAAACAAACTATTAAGAAAAGGGTCATCAGAGTTCTGCAGTTCCCTACTCCATGATCTCCTTTCATACCCCACAGGATCACACAACTACTTGACAATTGTGCCATGACCAAATCAATAACTTACAGAATCAGAGTTGCTTATTCATATGGAGATTTCTGGAATTAAAAAAAAAAAAAAAAAAAAAAAGAATTTTGCCTATATTTTAAATATGTAAATATTATTATACATAATTCACTTAGATAGAAAATTAACTTGGCTTAGTGAGGACAGCTGAAGGTTGATGCTTTTAAGGACAGGTGACTTTTGTGGTCCTCAGCATCTTGGCTTAGACACAATGTGAGATGCTCCCACCTTCCCCAGGTTTCTGATTTCATTTGTGTCTTTATTCTGGCCAGGAGTGTGTAGAACCCTTTGGTTTTAAGGCACATCTTTTCTACAAGAGGCTGAATTCAGCATGGGATGGGGTAGAAAAGGAACTGAGGGACAGCCTCTGCCTCATCTGTGGCACCAGGGGTGGAAAGGAAAAACATTCCTGAGCTTGGCACAGGTGAATTCCCTGCCTGTGCCATTCTCTTGGCATTCCTGCAGACAGAGCAAGAACTTGAACAGGCTTTAGTGGAAACTGGGAGCAAAAAAAATCTCCTGAAAGCATTCCCTGAAAGAGCAGAATTCCAGGTTAAAGTCAGACATAATTTTTTCTTTTCCAGGAGGAGAGAGGAATTCTGGCAAACACAAAATTTTTCACAAAATAGAGAAATTTGCTATCCCAGCTTTCCACATCCTGTGTCAGCTCCAACTTTAGGGAATGGGAAGAAAGACAAGCCTTAAAGCAGCAGCAGGTCCAAGATTTTCCTGGTGGGAAGCAATTCCACTTGAGCTGGTGTTTGAGCTTTGATTCAGATTTTTTTTTTTTTTTAAGTCTTCATCTTTTAGCAACAATTACACTTCTCTGGGTGCTACTGTATGATTTTTGGAAGCCTTGGGAGCTGCTACCAGATCCTGCAACAGGGTTTTTTGAGTCAGATGTGGTATACAGTGTAAATAAATTTTTCAAATGTTCCAGATTACCTCACACAAAGTTTTTAGGGCAGTTTTTAAAGGTTTATGGTGTGGACTTGGAAGATCCTGTGGCAGTTACTGGAACAGTGGATCCACGAGCAAACCCCAGCTGTGTCCATCCTGGTGGTTCCTCACTGAAAACAGGAGCTTTAAAAAACTCAGATAAGAAGTTTCAGATGATATATTTGAAAAATATTTGGTGGGGGAATAGGAACTGGAAGTTTTGTGGCAGGTCTGGACTTAAGGTTTTTTGCAAACACTTTGGATTTCAGGGGCACATTTTGGAACCATGTCTGTGTTTTCCACAGTATCAGAATATGCACAAAATATTGATTATGTTTAGTTATAACAAATTGAACACCAAGTGGGGACAGTGGCAGGTCAGACTGTGACTAAAACACTTGGTCCTGCAGCTTATTTCGGGTGTAAAGTGCACAAAGGTTGTTCTCCCCTTTCAACCAGAAAATTCCTGTTATTCCATGTTCTTTGTCACCATTTTTGTGTTTCTGCACAGCCCAGGCCTGGCCAAGCAGCTTCACTCCAGTGTGACCTTTCCAGGGAAAACTGGTGGTCCTGAACCTTTTTCTTTATTCAAAGCTTTACATTAATTGTTGCAACAAACTTTTTTTTTATCCACTGAAGTAGATTTTAAGTCCAATTCCAGGATTGTCTTTTATTTTTATTCGTGATTTTTCACAAATAAAACAATGTGTGTGTGAATTCCATCAAATGTGCCAGATGGAATTCCTGAAATGGCATTTTTGAATGTGACTGGATTGATTTTTTTTTTTTTTTTTTTGGTTTGGCTAGGTACTGATAGCTTCCTATGGTTTGAGGTTTTATCTTGCAAGTTTCCTGTGTGCTCCAGATCTGGCAGCACATTCCGTTTGTGTGTGCTGGAGAGCTGCAGGACACAGCCCTGCCCATGGGATGGAGAGAACATTCCAGGGACAAGGAGAAGCTGCTCACTTTGGCTTCCCTGAATTCCCTGAGTGCTTTGTCCCTGTTTTTGGCTCAGTGCTGGAGAGGAGGAAGGATGGAGCTGAGGCTCTGGAATCCCCAAATTCCACCCCCAGCTCTGCCACGAGCCTTCCACAATTCATTCCACTCCTTCCTCTGGAGCTGGGGATGATATTTCTGTATTTTTTGGGGGAACAAAGCAGATTCTTCATTCCAGGTGGGCAGGGCTGGGCGCTTTTCCCAAAGAAATCTCTTCCCCCTGGTGTGACAGCAGCTGCTGGGGCTGCACAGGGCTCATTGCTCCCTTCTCTTGCCCCTCAGGTTGCAACTTAACAACTGCAGTGAAACTGAAAAAACTGGGAATTCTTCCCACTGGACTAAAGCATTGTGTGTGTGTCTCACTGTTTCTGAATCTTCTCGGAGCAAACGCTGTGGGGACAGGACACTTCTGTCCTGTTTTGTTAGAATTTGCACTTCACTTCTGGTTTAAATCAATTCAGCTGTGTCCTATTAACTGTCCAAAAATAAGGTTATAAAAATCAGATCAATTTTAGCCCTAGATGCTTTTTTTTTTTTTGCTTTTATTTCTGTCAACCTCTTTCCCATTGTCCAATCCAGACTCCGGCATTCTGTAATTATGTATAAAGGTTTTATTTATTTAAAATTAGATTAGTTACATTTTTAAATTTAACACCTGGCTGGACGGTGTCTCATTAACGCATTGATTGTGTTTCCTTTGTCTTGTGTTAATAAATATTGATGCCTGGTTGCTTGTTTAGTCCTTCCAGCTCTGTTTCCATGAAAGAATTTTATTTTTAAGGAAGAAAATGTGGGTTGAAATTCATCCTGGGCAGAGGGAGAACTTGTATTTTATATTTTCCAGAAGTGTTGGAGCTCTGGGGATGTGAAGGAGCTGGGCAGGGCAGTGACCTGTACCTGCAGCTTTGGGAATTTGGGATGTTGGGGATCAGAGCAGGGAGTGGAGCTAAGGAAGGGCTGGAAGAGCAGAAGGGGCTGGAGAATTCCCGAGGGAGATGGAAAAGGGGCTCAGCCTGGAAAAAAGGGGGATTTGGGATCTTATCCCAGGGAACAGGGACAGGAGGAGAGGGAACAGGGGCTTGGACATGACAGGAATTCCCCCATGGAAAGGGAACGGAGCTGCCCGGGAGGTTTGGAGCCCATCCCTGGGGGGTTCCAGGGAATTCCTGGATGTGGCACTGGGAGCTCTGGGCTGGGGACAAGCTTGGACTCGGTTTCACGTGGATTTTCCAACCTCAGAAATTCCGGGATCCTCTGAAAATCCAGGAGCAAGGTTGCTGTTCCCCGAGATGCTTGGCTGCAGTTTGTGCTTTGCAGGGAACACTGAATTTCCTGTGAAATCCCATGAAAGGGGCCTCAGACTGAATCCCAAAACCTCACCGTGATCCTAAAACCGGCTGTGGGATCATCCCCAGAGGGGCCGAACCCCGTTACTGCCGCTTCCTTAACGCTGGGGAATCGCGTCCCAGCCGCGTTCGGCCGCGCTCCCGCCGGTAAAACCCGGCCGCACTGCCCTTTACCCACGGTTACCGTCACTATTCCCCGCGCGGGAGTCTGCAGTATCGGCAGTATCGGCAGTATCGGCAGTATCGGCAGTATCGGCAGTATCGGCAGTATCGGCAATATCGGCAGTATCGGCAATATCCCCCGCGACGGGGCGGCTATCGCTGCCCTCCCACCGCCAGGGGGCGCTGTCGCCGCGCGGGGCCCGCGGGCGGCGCTCTGCCGCCCCCTCTCCATGGTGCGGCCGGGCGGGGCCGGCTCCAGGCGGCCGCTCTGGCCCGGCGCCCGCGCGCTCCGCGCCGCTGGGGCTCTATGGCGGGGGCCCCACTCTATGGTCGCGGCCCGCCCCCGCCGGCGCCGCTTCCCTGAGGCGGAACCGGGCCGGCACCGGGGCCGGCACGCGGCGGCGGCTCCGGCGCTCCCCACGCGCGGCCCCCGCGGGGCTCTGAGGTAAGCGCGGGCTGCGGAGGCCGCCCCGCCCCTCTCGGCCCGCCCGCCGCTTCTTCCCCCTTCTCCCGTCCGCCCCCGCGGGCCGTGAGGGGACGGGCGCAGGCCGCGGCCTGGGCTGCGGGAACCGCGGGGAGTTCGCGTAGCCGGGCCTGAGGCGCTGCCCTGCGGCCTGGGGCTGCTGCCGGGCCCCGGGGCTGAGAGGGGAAAGGAGGCCTGGGGGTCCCAATTCCCGGTGCCGTCTCCCCCTCATTAAAGGTTTATTGGGGTGACCAGGGTTCTGCATCCCGCCGTGTTCCGCTCCCCTCGACAGTGAGGGAAAGGCGCTGGGGCTGCAGCCCTGACCCGAGCCCTGCTCGTGACAAACTCGGCTTTATCGGGACTGAACCGTACTGGGCTCGTTCTGTCCTCTGTGAATTTTACCAGAGCCGTGTCTGAGCCTTGCCTTCCTGTGCTCACTGAGGATCGGGTGAATCCAGGGCAGCGGGATATAAATGATATAAATGAGATATAAATGATCTCTGGGCTGGTTTTCTCTCAGATCCCTGATGAGGATAGAATATTGACATTTTTCGGCTGCAGCGTTCATTTCTGAAGGTCCTGTCAGGGGATGTTCCTACTGGGTGGGGGTGAATGGGAGAAATCCTGAGAGGAAACTCCTGGAGTTTTAAGGAATAACTTTGTGTGGTGGTGGAATGGAATCTGGAGCAGTGACTGGGCACGTTGACTCGCTCACTTTCACTCTGGCACATCTGGTGGGATGTGCTGCCACTTTGCTCTGTCTTTTACTGGTTTCTGGGGGATTAAAAAAATGGCGTTCTGTCAGTTTTCTGGGTGAACACATTTTCTCCAAGTGTCTTAATGGCAAAATTAGGTAAGTAATATTTTCACTGCTGAACACAGCTGATTTTGAGGACCCCAAATTCCCTCAGATTACTTAAGTATGATTTAAGAAAATGTTTTGAAATGCCTTTGTGCAATTTGTAAATGTCAGAATTTGACTCCTTATTTGAGAATAAAATAGTGTCAAATATTCCTCAGTGTCTGACGTTATAAAAAATATAATCAGTTGGCTCTTAGAGTATTTCACTGATGAAACATCATTCAGACCCTTCCTCTACTCAGTTTGCAAGGGCAAAACAGAACTTGGTTTCTTCCTCTGGTGCTCTCTGTAGCATTTTGGGGAATTTTACAGAATTAGGGAATCGGTGGAAGTTGTGGGAATGAGTTTATTTTTTTAATGAATGTGTTTCTGGTGGGTTTATGTGGTGCACAAATGAGCCCTGGGGTATTTGAAGGGTGAATTTGAGAGATGAAATGTGCCCCCATGAGCTGTGACATTCCTGTTTATGTTTCAAAGGAAGATTTTGAGTCTCAGGTTTGAAGGATGAGTTTTCTTGGCTGGAGGGAGAGGATGCCCAGAGTTTTAGGAGTCCTTAAAGCAATTTTCATGAGCTGCTGTTGCAAAATCCTTTCAATTAAATAACTTTTGAGATGGAGCTGCATGGAGACTTTGGATTTACTGTGAAAATCATCACCCTTACCTGTCTGGTTATAAAAAAGTGGTATTTGTACAGAGTGGGACAATAAAGCCTTGGGTATTGCTCCTCTTTGTGACAGCAAAATTCTTCTTTCACCCCAAAGAGAGCAGCTGCTTTCAGCTGAATAAATTCAGCTCAGCTGTCAGAGCAGTTTTACCTGAGGGTGGCTGTGCTCAGGTGTTTTATCCTTTTTGGTGCTTCTTGTCAGAGCTTGAGGTTTTTCCTTAGAACTCCTCTTTTCACACAGGTTGATGCCAATCTCTGCTTCACAGGTAGCCATTCCAGGGGAAATTCCTGCTTTTCCAGCTAAATAAAGTCAGTCTTGTGTGACACTCACATCCCCAGAGGCTGTGAGGTGCAGGATGAATTTCCATCTTGTTGCAATCCTTGTGCTAAATCATTTTATTGGTTGATGTTGGGTGAATAATTAAATATTCTAGAGCAAGCAGAGATGAATTCAACTCAAAACTCATGTTTTTAATGGGAAATACTTTATCTTTTATTCCTGTAAGCAGAACTTCACACCAATGAGAGAAAGGTCAGCCAAAGCCTCTGGGGTGTTTATTTGGGGGGTTTTATTGGTTTCACTGTTTCTTGCAGGCTGTTCTGAGTCTTTCATGGGACAGTAAGACAGAGAAACTAAAAGCAGAGAGCAGGGAGGGTAGGCTGTGGTTTAGCACTACAGAAATGAATGGAGGTTTCTGTAGCACTGGAAATTTATTGTCATTTTTGCTGCTGCCTGGATTTCGGTTTGAGGGGCCCTAGGATACTTCCCAGAGTGCAAAATGTCGATTTTCCTTTATAAAAGCTAAATCTGTGTTTGAGGGCAGATAAAAGTTGTGTGCACTGCAGGTTTGTCATGAATTCTGCTCCTAATCTTGAAGTGGTTGATGTTTGCAGCCACGAGGATGTTGGGAAGCTGCAGCAGTGGCTGGGGAAGGTTTGGTTTGTGCTGGAAAGGACACCCAGAGCCATGGATTTGTTTTGGCTGGGAGAGATTTAAAGAACATCTCATCCCAGCCCTGCCTGCATCACCTCCCACTGTCCCAGGTGCTCCCAGCCCTGCCCAGCCTGGCCTTGGGCATTTCCAGGGATCCAGGGGCACCCACAGCAGCTCTGGGCACCTGTGCCAGGGCCTGCCCACCCTCACAGGGAGGAATTCCTTCCCAAAATCCCATCCAGCCCTGCCCTCTGGCAGCCCTGCCCCTTTTCTTGTCACTCCAGCCCCCTGTAAATGATCTTCACAGCTCCTTCAGCTGCTGCAGAGGCACAATTAGGTTACCCTGAGCTTCTCTTTTCAGGCTGAACAATCCCAATTCTCACAGCAGAGCTGCTCCATCACTCCTCATTTCTTGTATCACCCAGCCACCAGTTTTGGCCCCTGTTTTAGTGACACTTTTGGGGAGGACCCCTCAGAGCAGCAGCAGGACTCTGCTCTTGCTTGACTCTTCCCCCAGGAGTGTTCACTGGGCTGCGTGCTGTGCTTCAGCTCAGCAGGGAAAAATCAATGACTCACATTTCCACAGAAAGAAATGTAATTTCCAGTCTCATAGCAACTGTCCTTTCAACACTTTCAAACCTTCTGTGACAAAATGTTTAACACTCACCCATCAGCTTTTAATGCTCCAGGCTGGTCCGCCCACTCCCCCCAGCTGAAACCTGCATTTGTGCATCCCTGAATCCCCCAGAATCCGAGGGGGGATGCTGGCAAGACACTGAACAGTTAAATATAAAATCTTAGACATGAGACAAGTGTTGCTGACTGCATTACATCAAGACAGAGTGACTCTTAAAATTCAAGACTCTGTTCTCTTCACTTTGAATTGAGTCCCTGGTTTGTGTTTGTACACCTTCAGATAGTTTAAAATAGGTTTGGCTGGTAGCTTGGCTAAAATTATTTTTGGAAATTATCTTACTTAGAGAAAGATTTTCTTTAGTATAAAGAATCTTGATTTTCTTCACACTGAAAGAGAGCAGGGTTGGATAGGATATTAGGAATTGGATATTAATGGGATTATAATAGGATGGTGAGGCCCTGGCACAGTTCCCAGAGAGGCTGGGGTTGTCCCTGGAAGTGTCCAAGGCCAGGTTGTGCAGGGCTTGGAGCAAACTGGGACAGGGAAGGGTGTCCCTGCCATGGCAGGGGTGGCACTGGGTGGGGTTTAAGGTCCCTCCCAACCCAAACCAGTCCATGATTCTGTGATTCTGTGTGTCCCTCCCAGCACAGCCCAAACCTGGCACTGCTGCTGTTCCCTCCCAAGCCCCCAGGGAGCAGCAGGACAAGTCCCACCGTGTCACTTGTCCCCTTGAGGAGGCACAGGAGGACTCAGGCTGTTGATGGGGAGTGATAAAAATATAAAAATCCAGGCTGTGCCTTCATGATGGTGACCTTGGGGGCCAAAGAGCTCATTGAACCTGTCCCATACTCTTATTTCTATTCTTTAAATATATTTTCCCCCTTCTCTACAGATATATCTCACCACTTATCTTAAATATATCATTATAAGTTCTGTATTTTTTCTCATTTCTGCTCTTTTGGCATAATATTTCCCATTCTACTAGATTACTTCAAAGTCACTCACCTCAGTATAAGATAGGCAATAAGAAATCCCAGTCCTCTGCTTCTCCAGTCCTGCTTTCTCCCAGCACTGAGCAGGGACTTTCTTTGGATTTTCTCCTTACCACACTTATTTAAGGCCCTTGAGGAGGCCTGACAGTAATTTAAATTTAAGTAATTTAAAGCAGCGTACCAAACACAGGGGCACCAGATATGGCAGAGCCATCAGGCACTGAGGCTGTGGAGCACTGGTGGAACTGGGCCCCTGTGCTCTCCAGATGCATGACTAACTGGATTTCACTGGTTTTCTCCTAGCTGATGATGGAAGAGGTGCACAAGGGTGGCAGCAGCAGCTCTGTTCCGTCCCAGCCCTCAGCTGTACAAGGTACAACCCTGCAGGCAGCTCAGCTCTCTCATATTGCTCAACAGGTAAAGCCTGGGCTGGATCTCAGCAAACATTTCAGCCAGTTCAGAGCCAGTGCTTGTGTGCTACAAATTATAGATCCATTCTGAGAAGCACTCAAAGAAGAAAAAGCAGAAAGAGGATAAGGAAAATGTATTTTGTTTGATGGTGGATGACATAAAATTCATTTAAAAGTGTTAAAAAGGTAATTTTTGTGTTTGTACAGTGCAGAAGTGCAGCCCAGATTTGGGGTTAGTCAACCACAGGAGCTGCTCAGGAATAAAATGAGGGCCTGGTTTCATTTTTTTTCCTTAAAAAAAGCATTTCCAGCTCTTTTTGTAGTAGCAGCAATCCTGGGTACTCAGCACCATGGAAACACTTGGATTGTAGCCCAACATGAACATATTTAATTTAATAAACCACATCAACCTGAATATTTGAGATTCTTCCTCTAAGGTAACATCCCTGTCAGAGCTTTAACCTGAATCCCTTGAGTGAATCCTTCCAGGAGGCTTTTCCTGGGAAAAAGCAAATGTTTTACAGCTCATCCACTGTTTATCCTGTGGAGGCAATTGGGATTTTGATGCAAAATTTAGATGTAGGAGAGGAGAGAATATCAGCAGGTGTGCTGGGGTTTGTTCCCAGGCTGGTTTCCTGATCTGTTTTTATATAAAATTCTGATTGTCCCTAAATGTTGTGAGTTATGATACAAAAGTAGCATTGAATGGAAATTCAGCTGTGTATTTTAATGATCCCTTCATCTTCTCATGTATTTCAGATTAATAAAAGTAGTGAAGACATTTCATGATGAAGGTGGTTATTTACTTACAGTCTACATGTACAACTTGAGTTATTTTTGTTTTGTGAACACATGGAAATGTGAACAATATAAATTGAATTAAAGTGCAAAGACTTTTGTGAGTTCAACATCAAAACTGCAAACCTTCTAGGAAGCTGAAGCATTTTAATGTTTTAATATGTTACATAAAATCCCATGTTTGATTATGTGACACAATACCACATTTGATTTTTCTCCAACCAAAGGAAATAATGAACTGTTACAGCCTTTTTCATATGCAAATAATGTCTAAAAAATGTGCATCTTCAAAGCTACTTAGGTGACTTCATTAGAATTAAAATAAGCTGCTCATGTGGGTTTTCCTCCACGTGTTCACTTCTTGTGTCCCGTGGCACCAAGGTTTCACGCTGGTTTCTGGTCTGTTGTAGATGTCTCTCAGAGGTTCTGCTCCCCTCACAGTGGTTCAGCTTCCTGGAGAGCAAGTCCAGGTGCAGGGAGTGATTCAGACAGCCCAGTCCTCCTCTGTGATCCACTCCCCTCAGGTGCAAACCGTGCAGGTAACTCCAGAATGGTTATAACACCCTCATCTGCAGCTCTGCGTGGGAAAGGTGAAGAGATGTGCAGGGGTTTCTGTGCCCAGCTGTGAGGGACAGTGAGCAATCCAGGACAGCCTGAGGGATCCCTCACTGGGGCTTCAGATCCTTCCTTGTGGGAAGTCACCTTTGGAGTCAAAATGGAACCATTTGATGTCACCTCCCTTTGTTAACAAACCCAACCCACAGCTCTGTGGTTGGTGCTTGGCAGTCACCTGGGGGCTGGCACCCAAAGGAGGGCAGTGGGAATTACAGAATAATTCAGGAGTGGATTAAAATGAGTTTGGAGCTGCTGGGTGCCCTCATGCTCTGAACTCCCGTCTGGTGGTACCCAAGTCTCTGTTTGTGGCTCTCACTCACTTGCCACATGATTTTTGTGAGAGTCCCTTCCAGGAGGTGCCCAGGGAGTTCAGTGAGTTCCTGCTCCACCCCAGTCCCTGCTGCCCTCAGAGCCCTTGGGGACCTGGAGTTCCACTGGGAATCCACTGCCCTGGCAGCCAGGGGAGGGAAGAGCTGCCCTAAAACCCAGCAGTTTGTCCCACACTCCTCTCCTCACTGAATTGATACCATGAGAAGATTCCTGGCAGGGATTCCAGCTGTCAGTGCTGACAAAACCATCAGAGCAGGTAGAGGAGAGGAGAGCGTGTCCCTGCTGGAAGCACTCAAACATCTGCATTGAAGTCTCTTTCCTTCTCCTTCCCCCTGGTTGCACAGTCTCCACTAGCTGGATTCATCCCTTTTCTGTTATTTATGAACATTGTGGCCTTGTTGGAAGAAAAAAAAGGTACAACATGAGCAGGTTTAGGCTGCTCTGTGTCTGCAGTTCAGTGAGAGGCTTTTCCCAGAGCTCTGTGCATTCCTCTGCACTCTGTTACATGGATAAGAACAAATAAATGTTTTGTTCACTAATAAGGAGCATCAGAGACAAATTAACATTTTGAACTGGATGAGCACACAGTGGAATAAAGAAAATTGTAGCTAGTACTTTGTGTATTTACTCCCTGATATGCTGCTGCCTTAAATATGATTTTCATGGCACTTTTACATTCTCACCAACAAACCCCACTGCTGCTCTTCTACATAAAAGATTCCAGGTGCTTTCTGTGTTTGACCTGGTGCTCCTGATCCCTTTTTCTCCAGGTATCTTCCCTGTCTGAGAGTGAGGATTCTCAGGACTCCTCAGACAGCATTGGCTCCTCACAGAAGGCTCGAGGCATCTTGGCTCGTCGTCCATCCTACAGGTGTGACACACTTGGTGTTTTATCTGAAACCAAAACAACAAACAAAGCAAGCCTCTTCCCCTGGTTTGCAGTGTTCTGCTGCCCTCCAGGTTGTTTCCTTTCCCTTGAAAGTCTCAGTGAATCTGTTCATGCACTGAACATCCTGAGCCATCATTGCTGTGAGAAAACTCTGACTCCACTGACTGGAGATTGACCTCAGCAGGATTTTGTACAGGGCAAAATGTTCACCAGCTGGGATTTTTACTGGGTTGGATCATTTTACTGAAGCCAGGAGTGCAGGCAAATGTCAAACTCCTTTTTTCACAGGAAAATTTTGAAAGATCTTTCTTCAGAAGACACACGGGATAGAAAAGGAGATGAGGAAGGTCCTGGGGTCTCCACTGTCACCTCCATGTCTGTCCCCACACCGATCTACCAGACAAGCACTGGACAGTACAGTAAGTTACCCAAAATATCCTCACAGTTTTTCTTCAACTGGCCAAAAATACAGATTTCCTTAAATATTTGAGTGGGATGAAGGACAGAAGTTGGTTACTATCTAGTAGTCAGTAAAGTTGGTACATAGAAGTAACTGGTATCTACACATCCTGTGTCTTGGCCTTGTCACCTGCTCAGGGAAAACTGCTGAGAGCAGCAGGAAGTGGATCAGACAAAGCACTTAGGATGCATTATGGGGTTTAATTAGAAATGTCTCCATACAGCTGGTGCTGGTATCTACAGACCCAGTGCTTTGTAATTTTAACTCTTTGCACATTAAGACACTTAAGGGTGTTGGTTATGGAGCACACAGTGGTGTTCTTTGGATTTAAGCCAACATGTCAGTGAAGACACACATATATATATATATATGTATTTATGTGTGTATATATATATATCAATCATAGCTGTATATATATATCAATCATAGATGTATATATATCAATCATAGATGTATATATATATATCAATCATAGGCCACACTGAAAGGCTCCTGAGGTATCCGAGAGATACAGAGCGGTAGAGAAAGGTACAGAGAGGTACAGAAAATTAGGATTTGTTCCTTTGCTGTTCCTACTTGGTGTTTGTGGTGCTCTTGTCCATCCTGTGGGGGTGCTGAGGCCCTGGCAGTGCCCAAGGCCAGGCTGGGCAGGCCTTGGAGCACCTGGGACAGGGGAAGGTGTCCCTGCCATGGCAGGGCTGGGCTTGAATGACCCTCCCAGCCCAACCCAGGCCATTCTGGGATCTGTGATTTATTTTCCCCTGTGTCCTTGTCCTTCCCT
Source organism: Muscicapa striata striata (assembly GCA_030060385.1). Classification (NCBI taxonomy): domain Eukaryota; kingdom Metazoa; phylum Chordata; class Aves; order Passeriformes; family Muscicapidae; genus Muscicapa; species Muscicapa striata. The sequence continues at coordinate 160,949 of JAREIS010000409.1, read as the reverse complement.
CACAGTTGCCATCGCTGCCAACGGGCTGCAGCTGCCGGGGGCTGACGGGGTGCAGGGGCTGCAGACCCTGAGCGTGGCCGGCGCCTCCCAGCCCGGCACCATCCTGCAGTACGCGCAGACCTCGGACGGGCAGCAGATCCTGGTGCCCAGCAACCAGGTGGTGGTGCAGAGTGAGTACCCTGGGGTGTGGGGCAGCCCTGGCAGCTGAGGGACACTGCTGACAGGGTGTGGGGCAGCCCTGGCAGCTGAGGGACACTGCTGACACTGCCCCTCTGTGTCCCCAGCTGCCTCTGGGGACATGCAGACCTACCAGATCCGCAGCACGGCCAGCAGCTCCTCCCTGCCCCAGACCGTGGTGATGACGTCCCCGGTCACTCTGACCTCACAGAGCAGCAAGACAGACGATCCCCAGCTGAAAAGGGAGATCAGGCTGATGAAGAACAGGTGAGTGAGTGCTGAGATCTGTGCTGAGATCGTGCAGTCACTGAGCTGGGAAAAGACTTCCATAAAATCTGTGACAGGTCTGCACCAGAGCACTGAGTGCCAGCTCCAGGGATGGGCACTCCAAACCTCCCTGGGCAGTTCCAGTGCCTGACCACCCTTCCCATGGAGAAATTCCTGTGATGTCCAACCTGAGCTTCCCCTGGCACAGCCTGAGGCTGTTTCCTCTCCTCCTGTTCCCTTGGAACAGAACCTCAGCCCCCTGCCCTGGCTGCTCCTCCTGTCAGGGAGTTGTGTCTGGGCTTGTGGGAGACTTTGACCCAGACGTGGGAAATTGTGACCCAAACATGGCTAATTGTGATCCAAAGATGGGAAATTGTGACCCAGAAATTCTCCCTCAAGTCTCACACTGTAGAGAAACCAAAACTGGCTTTCCCCTGCAGATTGGCTGCCATGGGTGTTACCAGATCCTGCAGAATTTCCTGCTCTCCTCAGGCAGTTCTGGCTTGGTTTTGTTGCTCACTGCAGTTCCAGCTCTCATATTGGTCTGAATTGTGATGTGCAGAAAATGGATCTCACAGCTAAAATCAAGAATTCTGCTTCCCTTGCAGAGAAGCTGCCCGGGAGTGCCGTAGGAAGAAGAAGGAATACGTGAAATGTTTGGAAAATCGAGTGGCAGTCCTGGAAAATCAGAACAAAACTCTAATTGAAGAGCTAAAAACTTTGAAAGATCTTTACTGTCATAAAAGTGTGTAAGAAGAGAAGGTAAAAATCTTTGGGGACTGGTGAAATACCAAGAGGAGAATTTTTTTTTTTATACTGAATTTTTTAAACTAGATGAAAGGTCAAAAAATGAAACTTTTCTACCTAGATTTCACAGCTCAAAGACTCTATAGATTTTCTTTACAACATGTTGGTGACAAAATACAAACAGGAAACAAGAAAACCTCACCAAAATTCCTGCTGGCACAACTGGAAACTGAGAAATTCAAGATTGCAGCTACAGTGGAAGGACAGTCACATATGGCAGGGCAGGTGATGAGAGTTTCTTTGAAAATTCCTCTGAGTACCTCTGAAAAGAGAGGTAAAATTTGGTTACAAAGAAAACATGGATGGAACAGAATCCTTGCCATAGCTGCCATTATTAATAACCTTTATAACCAGTGTATGTTTTGATTTCTTACTCTTTTTCAAGCCTTTTTCCTTCAGTTATTTGTCTGTAAATATTTTTATTTTCACGTGTAAGTTGGTATTTACAGGTGCAGATGATAAAAAAGCTGATACTTTGCTCGAGGTATAAATTATGTTTTTCTCAGATGACAATTGAAAAAGTTGGGATGATTTTTTTTCCATGTTTGCTGTGTTTATCAGATTGGGGAAGGATCTGCAGGAGGCAGCAAGAGGTTTGGTCCTGGAAATGTCTGAGGCAGGGAAAATTGTGTTGATTTTCTTAGAGAATTCAACACATCAATGATTTTAAAGCACAGTGGGAGGGACAAGGACTGGTGACAAAAAGTTCTGGAGAACTTCTGAGATTAAACTTCTGAAATTTTTTAATTTTGCAAAAGTTTGTTCTTAGTTCTGGGTATGAGAAACATCAATCATTGAAAATTAAATTTTGTGCTGATCATATCTACAATTAACCACTCAGTGCTTGTCCTAGCCAGGGATTCTCCTGGGCTCTGGAACATGAAACCAAATAGAAGAAAAATGATGCAGTAAAAAATGGAAGATCTATACCAAAGGGTTATGAGGTTCTAATCTCTGATTTATTGCTGGGAGTAGAAAATTACAATTTCCAGCCTAATTTTGTAAGGTAGGAGCTATTTTGCAAAGTAAGGGTGTCTTTGTAAGCAGATTCTATATTGCAAACAGGGAGATGGTTGGTATATTTTGTAGCTAAATTGTGATCTTTGCAAAACCTGAAATTGAGTTTCTATACGTATTTTGACAGTTTATATCTTTCATTTTAGTAACCAAATGAAATATTTTGTGAACCAGATTTTCAAGGATATATTTTTATGGATAGTACAAAGTCAAATGAGATCCTCTTTGGTGTAGGAGATACTTGAATTAATTTTGTATGTCTGTAGGCAACTTGCAGTAAAAATGGATCCTGAAGAGTACTGGGGGGGAAAAAAGAGAAAAAAAAAAAAAAAAGAAATGAGGGCTTTTTACTCCCCAGAGTTGACAATATCTGCACATTAGATCTCATTGTGTCAGAGAGTCCAGTTTGTACGATTTTAATTTGTTTCAGGTGAAAATCAAAAGTTTGAAATGATCAGGACTCCTTTACCTGGGGAATCTGCATTCTTGGAGACCCCCAGAGCTGTCTGGCCGTGTCCCTGGTGGCCAGGCCATGTCCCTGGTGGCCAGGCCATGTCCCTGGTAGCCAGGGCATGTCCCTGGTGGCCAGGCTGTGTCCGTGGTGGCCAGGCTGTGTCCGTGGTGGCCAGGCTGTGTCCCTGGTGGCCAGGCCGTGTCCCTGGTGGCCAGGCCATGTCCCTGGTGGCCAGGCTGTGTCCCTGGTGGCCAGGCCATGTCCCTGGTGGCCAGGCTGTGTCCCTGGTGGCCAGGCTGTGTCCCTGGTGGCCAGGGCATGTCCCTGGTGGCCAGGCTGTGTCCGTGGTGGCCAGGCCGTGTCCGTGGTGGCCAGGCTGTGTCCGTGGTGGCCAGGCTGTGTCCCTGGTGGCCAGGCCATGTCCCTGGTGGCCAGGCTGTGTCCCTGGTGGCCAGGGCATGTCCGTGGTGGCCAGGCTGTGTCCCTGGTGGCCAGGCCGTGTCCCTGGTGGCCAGGCCGTGTCCGTGGTGGCCAGGCTGTGTCCCTCGTGGCCAGGCCATAGTCCTGGTGGCCAGGCTGTGTCCCTGGTGGCCAGGCTGTGCCCTGGGCAGGTGCTGGAGGTGGCTGCAGTGCTTCTTGCTTGAGTCATGAACCATTTCCAAGGGTGGGATTGAATCCTGCTCCCAGTCCTGTCAGTGGGAATCACCCCATGGGCTGGGAGCTCCATGCTGGCTCAGCTCTGCTGGAATTCCAGGCTCTGCTCCCTCCCTGGATGTGTAATGCTCATCCCATGGTCAGTCAGTGCTTTTGATTCCTTTGGAAATTAATGGACTTGTAGCAAGCAGAGCTCTTTGCCATGAGGAATCTGCATTCCACAGTCTCCTGGTTAGTGGGCTAGGAAAGGATTTTTTTTTTTTCCCCTGAAGTTCTGAAGTCTCTGATTGTTGTGGGCACGAGTCCCAGTGCGTTTCCTCTAGGCCAGGCTGCAGTGAGATCCTGCTCACCATGTCAGAAAGAAAAAGTTTTGTGGCATATCAGAAATCAGGTTGGGAAAGTCCTGACCTGAGGGAGCTGCTCCTGGAGAGCTGTGAGTGTTTCTGTTCCTCTGGTGGGATTTCAGGCAGAGGGAACAGCCTGGAACCTCAGAGAGCTGGGCCTTCCCTCAGCTCTGTAACCTGGCACAAGGGAGAGGGTCTGACCTGCAGCTCTGAGCTGCTCTGGGAGCTCTGTGCTAGCTGATCCTCACTGTGTTCTCTCTGTTTTTTTTTTTTCTTTTGTAATATGGAACAATAATAAACAAAAACTATCAAGTGTAAGGACTAAAAACCTGGTGGCCAATTTTTCTTGTATCCAGCAAGGGAAGCACCTGTCCTGCCAGACACACCAGGAGTCAATTTTTATACTCTTAAAATCATGTGTTGGAAAGAACAGCTGGGTTTTCATCGTGGGAATATTAAACAGTAACATGAGTTTGTTCTTTAAGCACTGATTATGAACTTCTTAGTTTGGATTTACTTTCAAATCTCGATTTTAAAGAGTAAAATCTCATTCCTGAGGGTAAGAGATGCAGCAGCTGATGTTGGTTCCAAACAGTCCGTGCTTTCCATGAATTGTAAATATTTGTTGAAACAATTATTGGTTGCAAATTTTGATCTTGGTAAATAAAGTCGCTAAAATATTATAATTCTGATGGTCCCTATTTATTTGTAATGAAGTTGGAGCTGCAGTGGTGGTGACCAGGTGTGAATACCTGTGTGGATCAAGTCATAGGACAGCCAGGAATAAATAAAAGTCAATTTTAGTGGAGGAAATGGCACTTGTATTTGTATACACCTGCCAGTGTAAACAACCATGAGTGTAGATTTTACCTTCCTGCAGGGTTTTTTTACCTCCTTAGTTCTCAATAAGCTGAGCCACAGTTAAGGTTTGGTTAATTAAATGGTTAATTAAAACCTTAGTGTGCTCTGCTGGTTTTTACCCGGCAGAGGGAGCATCTGCCATCCCCAAACCCTGCTGCTGTCACTGAGTGCATTTAACCTCACCATGGCTGGAAAAGCACAGAAATTGGGTTTCTGTGCACAGAGTGTTTCCAGTCGATGACATTTCTGTGTTCAATTTTCCTTATTAGTGCCGAGGCTGTTACTGTTTCCTCTCCTGTCAGTGTGGATATCAGAGGCAGGCAACAAAAACACAATGGCAAACATAACTCCTAAAAAGTAAGTGCACATCCTTTGGCTCTTGGTTTTATTGGGAGTCAGGAGGGAGCTGATTTTGTTCTTCACACGAGGTTCAAAATCTGTGCCAGCAGTGTGTGTGCCACAGCCAGGAGGAGGCTGAGGGTGCTGCTCAGGGGGGTCTGAGCCTGGTTAATCAGCAGAAGCTTTGCCTTTATCCATGCTCTGTACTGGGACAGGCGCACGTAGATCCCGGGATATCGGGGGCGGCCGCAGCCAACCCCGAAACTGGCGATGCCAATCAGGAAATACTTGTCAGTGTCAGGGTGGTAACACACCAGGGGGCCCCCGCTGTCACCCTGCAAATGAACACCACAGAAACCAGCAGCACGTCAGGAAACAATTCAGGCTGGTTTTTAGCTCCGTTAACTTGACAGTCACTGTTACTGTATGGGGTTACAGAGCCATGAGAGAAAACAGAAACATGACTCTTGCATGCAGCAAGAAAAAGCAATAATTTTCTTCAACAAATTACTTTAAATTAGAGAGTTTGTGGAAAACAAAATACAAATTTATTCTCTAACTCAAATTTATTCTCTATTCTTCAATTTATTGGTTAGAGAAGGAAATACCTTTTGTTTTAGGTTTTTTCACGGATTTGACAGGTGTTTGTTTTTTGTTATAATTCTTTCTCTTATGTTTACATTAGAGAAAGGTTTCTAGCTTGGGGAAAAAAAACTTTAGCTGAGCTTGAGAAAGTTAGACTGGAAAAATCTTAAGATTTTCCCTGGGCCTGTAACAGCCACAAGTGACAATGACTGTAACGTGTGGGCAGGAGCACGTGGGCAACTCAAGGTAAACCTGGAGTTGCTGAAAGACACAGAATCAGCATCCCTGAGGTTGGGAAAACCCTCCAAGACCATCAAATCCAACCTGTGCTGGTCCCCACCTTGTCACCAGCCCAGAGCACTGAGTGCCACCTCCAATCATTCCTTGGATTCCAAACCTGCCTGAACAGCCTTCCAATGTCTGAGCAGCCTTTTCAGAGAAACTCCTCCTGATTCTGGTCAGGACCCTGCACTGAGCAGAGCCCCAGGCCTGCACTGCTTCAGTATCTTTTAACTCAGGTTCTGTTTTCTCTCTGCACCTTTTCATGCCTAAACCTAAACCTTCACTCCTCACTTAACTGGGGAATTTGTCCACACGCTCTGGAAGCTCCAAGAGACACAGGAACACACATCCTGTGTCTTGGCTGTGTCACCTGCTCAGGGAAAACTGCTGAGAGCAGCAGGAAGTGGATCAGACAAAGCTCTCAGGATGCATTATGGGGTTTAATTAGAAATGTCTCCATGTCCCAGCTGGTGATGCATCTTCTGCCAGTGCTTTGGACCTGAGAGCTGGCTTTTCTGAGAAAGAGGTGGTGATTGCTCAGAATTTAAATGGAAACCATGCCACATCCCTGAGCCATTTCCTAGAGCCCTGTCCCTGAACCACATCCCTGAGCCTCATCTGTGTCCAGTGCAGCTCTCCAGTGTAAGAACAGGTGAGACATACCTGTGCTTCACACACTGCATGGTACAGTGTCCAATGTTTTTATAATTCACTGACACCTAAAGATGTTACATTCTTGATCCTTCCTCTTCATTCACCCATTCCTGTCATCTTCCCAACAGCACCAAATTCTCTGCGTGCGTTTTCACTCTGCAGTCACCGTCCCACCGTTTCATGATGCTTCCTTTGCATTTGCCACGTTTCCCAGTTAGTATTTCTGATCCTTTAATTAATTCTGCCCCAGCCCACGATGCTGCTGAGGCTGTGGCAGTGGCCCAGCCCCCCTCTCACCTGGCAGGTGTCGGTGCCCCCGGCCCAGGCGCCGGCACACAGCGCTTTGTTGCCCACGAGCCCCGCGTAGCCCTGGGAGCTGTTGCACAAGCTGGGAGGGAGGATTCCCACTTGGGCTTCTTTCAGCACAGGGGAGGTTTTACCTTGAATGGAGACAGAATTTAGAAAGGTGAAATACTCATTTCATCAGCCCAAGTGTGTTCCTGGACATGGATATGACACAGACCCTGCCTGTTCCCAATGTGGGTTAAAGGTTTCAAGACTTGGGTTTGATGCAGATTTTGCAGAAGTATCCATGATAACACACCTGCCTTATCAAACAGGCTCATACAATCCCAGCTGACCCCAAAGCTCCCACACATGACATTGAATTTGTGCCCAGTGGGGCTAAAGAGAGACTTGGAGGGGGTGTAGTCATTTATAAATCCCATAGGAACCCCTCAGTTCACAACATGTGGCATCAGAATTGTTGCTTTTCAGTAAAAAAGCTGTTTCCAGCAGCCCACGTTGACCTGCACCACAAATCTGAAATCAGCTGATTTTATTTCTCTTTTTTTCATTTTATACTTGGAAAAAGACTGGGAAATGTATTCCTGTGGTTACAGCTGTGTGGGTCTAAGCTACTTGTGGTGGAAAACCCCTGAAAGCAGACCCTCACTGCAGAGTTAAATGTTGTGTGAGACAACCATAACCTGAGCAAATCCAGTCAGAATTCCAGAATGGTTTGGGTTGGGAGGAACCTTCAAGATCATCCAGTTCCAACCCCCTGCCATGGGCAGGGACACCTTCCACTAGCCCACCACTGCTTACCTGGCAGAATTATGACAACAAAAAAAAAACCAGTTATTGATGACTACAAGGAAACCATGCTATGAAAGGGAGCTGCAAACCACCGTGGAGCATGGAGTGGGCAGTGACCCCCATGCATCCCCAGCTCTGCTTGCTCTGTCTATATAAAATAAAACAATCTAAATGTGAAAAACACGGTTTACTGTCTTGGGAGAATTAAAAGGTTTAATAAAAAGACAATAGGAGACAAACACAAAGCAAAGGGTTAAAATGGCCGGGTGCTTGGCATGCTGCCAGGAGCACACCGCTGCTTTGGGAACACTTTTTAAAATACCTTTTACAATTTATTTATTTGTTACATATTTATAGACTTTTATGCATAGTTAACTGTTCTTGGGAACTGTTTAGCATGGCTACTCTTTGGGTCTGCCTTTTTAGAGCATGCGTGTTTTTTGGCTTGTGGTTTTATTTTTTTTTTTTTATTGCTTTTAATTTGGGTGGTGGTTTTGGCTTTTTGCAGCTGGTTGAGTGCTGATAATTGTTGTGTCAGCTGCGGGGTTCTTATTACTAGTTTACAGGCTGTTATTTTGACTAGGCAGGTAGCTTAAGCATACCATCTTTAAAAAACTTATGTCTAACTTTTACTATTAACAAAGACTATATCCACATAGAAATGCTATTTTAACATTATACATACAGCATTTATCCTGATACTTGCAAAGAGCCAGCAACATGTCATACACTTATAACATATATAAACTAAAACAATCTAAATGTTGCTGAATATGGCGATTTTTTTTTTTTTTTCTGGTTTCTAGCAGTACCCTTCTCGGCCGTGCGGCCCCAGCCGCTGATGTAGCAGTCAGAGCTGTTCTCCAGGCCCGGGGCCAGGGCGGCGGGGGGCAGGCACATGGGCTGGATGTAGAAGCTGTAGCGCACGGCCGATTTCAGCTCGAACAGCGCCACGTCGTTCTCGAAGGTTTCCCGCTTGAACTGCGAGTGCACAAAGATCCTCCGGATCCTCCTCCTGGCCGTCAACGGGCCGTGCTTCTGCAGGTTGTGCGCGCCCAGAACGGCTCGCCACGAGCACGGGTCCCTGCCAGAGAATTCAGGGTGGTTGGACATTGGTTTAATAGAATTTTAAAATATAATTTTAAAGAATAATTTTAATAATATTTAATAATAATTTTAATAGTTTAAATAATATTTTAATAATATTCTATTTAATAATAATTTTTAATATTTTAATTTTAAGAATATTTTATTTAATAATAATTTTTAATAAGTTTAAGAATAAGTTTAAGAATAAGTTTAAGAATAAGTTTAAGAATAAGTTTAAGAATAAGTTAAAGAATTTTAAGAATAATTTTAAGAATTTTAAGAATTTTAATAGAATTTTTAAACCAATTTTAGAATTGGTTTGTTTTCATATAATTGTGAAATCTGGGAATGGGTTGGATTGGAGGCACCTTAAAGCTCATCCCATCCCTGCTGTGATAATTGATAAAAGATTCGTGTTAATCATAGAAGTTCTGGAGTTTGTATTAACCAGAATACTTAGAAAAATTAAAAATAAATAAATAAAAGAACATGGACCTAGATAAAGGGAAAGATATGATTAAACCCACTCTGTTTAAATCCCCCTGTTATGAATATTGTGTATTATACCAGTTTGTAAAAAAAAAAAAAAAAAAAAAAAAAAGGGGGTTTCCACAGTCTGAAAAGTTTTTTTTGCAGAATCAGATTTCCTGCCTTTGTGTAATCAATTGCAAACTTTCTGCTAAGATCAGACTTCCCACTTCTTCTGGTTTTTAATAGTAAATTTAGAAATAGGGGTAGAGTCATTCAGATCTAATTTCTAGTCAAGTATGTTGAAAAAAATCTTTATTGAGTTTTGAATTTGGCCTGGAATAAGCTATAAAATTCAAATTAACCTTCAAAATTAAGGTAAAAATTGAATTGATAGTTTAAAGAGGCTTTATATTGCAAATAAATGTTTGTTAAAAGCAAACAAGGAGCTGGTGCAACAAAGTCCTGATAAAGGATAAAATTCTGAACATCACAGACTTTACTTTCTTTCACTCTTAGTTCACTTTCCCCCAGGTCATGGTTGAGTCAACACAGCCAATGTTGACTGATTCAGATTGTGCAACTGTGGTAAAGGCTGGAAGAGAAACCAGCTGGGAGCTGAAATGCTCCAGACTTGCTGTAAGTGCAGTTAAAAGTCTGTTCTGAGGAGTTATTACCACATTGTCAAAAAAAAAAAAAAAAAAAAAAATTAAGTGCCAAATTGCTGGTTCTGATCAACAAGAAAAAAGGAAAGAGTGTTAAAACTAAGGAATTGGAGTGTTTGTAATCTAAATACCACAACATTTTGTGGTGAGTTTTAGTGGTTAAGAAAACTATTAACCAGAAAAATCAGAGCTCTGTGGAACAAAGCAATCCAAACTAATCTGGGGGGAGTGAGCTGGGGAAGGGAGCTGGCATGGGAAAGGGTTCTCCTGTTCCAACTGCTGTTCCACAGGGAGCAGCTCCTTCCCCAGCCATGATCCCAGCACCTGGCTCAGCATAGCTGTGGTGCCCAGGGTCATAGCCTGGTGCCCAGGGGTGAGCCTGGTGCCCAGAGGGTTCAGCCTGGATGCCCAGGGGTCACCCTGTTGCCCATGGGGTCACCCTGTTGCCCAGGGGGTTCACCCTGGAGCCTAGGGGGTTCAGCCTGTTACCCATGGGGTTCACCCTGGTGCCTAGGGGGTTCAGCTGTGATGCCCAGAGGGTTCAGCCTGTTGCCCATGGGGTTCACCCTGTTGCCCAGGGAGTTCACCCTGGCACCAGGGGTCACCCTGTTGCCCAGAGGTTTCACTCTGTTGCCCAGGGGGTTCAGCTGTGATGCCCAGGGGTCACCCTGTTGCCCAGGGGATTCAGCCTGTTTCCCAGGGGGTTCAGCCTGTTGCCCATGGGGTTCAGCCTGTTGCCCAGAGGTTTCACTCTGTTGCCCAGGGGGTTCAGCTGTGATGCCCAGTGGTCACCCTGTGGCCCAGGGGTCACTCCGTACATACGTGCGGCCGTCCACGCAGTGGCCGGCGGTGAGCACGGCCCTCCGGCTCAGCAGCACGCCCCCGCACAGGTGCCTGAAGCGCACTCCTCCCCGCAGCACCTGCAGGCTCACCACGCCCGGCCACGCTCCCTCGGGCGCCTCGTGCCCGCCCACGATCCAGGACGTCGCGCTCCGGGCCAGCGGCAGCTGCTGGTGGCACTCTGCAGAATGCATCGTAACAATACTGTGAAAAACACGGTTCACTGTCTTGGGAGAATTAAAAGGTTTAATAAAAAGACAATAAGAGACATACATAAAGCAAAGGGTTAAAACAGCCGGGTGCTTGGCATGCTGCCAAGAGCACGCTGCTGCTTGGGGAACACTCCTTTAAATTCGTTTTACAATCCATCACTTTGTTACATATTCATAAACCTTCATGCATAGTTAACTGTTTCTGGGAACTGTTTAGCATGGCCACTCTTTGGGTCTGCCTTTTTAGAGCATGCGTGTTTCTTGACTTGTGGTTTTAATCCTCTTCTTTATTTTCTTTAATTTGGGTGGTGGTACCAGCTGGTGTGTGTTGGTAATTGCCGTGTCAGCTGCAGGGTCCCCATCACCTGTTCACGGGCTGTTATTTTGATTAGGCAGGTAGTTTAAGCATACTATCTTTAAAAAACTTATGTCTAACTTTTACTATTAACAAAGACTATATCCATATAGAAATGCTATTTTAACATTATACATATAGCATTTATTCTGATACTTGCAAAGAGCCAACAACATGTCATACATTTATAACAAATACAAAATACAGCGGGCTCCTTAGAGTGCCTGCAGGGCAAAACTCAGCTTTTGGGGCATCTATGTGTTTATTGGTTGGGGTTTTTTTCTGTTTGTCAGGGTTTTTGTTTGGTTGGGTGTTAAGGGGGTTTTTGGTGGGTCTTTTTGTTGCTGCTGGTGGTGTTTTTTGCTTTTTTTTTTTTTAATTTGGTTTTGGATTTTGAAATCTCCAGCATCACCACAGCACAGGAAAGACATGGACCTGTTAGAGACAAAGCCACCGAGTTGTTTAGAGGGCTGGAGCAGATCTGCTGTGAGGAAAGGCTTGGAGAATTTGGATTGTTCAGCCTGGAGGAAAAAAGCTTTGAGTTGACTTAACTGTGGCCTTCCAGTGTCTGAAGGAGCTGCAGGAAAGATGGGAGAGAAACTATTTACAAGGGCCTGGAGCGTCAGGACGAGGGGCAATGGCTTCAGATTGCCAGAGGACAGGGTTAGAGGGGATTATGGGCAGGAATTGCTCCCTGTGAGGGTGGCCAGGCCCTGGCACAGGGTGCCCAGAGAAGCTGAAAGTGTCCAAGGCCAGGCTGGACAAGGCTTGGAGCACCTGGGACAGTGGAAAGTGTCCCTGCCATGGCAAGGGTGGCACTGGATGGGATTTAAGTCCCTCCCTTCCAGCCAAAACCACTCCACGATCTCTGTCCTGCAGGACTCGCTGCCTCACACATCCCGGCGTTTGGGGATAGGAGGACTTGCTCAGCCGATGTGAAATACGGCGTATTTATCTGACTAAGGGTGTATTTCTTATGTACAGATTTGCGCTCAGTCGCTGCTGCTTTGCGAATTTCTGTGTAAACGCCAGGTTTATCTGCCCCCCACCCCTCACTCCACTCCGCTCCGCTCAGGCTCGCAGCCCTTTCCCCGACCCCTCCGCCCCGGCCCGGCCCCGCTGGGTCCCGCTGGGTCCCGGTACCGTCCACAGGGTCCCTGGGGGCCGCTGTCCCGGGCAGGGGCCCCGCGAGCAGCAGCAGCAGCAGCGGAACGGGCAGCGCGGGCCGCGCCCGCCGCATCGCCGGCGAGGGGCGAAGATGGCGGCGGGGCCTGAGGGGAGCCCGCGGGGAACGGCCGGAGCCGGCACCGGGATCGGACGTTGGGGCCTGAGGGGCCGGGCGGGAGCGCGGACCGAGAGCCGGTGAGGGGCGGGAGGGGCGGCCGTGCCCTCAGTGACCGCTGTCAGGGAGCCTGAGCCGGGTAAAGGGCAAGGGGATCGTCCTCACACGGGTAGAGGGTCAAGGGGATCGCCCTCAGATGGGTAAAGGGTCAATGGGATCACCCTCACACGGGTAGAGGGTCAAGGGGATCGCCTCAGATGGGTAAAGGGTCAATGGGATCACCCTCACACGGGTAGAGGGTTAAGGGGATCTCCCTCAGATGGGTAAAGGGTCAATGGGATCACCCTCACACAGGTAGAGGGCCCTCACACAGGTAAAGGGTCAGGGGGATCGTCTTCACATAGGTAAAGGGGTGAGGAAATCGCCCTCACACAGGTGAAGGGTCAGGGGGATCACCCTCACATGGGTAAAGGGGCAAGGGGAACATCCTTACCCGGGTAAAAGGACAAGGGGATCGCCCTTACCCAGGTAAAGGGTCAATGGGATCACCCTCCCACAGGTAAAGGCTCAAGGGGATCATCCTCACACAGGTAAAGGGGCCAGGAGATCATCCTTACCCGGGTAAAGGGTCAAGGGGATCGCCCTCACTCAGGTAAAGGGTCAGGGGGCTCAACTTCACCTGGGCCAGGGGTCAAGGAGTTCACCCTCACACAGATAAAGGGTCAAGGGGTTCACCCTCACTTGGGCAGAGGATCAGGGATCTCACTCTCACCTCTGCAAAGAGTCAAGGTTTTCAGCCCTGAGCCAAAGATCAAGGGTCTCACCCTCATGTGGGCAAAGGTTCAGGTCTGAGGGTCCCACCCTCAGCTGGGCCAAGGGTCAGGTTTGGGGGTTCAGGTTCCATCAGGTGGAACAGCTGTGAGGGAGCAGGGGGAGGGGGCAGCAGGCCCGATGGAGAAATCCCAGCTGGGGAACACCTAAAAACCCCATCCCAGAGTTAACCAGGCACAGACAGGAGTCTCCTCCATTAATACATTTATTTTCTGCTTCTCAGACTGGTTCTTGTTGTCCTGAGCTCCTCCCTGGCTGCACTGAGCTCTAGGAAGGCAGAGTCAGCAGTACCAGGGCTTCAGGAAGGAAACGGCCTCAAGTTATAGCAGGGGAAGTTTAATTTGAGAAGAGGAAGAATTTCCTCAGGGCAAGGGCTGTCAGGCCCTGGCACAGGCTGCCCAGGGCAGTGTGGAGCCACCATCCCTGGAAGTGTTCAAAAAACATGTGCATGTGGCACCTGGGGACATGGTTTAGTGGTGAGCATGGTGCTGGTGCTGAGTTAGCTGTTGGACTCTGATCCAAAAGGGCTTTTCCAACTTTATTGATTGTGTGATTCAGAGACACTCAGAAAATTGACCCTTTCTTCTCAGCTGGCAGTTTGGGTTCTGATTTAAATCCTTTGCTGTGTTACTGGTATGGGCACGTGTGGAGGAGCCTGTGCCCTGCAGGGTGTGCTGGTCACCATGAGGAATTTTGGGGGCAGGACAGCGGTTATTTCACCCCATACCCCACAATGTGAGGCTCGATGGGCATCCAGGGCATGGCTATGCTGATGTGCTGGATCTTCAGTTCCGAGAACTTGGCCTCTTCCAGATTCTTCCACAGCTCTCTCGTGAGGCAGCATCCAGCAAAGACGAGCTTCCAAGTTGGGAAACAGACCTGCTGCCAAAAATACATCCAGCTGGAATGCTCAGCGGCCACGTGCTCCAAGAAATAGAAAGCTCCTCCCTGGGAACACAGAGTCTTTTTACAGCGGGTGTGGGGGTCATGCCAAGTGCTTCCCACCAGCTCCTCCCTTTCCCCTTTTCCCTTCCCTCTGTTAGTTGGAATTAACAGAAGAAGGAAACATCCAGAGATTCAAAATGCCCATTCAAAAAGCACAAAGGACTGGCTTATTTGATCCCTCTTTTACTCCAGCAATCATTTGTTGTGGTTTTGTTTCACTTAGTTGCTAACATAACTGTTTTTGACAAAGGGAGCCAAGATAACTGTGTCAATCCTGCTCCAACCCATCAGTTTTTCACAGAGATCAGGGTTAGGTGAGATTTTGGGAAGGAATTCCTCCCTGTGAGAGTGGGCAGACCCTGGCACAGGGTGCCCAGAGAAGCTGTGGATCTCTGGAAATGCCCAAGGTCAGGCTGGGCAAGGCTTGGAGCACCCAGGGACAAGTGAAAGGTGTCTCTGGCAAGGGCAGGGGGTGGAATGAAATGATCTTTAAGGTCCCTCTCAACCCAAACCATTCCATAGTTCTATGAAAATGCCACTTTAAAGGCGGAAAGTTGTTTTAAAAATACCCCAACAAGCCAGCTGGTTTTAATATGCAACTCATTAGTAACTCCAGGGAAAAATAAGGTGTTTAATTAGACTGGCCTGGTCCTGCACACAGAGCAGCTCTACTTCACAGAGGCTGAAGCAGATAATTTAAAATGAAGCTTTAAACCTTGATCAGAGTTTTCCACCCAAGGGAAATGAGGTGAGTAGGGAGGGACACCACCACATTCTGCTTTAAATTGTGGGCTGTGATTGCTGCTAACTTTGTAAGTACTTTCAGTCAGCAGAATATTGCTGTTAGGCTTCTAAGCCTAAACTGTACCAGTACCAACTTTACCAATACCAATGCTATCTGCCCAGTAACCTTTGCAGCACTCAGCCATACAGAGTATTGTAGGAACCAACCTAGGTCTGGGTTTTAAGCTCAAACCAACTCCTTGAAACTTGTTTTTTTGGTCTGGGTTTTAAGCTCAAAACAGATATTTTTCAGTTTGTTTTTTTGGCCTGGGTTTTAAGCTCAAACCAACTCTTCACTTGGTTTTTTTTGGTCTGAGTTTTAAGCTCAAACCAACTCTTTTTCACTTAGATTTTTTTTTTTTTTTTTTTTTTTTTGGTCTGAGTGTTAAGCTTAAACCGACTCTTTTTCACTTAGATTTTGTTTGTTTGTTTGTTTTGTTTGGGTTTTAAGCTCAACCCAACTATTTTCACTTGTTTTTTTGGTTTTGTTTTCCCACCCCACCCTTTTCTTATGGCTGCTACCTCTAGAGAAGACGTTGAAGGTATTCAGGGAGGGTTTTTTGCAGGTACTCACCGGCCGGAGCACCCGCAGCACTTCCCTCAGGGTGCCGCTGATGCTCTGCACGGAGCACAGCACCAAGGTGCAAACCACAGCATCCACAGATCCGCTGGGCACCTGGTGCAGGTCCTCTGCTGCAGCCACCAGGAACTGCTCGTAGTGCAGGTGCTGGTTCTTCTTCATGCTTTTGGAGAGGCTCTGCTGGAAATGGGGGTTGACATCGGTGCAGGTGACTCTGCAGCCCTCTGGGTAGAACTGGAAGTTGGTGCCGCTGCCGGTGCCGATCTCCAGCAGCCTCAGCTGCCCAGAGGGACCCCTAAAATCAGGCAGATTACGGAATAAGTCCTGCTTGTGCTTCTTGGATTTCTTCTCGTGGGATGCACCGATCTTTTCTAAGATGTAAGGAAAGAAGACCTTCCTGCAGAAAGGCTCCCACAAGCCCAGGAGGTTCAGCAGGTAGACGGGCCAGGCTAGCAGAGCCAGGCACACCCGCAGCAGGAGCACGCTGGCACCGGCCTCGGGCATTCTCAGAGGATCCGTGGGGAGCAGAACTGCTGCTCCTGGGTGTTCAGCAGAGCTCTGGAAACCCGCTCAGAGCTGCATTCATGCACTTCCTGGTTCCTAATTCTGCTGCTTGGGTTTGCTCGAGGCTTTTCTCCGGCTGATTCCTCAGTCCGGTCACAGGCCAGGACTGAGCTGCAGGTGCCGCCAAGCAGTGACAGAGTCCAGGGGAGGAGCTGCTAGTTGCTCCCGAGCTGGGCAGCACAACTTTGTCACAGCCAGGGAAAGTTCTGCAAATGCCTTTGTTCGGTTCCAGCTGCGGGCTGGTCTCTTAAAGCAGCCTGTGCTGCCCTTGGGAGCTCAGCCCAGTTCTGGGTCTCTGCAGGAATTTCCTTGGGGGTTTGATTCGCGTTTCGGTTCCAGGAGTTGTTAGGGAGTTGATTTTCCAGTTTCCTGGGTTTGCTCTCTCTGAACAGCAGTTTTGAATCTTTGCAGTTCCAGGACACCTTAAATCCTTTGGTGGGTGAGAACAGGCTCCCAGTGATCTTCCACACTGAGGGGAATCGTGGGCAGAGATAAAACAATTTATTAATTCATTAGTTCTGCACGCAGCATGTGGAGTGTGGGTTTTATTTGGGTCGAATCAACACTGACCACTCCACGGACACATTCTGGAAGAGTTTGCCAGCTTTGCACTGCACAGAGTTTTCCAAAGGATCCTTTGGAAAAATCCTTTCCAAATGATTTGGTGGATCAGTCGTTAACAGGTGACAGCTCTGTTTCAGGTGGGGAGGATCCAAGATCCCTAAAAACCTTGGGTGGGCAGTCCCCAGTAACCTCAGAACAGTTCTGCTGGGGGGTGCCGGGAGTTCGGTTTTCCTGAGAAAGCCACCAGTGTGTCTCCTCCTCCCTCTGGTGGCAATAAAGCAAATTAAACCCAGGAATAATTAGGCACTTCATTAATGACCTCTGTTGTATCTTCATGCCTCCACCTTGTGGCAGCTGCAGACAGATTGAACAGTGGGAATCCCACAATCATTCAGGTTGGAAAAGACCTCCAAGATCGAGTCCAACTTTTGATTACTCGGTGTTGCACAAAATACAGGCAGTAATGGATGATTTCATTATAATCTGGTTGTATATCTGGTTTTAATTCCTTGCTACTGCGCTGCAGGGAGTCATGGAAATGGTTAAATTGGCCAAGGAAGGAGCACCCGCTCCTGAAATCCTGGGGGAGATTTTTGGAAATTATTTCTCATGAAACTCCTGTGTTTAAAAGGTGTGACTGAGGTTGGAGGGAGAGTAGAAAATGCAGAGTTTAAGCAAAGGTGTAACGTGTTAGTAGAGATCACGGTACCGAGGGGAAGGAGATGTGAGGGCTTTGGGGATGAAAGAAGGAAAAAGCAGGAGCCTTATGAAGGAATTCTAATTGGTTTTTATTCCTGAGCAGCTCTGTGCTCCTTACAGAGCCAGCACAGAGCTCAGCTCCAGAATTCGAGTTCTGCTGCCCATGTCCTGGGAAGTTCTGTTTTCTTTAACCCAAGGAGTTGATATTATTTATTAATTTACTGTTCTGATTACAGGTCAGGAAAAAAAAAAAAAAAACCCAAGCAAACCCAATAACTGAAATTGTAATATTCATCTGCTTTACAAGGCAGATAAAGACTTCAAATTCTTTAGTATTTCACTAATCTATTACTTTGGTATTTAAATATAACACTCAGACAGTGTGAGGCCCTGGCACAGGGTGCCCGGAGCAGCTGGGGCTGCCCCTGGAGGTGTCCAAGGCCAGGCTGGACAGAGCTTGGAGCAAACTGGGACAGTGGGGAGTGATGGACACAGGGGTGATGATGATGATGAAGATGGACGCAAGGATGATGATGAGGATGATAATGATGGACACAGGGATGCTGATGGTGATGATGATGGACACAGTGATGATGAATGGACACAGGGATGGGGATGATGATGGAGGCAGGGATGATGGACACAGGGATGATGATGATGATGGACACAGTGATGATGCTGATGGACACAGTGATGATGGACACAGGGATGGTGATGGTGATGATGATGATGATGGACACAGGGATGATGAACACGGGGATGGTGATGATGGGCACAGTGATGATGGACACAGTGATGATGCTGATGGACACAGGGATGGTGATGATGATGATGATGGACACAGTGATGATGCTGATGGACACAGGGATGATGGACACAGGGATGGTGATGGTGATGATGATGATGATGATGATGATGGACACAGGGATGATGAACACGGGGATGGTGATGATGGGCACAGTGATGATGGACACAGTGATGATGCTGATGGACACAGGGATGGTGATGATGATGATGATGGACACAGTGATGATGATGGACACAGGGATGATGAACACGGGGATGGTGATGATGGACACAGTGATGATGGACACAGTGATGATGCTGATGGACACAGGGATGGTGATGGTGATGATGATGGACACAGTGATGATGCTGATGGACACAGGGATGGTGATGATGCCGATGGACACGGTGACGGTGCTGCCGCTGCTGACGATGCCGGTGCTGCCGGGCCCAGCCCCGGGGCTTTCCCCGCTCCCCCCTCTCCTCCCGCGCTCTCGAGCGCCCCCTGCGGCAGCGCGGGGCGGGGCGGGCGGGGGCCGGGCCGGGCCGGGCCGGGCGGGGGAGCGCCGGCAGCGCACCAAGATGGCGACACCCGCAGTCCCTCCCGCAGCTACCCCCGCGCCGCAGTCCGGCAGCGCCGCGCCGGGGCCGCGCTGAGCCCGCCCGACACGGTGAGTCGCAGCCCCGAGACCCCCGCGGGCTCCGGCCGCGCCTCCTCGCTCGCTGCTGTGCCGCATCCATCCCCCCCGCAGCCCTCGGCTGCTCTGCCCCGGGGGCTCTGCCGCAGAGCGCGGCCCGGAGCGCCCCGGGGACACCGGGGCTGGCTTGTGAGGGGAGCGGCTGGGGAGCCCCCAGCCCCAAATCCGCCGTGTCAGGAGCTTTGCCCTTTCTCAGCCATCCCCGCGGTGGATGCCCGGTCACCCCGCACCCAGGGCAGGGGATCGGGGCCGGTTCTCAGCGCTGCCCGCGGGGCTCCGGCAGCCGCCGCTCCGTCCGCTGCAGCCCGGGACCCCCGGCCCTGCGGGGACTGCGGGGGAACCGTGCCCGGCCCGGTGCCCCGAGCTGGGTCTGGGAAGGGGCAGCCGCCCCCTGCGCCCACCCTCGACCTGGAGCTCCGTGTGGGTCCTTCCGTCCATTCCTGCATCCCTGCCTCCATCCCCCCTCAACCTGGGGGGCCCACGGGACCCTCCTCCCACGCCCCACATTCTCAAATTCGGGGCCGTGCTCTTTGCATGGTAGGAAGGGAGAGCCCGAGTTCTCCTCGGTGTCCCTTCCCCCTCGGCCCTCGCTGCAGCGCTGCTCTGTCCCTTCCCCATCCCCTGCTCGCTCCGCTCGGCATGCAGAGCTTCCCCTGCCCGGCCACGGGGGCATCTTGCAGCACAGGGGCTGGGTTTTTTGGTGGGGGGATGCTTGGGGCACCCTTGGTGTTCCAGCTGACCCAGATGTTGGGTCAGCATCGTGGTTGTGGCTCTTCCTTCCCTCTTTCCTTCCGCTACAGATTTTTTTTTTTTGGGGGTAGGGGGGGATGGTGAAGATAGAATTGGTTTATATTATTTTTTCCCCTTCCTGCTGGGAGGGAATTGCACATTCACGAGGTTTTTCTATTAAAAAATCTGGGTGTCTTCCTCCCCTCCCCCTGCGTTCTGGTGCAAACCGATGCCCAGCTGATGTGGGGGTGGGGACACCGGGAGATGCTCCACGGCAGCGGCTGCGGATGAGCCGGGGTGAAGTCGGAAAGTCTGGCAAGGAGGAGCGTGTGCGAAGGGCAGCAGCTGCATCCCGACCCTCGGCATCAGCCCTGAGCTGAATTTTGGGGGTGATGCCAAGTGTGGCAGGGCCGTTCTCGTCCCCTCCTTGCCGTGTCGCAGCTGGGGCGGGTTGGGTTTGGCGGCTCCGGGTGTGTTGGGTGCTGTGTTTGTGGATGTGTTACCCTGGAACACTGCAGCATTCATTCACCCGCACCGCCAGCCGTGACCGGGACGTCCTCTTTTCACACCTTTATCTTTGATTGTGAGATCGGGGGCAACGCGGGGTCCCCGTCCCCCCTCCTCTCTTTAGAGGTGGGAAGGGAGCAAAGCGTGGCCGTGGTGGTTTTCCCGAGCAGTCCTGGGTTGGAGGGATGGGCCTGGAAATGGTCCCGTTTTCCTGTGTGGGTGATGGAGGTTCTGGGGAGCTCTGGGCTGGGTTCCTCCAGTGGGCGCGGCTGGAGGGACCCGTGGGACACTCCCTGTGCCCATCACTGTCCCATCACTACCCTCCAGATCTCACCACTATTCAGGGCCAGGTGCCATCACATAAAGTTGGTGAAGCTCTTTAGGATCTCTAAATATCCCTGGGCTTGGGGAGTTGGTGCTTTTAGGAGTAAGAAGCCCCTGCACTCTGCTGGGACCTTTCCGTGATGGCTCCATCCTGAGGCCCCCCAGAGCTCCAGTGCTCGAGTTTTCCATCCCTTATGTGCTTAAAAAGTCCCCTTTCTTCACTTTGGTGTTTTATATAAAACTAACAACGTGACCAAAGGGTTCTTTAATCATTTTAATGCTTTTGGGTGCTTCTGCAGTGTTGTTCACCCAGGGTGGAGGAGCTGGGCCCATCACAGATCATTTAATCAGTTATATAAGCTGGGATGTATGGCTTGGATGTAATAATGGTATAGACACTGTACTGCTTGGTGGAACAAGTAAAATCCTGTGGCTGTTTGGTGGGAGGAGGTTTCTAATAGGCAGGAGGGCGAGGGATCACGTGCCTCAGGAAATGGAGCATGGCCGTGCCTTCATTCTGTTCAATAAAGCAGAAACAAAGTCAGCGCTGAATGGGAATGAAGCAGCTTAAAAACATAAATCGTGGTATCATCTCCCTCCTGTTCATTGCTGTGTCTGTGCTTGGTGTTGGGGCTACCTGAGTGTGTTTTTCATCAGAATGACCTGATCTGGGTTTTCATCTCATGGGGAGTTGCTGGTTTTCAGTGGCTGAGTGGTGCTGGCCTCTTCGGCATCGATCGCCTTCCCCGAAGCAGCTGCACCTTCGCTGGCATGGACAGATCCACCGGGATCAGTCATTGATTGTGGAGTTCAGAGCAGTGGGCTGGCTTAGAGCAGGAGCAGTAAAACAGCAGAGCAGGTGGGGAACAAGCACAGGGGGAGTAATTTCAGGAAGCACAGAGAGGAAACTGTGGTGGCTCATGGTGGTGATGGTGGGGTGGAGAGCTGCTCATTGTGGGGTTCAAGATTGCTTGGATTGTTCTTTTTGTGCCTCATTATCCTGTTTCTGTGCAGAGGTGGGGAATACAAGTAGGGAAGAAGTGGCTTCCTGCTGCAGGAGTGTATTACAAAACCTCCCTGACATTAGCTCAGCTTCCAGTCTGGCTTTTAACACTTCACATGTTCTTCTGGCTTAGGCAAAGCTGTCTCCTTTTCAGATTTCTTCACACAAGCAGTGGTCAGGCATTGGAAGGGGCTGTCCAGAGGCTGGTGGTGTCCCCATCCCTGGGGGTGTCCAGAGAAGGACTGGACATGGCACTGGGTGCTCTGGGCTGGGTGACAAGGAAAGGATTGGTCACAGATTGGACTCAATGAACTTGGAGGGCTTTTCCAGCCTCAGTGATTCTGGGATTCTATTGTGAAATGCTGTTCTAAATTTAGAGCAACTTCTGCCTTCCCTGGGCCTTGTCCTGTAACTTTATTCCTGCTAACAGACACTCCAGCAGATGGGAGATTTTGAGGAGAAAGAGCTGCCAGTGGTGCTTTGCTCCTTCCTGAACAGATCCATTTCAAAATTCAGAGATCTTGCTACCCTCTGAAAGTTCTATTCCATGCTTTTTTTATTTCTGCTCCAGCTGGAAAGTCTGAAGAGTTTATAATGAAATCTGCTGAGAGGTGATTTGAGGAGGAATGTTTGTTGAATACTGCATAACTGCTGAATTATCCAGGTAGTGGTATTAAAGTTAGAGTTACAGGAATATTATTAAAGTTACAGAAATAACTACTCAGGTGGTCTTAAAGTTGTGGAATAAACCCTTAATTTCAGGAGAAGCGAGCAGTGAGTTGTGGAGAGTGAAAAAGGGAGGCTCAGGGGGGATTTTCTCCAGGCTGAGCCTCCTCAATGTGAGATCTGTGTCACCCAGGTGGGAAAATCCTCTGGAAATGTGAAGTTGGGTGGCAAATGTGGCCATGCCAGTGGTGGCTCCAGTGGGAGGAACTTCTTTTTCTTGTCTGTTGAGTGAAATCAGTCACAGGATGGTGTCAAGACAACCAGGAATAACTGACATTAGCAGAAGATGTTTGATGAGATATTCAGGGGGTGATTAGGAGGGAGGAAAAGTGTCACTCCACAGGGAAACCTGGGTTGTGTTCCAGCACATCAGGAATTTTTAACAGAGCACTAGGAGGGGGTTGTTTATTCTCCCCTTTCATTTTTGTCCTCTTTGTACTCGAACCATTGAATAGAAGAAATTAATTCCCCCAAAATTATAGTGTAAAATAACCATTCCCTGACTCCTGTTTTATGGGTCATGGATGGGCTGAATGAACTAAACAAGGAATTAAATTTGGGTTAGTGGCTGAACTCTTGCACAAAAGCTATTTTTGAACAGTTCTTTGTTCAGAAGTTTGAATTTAAAAGGGGGAAGTTGAAGCACTTCAGGTCGTTTAGTTTGTGAACCTCCAAGTTCTGTGTGAGTTTGGAGATAAACATGAGTCAGTCTTGAGTAAGGACAGAATAGGGAGCTGGGGATTAATTAATTAAGTGGGATTAAGTAGTTCTGATTCTTGTAATTTACTGAGGGATGTTACTGAAGCCACACAGCAAGTGGGAGGATTTGGTCTTTAATCGATTTTCATTAAAATGTTGTTAAATAATGATGTTTTCTGTGTGGCCAAGTCTGGACAGGTCTTGGAGCAGCCTGGGATGGGGAAGGTGTCCCTGCCCATGGCAGGAGTTGGAAAAAAATGAGATTTAAGGTCCCTTCAAACCCAAACCACTCAACCATTCAATGATTCTAATATTTCTCTGCTGCTGTTGGTGGTTTCTTCTTTTCCCTCTGTACATTTCTGTTCAGTTTTTTTACCTTTAGAGGAGTTTCTGTCCAGGTTCAGGTCGTTCATGGTCATTTCAAGACCATGAGCACTTCCCTGCCCTTGACCTCCCACATATCCTGGTACCTGGGAAATTCCCCAAGATTTTACACAAAGTGGGGAAACACCCAGCACTAAACAATAAATCTGCTTGGGAGTGGAAATATTTCCTTTTCCTCCCACTTTATAACATCACACGTGCCATGAGAGCAAATCCCCGAAGGAAATTTAAATTTAATTTAAATCCCAAAATTTCCTAGAGGAAATTTCCTTCACTGCTGCTGGTCACAGCACTGACCCTTCTCATGGATAAAATTGGCCAGTTCTAGACACAGGATTCCCTGCAGATGGAGATTGGAGACTGGAGCCTGTGAATTTCCCCATGGATGGATATTTTGGGTTTGCTTGAAGCTTTTTAGGCTCTCCTGCAGCAGGATTTTGGGGTGCTGTTCATCTACAATGTGGTTTTTTTTCTGCCTCAGTCCTGTTGGAATCAAGAGTCCATGTGGGTTATATAAAAATTCACACAGAAGGTTTCTCTCTCTCAAAGACACACTGTGAGTGGCTGGCTGCTGGTAATTAATAAAGGAAGAAGTGTATTAAAGCAAGGAAATTGCCTCAAAAGTGTTTTTAAATTTATTTTGATGATCAGCTTGAATAATTTATTGGAATATTTCATAATGTACCAGTAAATGGACTGCTGGGAACATTTAGGAAAAAAATAATTAAGTCTTAGCAACTGGGCACCTCAGTGCAGCAGTTTCTGGTGGGAAATCTTTGGCATTTGAGCAATTTGTGTGTTGTGTGCACCCAAATCCCAGTTCCCAGGTGAATTCCTGGCTGGGAGCAGCAGTGCAGGATCCATGGATAACCCACACACCTCTTCCCCAACTCACCTGGAGTCACAATTTTCAGAATTTTTCTCATTATAGGTTGAAAAACCTGATGTGGGAAGGGCTGAAATAAATCCTGGGATCGATCCAAATCAATCCCAGCAGGACCATTCCTGTTGGAAAATGACTTTTAGGAGGTTTTTTAGCTTCCAGAAGCTTTGCCAGGCAGTACCAGACACTTCAGCTGTGGAAATTCTTTGGTAAGAGGAGGTGGAACCACACATCTCACTTTGTCCATTACCTTAATGAGAGATAATTTACTGGGAAAACAAATGAAGTCAGGACAGGTAAGACCATTACCAGGAGTAAGGCCCTCAAGTCACTTTTATGCGTTGATAATACACAAAAAACAGTCCTGTAAGTAATTCCAAAATGCCAAAATTTCAGTAATTTATTGGGAAAACAAATTAAGTCAGGACAGGTAAGACCATTACCAGGAGTAAGGCCCTCAGGTCACTTTCATGTGTTGATAATACACAAAAACCAGCCCTGTAATTAATTCTAAAATGCCAAAATGTGGAAAAATTTCTGTCATGTGCAGCTGTGAACCAGATTTGGGGAATGGTGTTGCTTTCTTGGCTTTGGTGGTGCTTTTTCCTTTAAATTGCCACTCAGCTGAGTCGGTGCCTCCAGTTGTGGGTTGTGTCATTTTGCACAAATTCCTTCATGCCTTCATTTATTCCCTTTTTTATGCTGTGTCCCTGAGCTACTTTGGTTTCTAAATTCAGGCATTACATATTTATCTGTGCCATTCAATTAGACCACATCCCCAATGCTGCTCTATAGTTTCACAGTATGTGGGAAATTTGGTAATTAAATGCATGCAAATGCTGCAAGAATAGAATAAATTAATTTTCCTTAATATCAGCAGGCCATTTGGTGATGTCTCAGAGATAATGTGACCAAGATACTGGCTCTTCTCTCCTCTTCTTGGCATCTTCTTTTTTTTTGATCCTTTACTATTATTACTCTAGAAATACCCAGGTTTATAGGAAGAGAATCCTGGCCCTGCTGTGCTCTGGAATTACATAAGGAGGGAGATCTGTACTCCAGGTTTTTTTTTGGATAAAACCTGAGCTGGAAAAAGCATCCAAGCCCTTTGTGTGTGTGGTGTAAAAGGTGTCACAGTTTCAAGGGATAACCTGAGATGCTGTGCTGAGGGCTGGGTTCTCCAGGTGTTCTTCCCAAGGACTCAGATTTTTTATTTTTATTTTTATTTTTAATTTTTATTCCTGAGCCCACTGCACCCCAGGCAGTTGTGGCTCTGTTCTGGTGGTGGCTCTGAGCTGCTGCCACATGAATCCAGCACAGTTCTCACGGCCTGGCCAGGCTGGGGCTGCTTCACCTCCTGCTGAAACAGCTGAATTTCAGCAATTCAGCCCCATGGCAGAGTTTCCAAGGAATCTGAAAGTCATTCTTTCCTCCAGATCTTTAATATTTATTATTTATTTATTTGGATGCTGTATTTGTGTTGCCTTAGATCTGACCTTACTGCTTATCTTTTTCCTTGCTTGAGGAACCTTATCCCAGGATTCATTCTGTGCCATATCCTCATGGGTTTTGTGCCTTTTTTTTTTTTTTTTTTTTATTTGGTGTTTGGGCACTGTGGCAGGGCTGGGTTCTCTTCCAGCACTTTGGGATTCATTCTGTGCCATATCCTCATGGGTTTTGTGCCTTTTTTATTTTGATTTGGTGTTTGGGCACCATGGCAGGGCTGGGTTTTCTTCCAGCACTTTGGGATTTATTCTGTGCCATATCCTCATGGGTTTTGTGCTTTTTTTTTTTTTTTTTTTATTTGGTATTTGGGTCCCTCCCCAGCACCATGGCAGAGCTGGCTTCTCTTCCAACAGCTTTGGGATTCATTCTGTGCCATATCCTCACAGGTTTTGTGCCTTTTTAAATTTGGATTTGGTGTTTGGGTCTCTTCCCAGCACCATGGCAGGGCT
Organism: Muscicapa striata striata; assembly: GCA_030060385.1. Taxonomy (NCBI): domain Eukaryota; kingdom Metazoa; phylum Chordata; class Aves; order Passeriformes; family Muscicapidae; genus Muscicapa; species Muscicapa striata. The sequence continues at coordinate 134,839 of JAREIS010000409.1, read as the reverse complement.
GGGTTCTCTTCCAGCACTTTGGGATTCATTCTGTGCCATATCCTCATGGGTTTTATACTTTTCCTTTTTGGATTTGGTGTTTGGGCACAGTGGCAGGGCTGGGTTCTCTTCCAGCCTGCAGCACTGCAGTGCTGTTGCATCAGTGCAGGGTTTCTGTCATCCCTCTCCTGCCTTGGCCTCCTCCTGGAGTGAGAACAGCCTGACAAGGCAGCAGCAGCTCAGAAATGCAAGATTTTGCTGCTGCTGCTTCTGGAGCCAGAGCCTGGCACGAGGAGCAGAGCTGCAGTTTGTGGGTGGCTGCATTCAGGGGAACAAACTTCTCCCTGCTCTCCTTCTCCTGCCAGGGGTGCAGGGATGGGGCAAACCCTGCCTGGAGCCTCTGGCAGCTTCTCCTCACCTGTGCCCTGCTCCCCTCCCTCTGCTTTTGTCATTTCTGGTGTGTCTGATGCAAACAGGAGGCTGTGTCTAACCCAAACAATCAGAAAAATCAGAATTCAGAAATTACTGTTGTGCTTGATGGATGTGTTTTTAAATTATTTCATTTTTATGGCCTCAGATTAATAGGAACACTGATAATAATAATTTTAAATTATTTTGCTTTTATGGTCTCAGATTGACAGGAAAACTGATAATTGATAGAATCATGGAATGGGTTGGGTTGGGAGGGACCTTGAAGATTGTCCAGCCCCACCAGGACAATTTCCATTATCCACAGGGTGCTCCAAGCCCTGTCCTTGGGCACTGCCAGGGGCACCCACAGCTGGAGCACCCTCTGAGCACCCTCACATGGAGGAATTCCTTTCTATAATTTATATATTTATAATTATACAATCAAAGGGTGAGATTTAACTCCCAGAGCTGTGGTGTGCTCCAGGGGCAGGTGAGGGCTTGGCCACACCAAAATAACTTTGACAATTCTCCTTGGACATTTGTTCCAGTGCTGAAGTCATTCAGGGAACTTCTCAGAGCTGCAGTAACACTGCCAGGGCAGCAAGGAGCATTTTTTGGGAATGCTCAGCTCACCTAAACCCAGCCCCAAGTTACTCCCATGAGTAGCAGGGTGAGCGTTGCTAAACCTCCTTAGCAGAGGAGGAGTGTGCTGGTACCAGCCCTGCCTGGCTGAACTCCTGCTCCAGCTTGAGCTGGCTTGGAATTTTGTCTAAGAATTGATTTGGCTGAGAGCAGTGACTGGTCCAACTGCTTTTTGCAGGAAAATAGTGGCTTTGAGGATCAAGTTGCTTTTTCAGAATGTTTTTTCTAGAATAGTTTGTGTCCAAGGGGGCCCAAGTTGGGGTGGCCACCTGTGGGGAGACCCTACAACCTGCTTCTTGCTTGTGCCATAGATTTCATTGAAGTGGGCAGTTGATTCATTGGGGTTTAGCTTTTATATTTTATTATTTATATTTATATTTAGGTTCTCTGCTGCTTGGTGTGTGACTCTAAAACTTCATGTTAGGTGTTAATAAGTTCTCTTCACAGGGGAGTTGGACAAAATAATTTATTCCCAGCAGAGAATCAAGGACAACTGGTACCCAAAAATCAGACACAATGGGAAGGAAAGGGGGCTGAGACTTCATAGTCTGGGGCTGTGGTTGGACAATTGACCCCAATATGAACCAAAACTTTATAAAAGTGTAAAACTCGTGACTGGATCCATCTTGGGTTTGATTTGGGTGTAGCCCTGACCAGGCTCTTGCACTGCCCAAGGAGGATCCTTTCAATAAATTCCTATTTTATCCTTTCAATAAATACCTATTTTATCCTTCCAGTAAATTCCTATTTTATTCATTTTGCCCTGCCTAGTCTCTGTTCCAGCTCATTTTTCCTCTCCTTTGTCCCTGTGTTTGCTCCCCTGACCTTGTCCCTGTGTTTGCTCCCCTGACCTTGTCCCTGTTTGCTCCCTCACCTTATCCCTATATTTTCTCCCCTGACCTTGTCCCTGTTTGCTCCCTGACCTTGTCCCTGTATTTTCTCCCCTGACTTCATCCTTGTTTTCTCCCCTGACTTTATCCCTGTTTTCTCCCCTCACCTTGTCCCTGTGTTTTCCCCCTGACTTTGTCCCTGTTTTTCCTCCCCTTTGTCCCTGTATTCTCTCCCCTGACCTTGTCCCTATTTTCTCCTCTGACCTTTTCCCTGTGTTTTCTCCCTGCCTTTATCCTTGTTTCCTCCCCTGACCTTATCCCTGTATTTTCTCCCTGACTTTATCCTTATTTTTGCTCCCCTTTATCCCTGTGTTTTCTCTCCTGACCTCGTCCCTGTTTGCTCCCTGACCTTATCCCTGTATTTTCTCTCCTGACTTTATCCCTGTTTTCTCCCCTCACCTTGTCCCTGTGTTTTCTCCAGACTTTATCCTTGTTTTTGTTCCCCTTTGTCCCTCTTTTTCCTCCCCTGACCTTATCCCTGTTTCCTCCCTGACCTTCTGCCTGTGTTTTCTCTCCTGACCTTGTCCCTGTTTTTCCTCCCCTTTGTCCCTATATTTTCTCCCCTGACCTCATCCCTGTTTGCTCCCTGACCTTATCCCTGTTTGCTCCCTGACCTTCTCCTTGTTTTTCTCCCCTGACCTTATCCCTGTTTTTGCTCCCTGACCTTCTCCTTGTATTTTCTCCCCTGACCTTCTCCCTATATTTTCTCCCCTGACCTTCTCCTTGTATTTTCTCCCCTGACCTTGTCCCAAGTTTTGCTCCCCTGACCACATCCCTATATTTTCTCCCTGACCTTGTCCCTATTTCCCCCCCAGAGCTGACCTGCCTGGGCTGCCCCACCTGGAAGGAAGCAGCTGCAGGATGAAAAGATGGCAGCACGGCTGCTGGCACCCCCGGGCCCCGAGAGTTTCAAGCCCTTCACGCCGGAGTCGCTGGCCAACATCGAGAAGCACATCGCCGAGCTGAAGAAGAAGCAGCGCTCCAAGCAGGACAGCAGCCACCGGGACGACGATGAGGACAGCAAACCAAAACCCAACAGTGACCTTGAGGCGGGCAAGAACCTGCCTTTCATCTACGGGGACATCCCTAAAGGGCTGGTTGCTGTGCCACTGGAGGACTTTGACCCTTATTATATGACCCAGAAAGTGAGTCTGCAAGAAAGGAGTTCCTAAAGAACCTTTTTTTTTATTTTTTAATTTTTTTTTTTTTCCTTGTGAAATTTCAGGTTTGGGTATGGTTGAAACAGAAGACAAAGTAAAAGAGAGTCTTGGATGGGGCTGGTTTTGCTGATTTTTGGTGGTTTTGCTTTCTTACATATTTTTCTGTGAGGTTTAATAGAGATGATCTGATCAGTCTTCGAGGATGCAGTTAGGAGAACAAGCTCTGGAAACTAAAAATAGTTCAAGTTGTGCTACTGTGCCAATTTTAAGCATCAGGGCAATAAGAAGAATTTAATTGAGGGGTAACTGTGAGGGTTTCAGTGTGTGTTTCATCACTTACATGGAATTCAGTCTGAACTTGATGGCTATGAAGCACTGGGACACAGAATCATGGTGAAAAAGGAGACCAATTAACTCACTTTCATCTTAATTTTTATTTTTCTGGAACTAAGGTGGTGTGGCAGGAGACATTTATGGGTGCTGAGGTGTTTGAGGTGTGTGAGGGGAGGGTTGGGAAACTCTTGTGAGGTGAAGAGGAGGAATCCAGCAGTGATGGAATGAGGAGTGGGGTCACTGGTTTGGTTAGAAGGCTGAAACCAAGATTCTTTAGGGTTTAATTTCATTGCCTTCTTTGATCCAAGTCTAATTGAGAGTCAGCATCTTGAGTGAGGCTCAGCTGTGCCCTGGGGAGCTCAGGTTGAGCTGTGTGGGTGACAGAGCTGGGATGTGGCTCTGTGTGAAATCCATGTCAAGGGTGTGAAATCCATGTCAGGGGTGTGAAATCCATGTCAGGGTGACAGAGCTGGGCTGTGGCTGTTCAGAGCTCAGCACAGCTGGATCTGTGTGAAATCCATGTTGTGGGTAACCAGTGCTGGGTGAGTTTTTGTTGGGACAGACACTGGTGCTGTGCTCAGAAGTGACTCTGTGACTGGCAGGGTGTTGTTCACATGAAATCAGCTGAATTTGGGGAGTGATGAGAGTGACTGACCCTCCTTCACTGCCCTCACAGATTAATTTATTGCTGGTTTTGTGTCCAGACTGCTGACTCAGAGCAGGGCTGTGAGATTTGGGAATCTGTTGCATCAGGGTGCCCAGCTGATGTGGGAAGAACACTCAGCAATACTTTTTATTTATTAAACAAATATTTTCTCTTTATTAAACCCATTTGCTTCTGGTCAGAGCAGGTCATGGAATTACAGGATTTAACCCCATCCAGTCCCACTTCATTTCCACTGTCCCAGTTTGCTCCAAGCCCTGTCCAGCCTGGCCTTGGGCACTTCCAGGGGTCCCATCTGCTCTGGGAATTCCATTCCAGCTCCTGCCCACCCTCACAGGAGAACTCCCAAGATCTCTGAACCCACCACAGAGGTGTCAGGAAATCTCTGTGGTCCCACTGGGCAACTTTGGAAGCCTCTCTGTGGTTGAAGGGGAGGTGGCAGTGGGAGAACTGGGCTGATCCATGATTTTCCTGGCTCAGGTAGGTGGCAGTGCAGGAGGGGCAGTGGGCAGAGCTCTGTGGATCTCAGCATTCCACCAGGAGCAGGAGGCACAGGGAACCCCCTTTCCCCTCCTGCTGCCTCCCTCTCCATGTTTGCCTCCCAACACAAGGCTATTAATAAACCTTTCATTTCTAGAGGAAGGAAAAGCTGAGCTGCATTCCCCTCTCTGAAGGCATCTGTCACATCTCCTCGTGGAATCCTTGGCAGCCTGGGATGCAGGGAAGGTTCTGGAGATGAGAGGCAAAACTCCCCCAGCTCTGCTGACCCCATAGGGGATCCCCAAAAACCCTGAATCCCCCTCAAACCCTGAATCCCCCTCAAACCCTGAATCCCCCAAAATCCTGCATCCCCCCCAAAATCCTGCATCCCCCAAAATCCTGCATCCCCCCAAAATCCTGCATCCCCCCCAAAATCCTGCATCCCCCCAAATCCTGCATCCCCCAAATCCTGCATCCCCCAAAACCCTGCATCCCCCAAAATTCTTCATCTCCTACAACCCCTGCATCCCCCCAAAATCCTCCATCCCCCAAAATCCTGCATCCCCCCAAAGCTCTGCATCCACTTCTCCCTTCCCATCTCAGCCTGGCCATGCCTTAGTTTTTCCTCACTGCCTCCAAGTCAGTGACTTTCCACAAAGAATTTTTTTTAAGGCCCTTCTCTGAATCATCAGGAATTGTGAATCTGCTTGAATCATGGGAAGTTTTCCAAGATTTTTTTTTTTTCCTCCTCCCTCTCCAGAAAGATTTGCATCACAGGTCTCTGCTTTTGCAGCCTGCACAGGGACAAATCAGCTGCTTGCTTTTCCCTGCAGGAGGACAGGGTGATCTTGGTTTGTCTGAGGAAACTGAAACTGCATTTTAACAGAGCAGCTGAACCTCCCAGAGCCTGTAAAGTGAGATTTAAAGGAGAAACAGAGTGACCTGGAAACACAGAGGTGGCACAGGGAGTCACAAATTTGTAGCCCAGCAATGGTTTTGTCCAAATTGCTGCTCTTTGCTCACTTTCATTTTGCAAAATGGGAGTCACTTAATTCCAGAGTCCCTGAAGTTGGAAAAGAATTCCAGAATCGAGTTCAGCCTGTGAAAGATCTGCCCCTCAGTGTCTTGGAGTGAAGGATGAATCACAGCTCTGAGGAGAATCTGGAATCCCTTTGCTCACAGGTTTGGGAGCTGCTTTAGCTCCTTTTTGTCTCTGTGTAAGGACCAGAAAGAATTTTTTCATGATTCCTTGTTTTACAACTTGTAGTGGCCTTCAGTTCCTGGCCTGAAGCACAAAGCAGGAGCAATAATTACTCATTTTTATTATGGAAATCCAAAACATTTTAGTTAATACATCCAAAAGGCACATATGCAAACAAAATTCAGGAAAACCCCACTTATGGAGCTGCTTTAGCTCATTTTTGTCTCTGTAAGGACCAGAAGGAATTTTTTCATGATTCCTTGTTTTACAACTTGTAGAGGCTTTCCAGATCCTGGCCTGAAGCACAAAGCAGGAGCAATAATTGCCCATTTTTATTATGGAAATCCAAAACATTTTAGTTAATACATCCAAAAGGCAGGTGCATGAATTTCCTCTTTCACATCTGCAAACAGAATTCAGGAAAACCCCCTTTGTGAGCAGCCCCAGCAATGGGAGCAGAGCAGCCTCAGAGCTTAAATCCTTCAGTGTTTATTGAGCAAAACATCAGGACCTTCCTCTTTCATTCCACAGCTTTATCAGGATTTACATTTTTAATATTTTTCCTTTTTCTACCCCTCTTTTTTCTTCTCATCCATTTGTTGCCCAGCCCATCCCTCCTACTAAACATCTCCTCACCCCCTTCTTTCCCTCTGAACATGATGTTTGCCAGGTTGGGGCTGTTTTCCTTCATTTCCCTTGATAGGAATTTCATCTGTGCTACAGAATGAGGTGAAAATGCTCATTATTCCTCCAGTTCTGAGGCAGCAGAAGGTGCCTGGATATTCTGAGAGTGTAGATGAGTTTAGGTGTGTGAAAAACACGGTTCACTGTCTTGAGAGAATTAAAAGGTTTAATAAAAAGACAATAGGAGACAAACACAAAGCAAAGGGTTAAAATGGCTGGGTGCTTGGCATGCTGCCAGGAGCACACCCCTCTTTTGGGAACACTTTTTAAAATACCTTTTACAATTTATTTATTTGTTAGACTTATTCATTTATAGACTTTTGTGCATAGTTACCTGTTCTTGGGAACTGTTTAGCATGGATACTTTTTGGGTTTGCCTTTTTAGAGCATGCATATTTTTTGGCTTGTGATTTTATTTATTTTTTTTTTTTAATTTTTTTTTAAATTTGGGTGGTGGTTTTGGCTTTTTGCAGCTGGTTGAGTGTTGATAATTGTTGTGTTAGCTGCAGGGTTTTTATTACTATGTTTACAGGCTGTTATTTTGACTAGGCAGGTAGTTCAAGCATACCATCTTTAAAAAACTTATGTCTAACTTTTACTATTAACAAAGACCATATCCACATAGAAATGCTATTTTAACATTATACATACAGCATTTATCCCAATACTTGCAAAGAGCCAACAACATGTCATACATTTCTAACAGGTGGATGGATTTCAGTGGGAAAAGGAGGAATGTGCTCACCTGGGTGAGATCTGAAGCACCTGAGGATCTCTCCAGAGCCTCTGTGCCAAGGGAGTGACTTGCAGCTTTGTCAAAGTCACATGCCAGGTTTGGAAAGGAACCAGAATGTCACCTTGGGCCAGGAAAATCAGGCTCTGGGATGTGCCTCTGGTAGCTGCAGGGAGAGGTGGGGACTCTGCAAGGTCAGCACAGCACTCCTGGGTTTGCAATTTCAGTGGAGGCACCAAAACTGAGGAAAGAGTCAGAACCATCAAAAAATCAGCTTTTTGTACCCCCAAAATGTATAAAAACTCCTTAAAAATCCACCCAAAACAGCCTCAAAAAATCCTCAAAATCCACCCCAAAACAGCCTCAAAATCAACATCAAAATCCACCCAAAACAGCCTAAAAATCACCCCAAAACACCCAAAATTCCCCCAAAACAGCCTCAAAATCAACATCAAAATCCACCCAAAACAGCCTAAAAATCACCCCAAGACACCTCAGAAAAAAAACTCAACATGCCCCCAAAACAGCCTCAAAAAAACCCTCAAAATCTACCCCAAAACACCCCTCAAGAAAGCCTCAAAGTCCTCCCAAAACAGCCTAAAAATCACCCCAAACACCTCAAAGAAACCACTCAAAATCCACCCCAAAACAGCCTCAAAAAGCCTCAAAGTCCACCCCAAAACAGCCTCAAAATCAACATCAAAATCCACCTAAAACAGCCTAAAAATCACCCCAAAACACCCAAAATTCCCCCAAAACAGCCTCAAAAAAGCCTCAAAATCCACCCCAAAACAGCCTAAAAATCAACCCCAAATCCACCCTAAACTCCCTCAAAATCCACCTAAAACACCTTCAAAAAACCCCTCAAAACCCCCCCAAAATGCCTAAAAAAAGCCTCAAAGTTCAGACTAAAAAAGCCTAAAAGCTTTTTATTCTTATTTCCAGAGTCTCATTGCCTTTTCTAGGTCTTGAGTGCTTCGTGGTGGTTTTTTTTTCTGCTCTAGCTCTCCAGTTGGCTTCAAAGGAGCAGGAAAAATGAGTGAGGAAGGGGAAGAGTGAAAAAAGGAAGTTTTGGTGCTGGAGCTGCATTCTGTGTGATTTTTTTGGTGCTGGAGCTTCATTTTCTGTGATTTTTTTTTTTTTTTTTTTTTTGGTGCTGGAGCTGCATTTTGTGTGATTTTTTGGTGCTGGAGCTGCATTCTGTGGGATTTTTTTTTTTTTTTTTTTGTGCTGGAGCTGCATTCTGTATGGATTTTTTGGTGCTGTGGATCCAGGAATGCAGAGCTGGGATCAAAAAATGCCAAGGGTGGAATCTCTGTTCCCATTTCCTCAATACCTGGTGATGGGGGAAAAGGTGGGGAATTATTTCTGGCCTGGGGGCAGAGTGGATTTCCTCGTACAGGAAGATTGTGAGGTCATTAAAATTTCAAAATCAAACTTACAAACTTCAATCTGCCTGTAGCTCTGCAGTGGGGTCTCACCTGAGATGGGAGCAGGAAGGGAACTCTGCCCCAGGGGGTTTTTGGGGCTCATCCAGCACCTCAAGCCCTTTTCCCCAGGGCTGCCCTTGGGGTCTCATCCTGTCTGGAATTTTTCAGCCCACAGGGTGCTCGACTTTCCTGTAAATTCCTTTTCCAGCAGCTCAGGGTGTCACCAGGAAATGCTGCAGGAATTGTGCTCCCATCTGTTCCCAGGCTGTTCCCAAAGCTGCTTTCTTCTGAAATCTCCTGCCCACTCCTATCACAGAACTGCTCTGTGCAAAACCTGCAGGAAGCCAGGAATGCTTTAAATCTACATTTTTGCCATCCCTCAGTCAGTTCTGTTGCTCTCCCAAGAGCAGTCATTATTTTGTAGACTGATTTAGAGATTTTTTTCCTTCTTTTCATGAGACCTGTTCCCAAGGTTTTGGTGGGTCCTGGTGATTTAATGGGAACTAAAGCTGGTGGAGTTTTTTTACAGCTCTAACCACAAACAGGCAGATTGATTTAGAGATTTTTTTTCCTTCTTTTCATGAGACCTGTTCCCAAGGTTTTGGTGAACTTGATGGGAACTAAGGCTGGTGGAGTTTTTTTACAGCTCTAACCACAAACAGGCTCTAACCACAAACAGGCAGATTGATTTAGAGATTTTTTTCCTTCTTTTCATGAAACCTATTCCCAAGGTTTTGGTGGGTCCTGGTGATTTAATGGGAACTAAAGCTGGTGGAGTTTTTTTACAGCTCTAACCACAAACAGGCAGATTGATTTAGAGATTTTTTTTCCTTCTTTTCATGAGAACTGTTCCCAAGGTTTTGGTGAGCTTGATGGGAGCTAAAGCTGGTGGAGTTTTTTCACAGCTCTAACCACAAACAGAGGCTTTGAGAAGTCCAGCCAGACACAAGCACCTCTTAAACTGAATGCAAAATACATTTTTCCAGGTATCTCCTTCCTCTGAGTTTTGGTTTTTGCTTCAGCACATCTTAAAAGCTCTTAAGGATGTTCTTGGCCCAGATCCAGAAAATGTTTTAAGAGCTTGCAGCCATTTTGAAATGGAGTTTTAATATGTCAGCAGCAGAAGGGAAAACTAAAATAGAGAGTTTTGCCAAGCACTTCTTGGCTTTTGGGCTTTTCTTTCTATTGATGAGAGCAAGTGGAGATGGAGTCAGGATATTATGGGGTACCCAGGGGAATGGTGGAGCTGGAACTGCCCTGATGGATGAGAGACTGGAATTGTGGCACCTCACTGGTGTCAGGGGTGATGGGCTGCACAGGCAGGAATAATTCAACAACTTTGTGCTCTGAAAAGGAGAAATCTGGCCAGAGCACAGAGAGAAAATGAGGAACTTTTAGATGCAGTCACATAACGGGCTAAGAGAGCAAGGAGGGCGTGGAGTTCATGTTTGGGATGAAAATTGAGATTTCTCCATGGAAAAAGGGGGGTCAGGCATTGAGGGAGGTTTGGAGTCCCCATCCCTGGGGGTGCCCAGGGGCTGGAAGGATTTCTGCCATCCCTCAGCTGCTTCTGCTGCTCTCCTTCTGCAGGTTGATTCAGAGAATTTATCTTTTGGGACTTTCCTTCTTTTTCTGAAGGTGCTCTGGGCTGGGTGATTTGTCACAAATGATTTTGGAATCCTTTTTCAACCCAAGCACAGTCATCATTCTGCAGATTAATTTAGAGAATTTATCTTTTGGGAGGTTTCTGAAGGCACCCTGGACTGGGTTTTTGGTCACAAATGATCTTGGAATCCTTTTTCAACCCAAGCACAATCATCCTTTTGCAGATTGATTCAGAGAATTTGTATTTTGGGACTTCCCTTCTTTTTCTGAAGGTGCTCTGGGCTGGGTGATTTGTCACAAATGATTTTGTAATCCTTTTTCAGCCTCAGAGATTCTGGGATTGTGTGAGATGACAGCAGGCAGTGCCAAATTCCTGAAATTGTGGAATTGTGCTGGAAATGGGTTTTCCATGAAATCCCTCCCCTGTGCCAGGACAAAGAATTCCCACCCTTGTGTGGGGCTGTTCCCATCCACCCACCCCAGCTCTCTGAATTTGGAATTTCTGAATTAACTCATTCTGAATTTTGGGTTTTTCTCTCTCTGTGAAGCCCCACCCATTTCCCCCACCTGTGTCTCCAGGATGGTTTCACTCCTGGCTTGCTGACTTCCTCCTGCATTGGGATTTTTCCCATGGGAAATGGAGACATGGTGGGCTCAGAACTGCTGAGTGGGGTTTGGGAAATTCCTGTTTTCTTCAAGGTTTTATTGCTCAAAGAAGTGTGAGAGTTGGGAGATCTAGGGCAGCACAGCCCATGAGAATCCTGTTGGGATGAGAGCAAAAAGAGATTTAAAAGGAAAATAAAAAGGAAAATTTTAAAAGGATTTAAAGAGATTTAAAAAGGAAAGGGATCCTGGAAAGTTTGTGGTGTCAGGGAGGGGGGAGAGCTGATTCCTAGAATTGGGTGTAACCTGAGCACTCTGCAATGGCAATTCTGCAAAACTTTGGGGCCTTTCAGAAGCTTTGTCCATGCCAAGGTGGTTTGGTCATTAATTCCTGCTGCTGCAATTTCAGAGCTGCCCAGGGTTGTGGTGAAACTGCTTTTGCTGGGGATGCATTAGTGGTTGTGCTGAGGCACCTCCCTCTCTGTGCTGAGCCACAAGCTGATTTCTGATTTCCTTTACAAATAATTTACTGCTCAACGGGCTCATTTAGCCAAAGGAGCTCAAACATGTTGTTTCATTGACAAATGACAAATTTCCTGTGGGTGTCTCCTGGGGAAGGCTGAGCTGGCAGGGAGCCCTGGTGGATTCCCCTGGGTTGGGCTCTGGGAGCTCAGGGCTGTGCCAGCCAGGGCTGGGGGTGGCAGAGAGTCCAGCTGTGCTTTGGGGTTAGAAATGAGAAACAAAATCTCCATTTTCAGCAAAATTAAATTGCTTTATTTTATATATTTATAGATATTTTATATATATATAAAATATATAAATAAAAAATATATGTAATATATATAATATATATTATTATAATTTAGATTGCTTTATTTTATATATTTATAGATATTTTATATATTTTATATATTTATATATAAATATATATAAATAAAAATTATATATTATATTATATTATATTATATTATATTATATTATATTATATTATATTATATTATATTATATTATATTATATTATATTATATTATATTATATTATATTATATTATATTATATTATATTATATTATATTATATTATATTATATTATATTATATTATATTATATTATATTATGACAGAGCAAAGCAGAGCTGGGGAAAATGTGAGGGGTCACAGCCTGAACTTGCTTTGCAGCTCCTTTTTATAGTCTGGTTTTCCTTGTAGTTATCAATAATTGTGATTTTTTTGTTGTCATAATTCTGCAAGGTAAGCAGTGGTGGTCAAAGAAACTTCCAAACTTCTGTGGGACAGCTCTTGGGACAATTGGTCATGGAACCATCTGCTCTTGGGGGATAAAAACCACAAGTGGGAAGTTGATTTTTAGCAGATAGTTTGTGATTGATCACACAAAAACAGGAAATCTGATTTTGCAAACTCTTTCAGACTATGGAAAACCCCTTTTTTTTTTTTTTTTTTTTGTTACAAACTGGTATACACAATATTCAATATACAAAATTCATAATGGGGATTTAAACAGAATGGGGTTAATCATATATTTCCCTTTATCTAGGTCCATGTTTTTTTCTTATTTTAAGTATTCTGGTTTATACAAACTCCAAAACTTCTGTGATTAACACGAATCATTTATCAATTATCACAGAGGTGAGCAGTGGTGGTCCAAGAAACTTCCAAACGTCTGTGGGACGGTTCTTTGGACATTTTGTCATGGAACCATCTGGTCTTGGGGGATAAAAACCAGAATCAGTGGGAAGTCTGATCTTTAGCAGATAGTTTGGGATTGATTACACCAAGGCAGGAAATCTGATTCTGCAAAAAAACCTTTCAGACTATGGAAACCTCCCTTTTTATTTATTTATTTATTTTTTTTTCCAGACTGGTATACACAATATTCATAACAGGGGGATTCAATCTTATATTTCCCTTTATCTAGGTCCATGTTCTTTTCTTCTTTTAAGCATTCTGGTTTATACAAACTCCAAAACTTCTATGATTGACATGAATCATTTCTCAGTTATCACACTGGAGAGGATAAAAATGGGGGAAATGGTGCCAGGGAAGGGGCTTTGGCTTCTCAGTGCACACAAATTGCTTTTTTTTCCCCTTTTTTCCCTCTTTGGGTGTGAAGCACCCACACACCCCTGGTGCTGCAGGGGGTTGGAGCAGCAGAATTCTGCCCCATGGTTCTTAATAAAAGAAAAATATTCTCATTTCACAGGTTCTTAATTAAATAATGAGCCTCACATCTTAAACACCTGTGTGGTGAAAAGCAGTGGGACCCAGGGCTGTGCTGGGGGTGGGTGAACTCTGCTCCCACCTCGTTTTATCCTGTTTCCTCTTTTTTTTTTTTTTTTTTTTTTTTTTTTTTTTTACCCTGGAAATTGTTTGATTGAGGTCTCTGGTGAAATGGATGTTTGGAGAGAATTATTTCCAAATATGCCCATGATGTACAGGTGTGTTGTAACCTAATGGGAGCTCCAAAAGGAGATATTAAAAAAAAAAAAAACCAAAAAAACAACACAACAAAAAATGTCTTTTTTTTACCCTGGGAGTTGTTTGTCCCAGGTCTCTGGTGAAATGGATTTTTGGACTGGAATTATCCATGGTATGTGAATTATTTGGAGTGGAATTGTCCTGGTGGGTGGTGCCCATAATGAACAGTTATATCCTAACAGGAAGTTCATAAAGGAGATTATTTAAAAAAAAAAACCAGAAATTTCTGGGTTTCCAAAATTGTTGGAAGTTGTTTGTCCCAGGTCTCTGGTGAAATGGATTTTTGGAGAATTATCCATGGTGTGTGTGTGCTGCCCATGATGTACAGGTGGGTTGGACCCTAATGGGAACTTCATAAAGGAGATTATTAAAAAAAAAAAAACAAACAATAGAGCAAAAGAAACAAACAAAACACAAACAGAAAATTCTGGATTTCCCCAAAATTCTGGATTTCCAAACTGGATGTTTGGAGTAGCATTATCCAAGGTGGGTGAATTATTTGGAATAGAGCTCTCCTGGTGGGTGATGCCCACAATATACAGGTTGTACCCTAATGGGAACCTCATAAAGGAAATTATTTAAAAAAAAATTCTCTTTTTTCCCTGTTTGTCTGTTTTTTCCAATCTCTGCTGTGATTTCCCTGCACTAACTCTCTCTCTCTTTCTGTTTTTCTCTGCAGACCTTTGTAGTACTAAACAGAGGGAAAACACTCTTCAGATTTAGTGCCACACCTGCCTTGTACATTTTAAGTCCTTTTAATCTCTTTAGAAGAATAGCTATTAAAATTTTGATACATTCATATCCTTTTTATTCCTGAATTCCCTTTGTGTACTCACTGAAAATCTCTTTCCTGCTGGCTTGAAAATGTTAAAAATGCGAATTCCTGCAGGTCTGGGTTGGCCTCAGATATCCACAAAATCCAGGTTTTTGCTGGCTGAAAAATTAATGATATGAAAATAAAATGAAAAGTAAAATAATGAAAATAAAATGAAAAATAAAATAATGAAAATAAAATGAAAATAAATTCTCATTTATTTCCCCTGTTCTTCCCTCAGTACACACACCTGGGTGAGATTTGGAACAGAAGTGACTTAAGGTTGTGTTTCACGTGGATTAAGAGCTACTGAAATTATTAAATTGAATTAAAACATAATGAAATAAATACTAAAATATGATATCAAAATAAATAGAATTTTTATCTGGATAAAAAACCACAACCTGTAATTAGACACTAATTAATTTCTTGCTCTTCTGGCATCTCTAAAACATTTTCCTAATGGCAAAGCTCTTCCAAAATGTCCCATTGCAGAGCTCAGGGAGCCTCATCTAATGGAGTTATTAGGAGAAAAAAAAAAATTATTTTATTGACTGAGCTGCTTCACCCTGATTATTTATTTATTTTTAGGAAATGGCTCTGAAATGGAAACACATTCAAATGGTTTGGAGGCTTCTGCAACCTCCCAGCTCAGCTGGAGGAAAAGTTTTTCCATTTTTAAGAGTTGACTTTGGAATGTTTTGTTTTTTTTTAAATTTCTATTTTATTTTTATTTTTATTTTTGCTGCCCCTGGGTGTGCTGAGGGGTGAAATTCTGTCAGGCTGAGCCCCAGGGTCTCAATCCAGGGTTTGTTTTGAGTCTCCTGAAATAATTCTGCAAATCCAACAGCTGGATTTCACCCCTGTGCTGCTGATTCAGCAGTTCAAATTTCACTGATTTAACTCATTTAACTTATTTAACTAATTTACTAATTTAACTAATTTACTAATTTAACTACTAATTGAGCAATTACAATACACTCAAAAATTTCTGATTTGGAAATTGTGTCACTTAAACCCCCAGATCCCAAACTCACGGAGGGAGCAGAGATGTTTGGAAGGATTTTTTTTTTTTTTTTTTTTTTTTTTTTTTTTTCGAAATTTTTTTCCTGGTGTGGATTTCAGCTCTGCTTTCCCATGGGCTGTGAAAACAAAAAAAAAAAAATTTTTGTGTTACTGAATAGATGATTTCTAGATGATTTATAAGTGATTTATAGGTGATTTCTAGATGATTTCTAGATTATTTATAGGTGATTTCTAGATGATTTGTGGATTATTTATGGATTATTTATGGATTATTTATAGATTTTAATCAATAGATGGATTTGGGGATGCATTTTCATTTAAGCCTCTGAATTGAGTTGCTGGGATATGAAAAAAAACAGAAAAAATAACATTGATTTATATAAAATTAAGCTTAAAAATAGATTTCATTTATATAAAACAGAAATTTTATTGAATGGTGACATTAAATGTTATTTATGTAGTCATATATGTTATATAGTATATAATATGTAATCTATAAATAGTACATATAATACAGTATATTAAAAATATAATATATAAATATTATATATAATATAGTGTACAGAGCATGTAGATTTTTTATGTAATAAAATATATTAAAATATAAATTATATAAATATATCTAATATAGTGTATGTAGTATATAGATGTTGTATGTAATACAGTATATTAAAATATATAATATATAAATATTTTATATAATATAGTGTACAGAGCATATAGATTTTTTATGTAACACAGTAAATTAAAAATATAAATAAGGTAAACTAAAAATATAAATACAGTAAAATACAGATATAAATACTGTAAATTAAAAATATAAATAAAGTATATTAAAATATATAAATAGGGTAAGCTAAAAATATAAATACAGTAAATTAAAAATATAAATACAATAAATTGAAGATAAAAAATACAATAAATTAGAAATACAAATACAGTAAACTAAAAATATAAAATACAATAAACAAAAATAAAAATACAATAAATTGAAAATATAAATAAGGTAAATTAAAAATAAAAAATACAGTAAATAATAAATATAAATACAATAAATTAAAAATATAAATACAGTAAATTATAGATATAAATAGTGTATATTAAAAATATAAATAGGGTAAGCTAAAAATATAAATACAGTAAATTAAAAATATGAATAGGGTAAATTAAAGATATAAATGCAATAAAATATAAGTACAATAAAGTAAAAATAAAAATACAATAAATTAAAAATATAAATAGGGTAAATTAAAAATATAAATGCAATCCATTAAAAATATAAGTACAATCAATTAAAAATAAAAATATGCAATAAAGTAAAACTAGAAATAGGGTAAATTAAAAATAAATTAAAAATAAATTAAAAGTAAATTAAAAATAAAAAACCAAAAAGGAATGGGAGGGGTCGGGTGTGCCTTTGCTCCTTGACTGTGCGCACAGTGTTCAGCATGATCATCATGTGCACCATCCTGACCAACTGTGTGTTCATGACCTTCAGCAACCCCCCCGAGTGGTCCAAGAACGTGGAGTGAGTTCAGATTCTGCATGCAGCACTCATTGCACATGGAGCAAACTTACATTGCTTTGAATTTGAATTTATTTTATATTTATAAAAACCTCCCAAAACTCTGTGTTTGTTCCTGCTCCTCCCTGTGCTATTTTATCACGAGCCCTTTAGTTTTTTGGAGCATTTTATTTTGATTAAATCTTTTCAGCTCATCTTTTTTTTCCCCAAATTATTGTATTTAAACACCACATTTTATTTTTCTATTTCTTTTATATTTATAAAACCCTCCCAAAACACTGAATTTGTTCCCTGTGCTATTTTATTACCAGCACTTTTCTTTTTGCACCCCTTTATTTCAATTAAATCTTTTCAGCTCATCTTTTTTTCCCCCAAGTTATTGTATTTAAACACCAAATTTTATATTTATAAAAATTTCATATTTCTATTTCTGTTATTTCTATATATTTATATTTACATTTATACTTATACTTATTTTAAATTTATTTTATATTTATAAAAACCTCCCAAAACACTAAATTTGTTCCTGTGAGGACCCTGCTCCTCCCTGTGCTATTTTATCACTTTTCTTTTTGCACCCTTTTATTTCCATTTAATCTTTTCAGCTCACTTTTCTCCCAAATTATTGCATTTAAACACCAAATTTTACATTTATAAAAATGTTATATTTCTATGTAATATTTATATTTCTATTTCTATGTAATATTTCTATGTAATATTTATATTTCTATGTAATATTTCTATTTTATATTTATATTTATATTTATATTTATATTTATATTTATATTTATATTTATATTTATATATTATATTTCTGTTTCTATTTCTATTTCTATTTCTATTTCTATTTCTATTTCTATTTCTATTTCTATTTCTATTTTTCTATTTCTATTTTTCTATTTCTATTTTTCTATTTCTATTATTTCTATTTCTATTTCATTTACAAAAACTTCCCAAAA
Source organism: Muscicapa striata striata (assembly GCA_030060385.1). Lineage (NCBI taxonomy): Eukaryota > Metazoa > Chordata > Aves > Passeriformes > Muscicapidae > Muscicapa > Muscicapa striata. Next base: position 117,207 of record JAREIS010000409.1, on the reverse strand, counting down.
CACCACATTTTATATTCACTTTTTCCCCTGCCTAAAACCTTTTTGAACCCTTTTATTCCATTAAATGTTTTCAATTTTTTTTTCCCCATTTCCACTTTCAGGTACACCTTCACTGGGATTTACACCTTTGAATCTCTTGTGAAAATCATTGCCAGAGGTTTCTGTATAGATGGATTCACCTTCCTGAGGGACCCCTGGAACTGGCTGGATTTCAGTGTCATCATGATGGCGTGAGTTCCTTGCTTTCATTTCTTCCTGCCATCTTTTGGGCTGGGAGCTTTGAGCAAGAAGAAAAAATTTGGAAGCAAAAAGAAGATTTAAAAAAAAAAAAAAAAATCTTCAAGGAACCCACTTGATTTTTTTTTTTTTTTCCCAAGGAAAGTTTTAGCCTGATTTCTAAAATTAGATTTAATTTCTAAAATTAGCCTTTTAATTTCTAAAATTAACCTTTTAATTTCTAAAATTAGCCTTAATTTCTAAAATTAAACTCTAGAACTCTTAGATTCTCTAAGCTGCAGCAGTGTGGAGTGAGTGGAGCTGTAAAAAAATGGGATTTTCTGAAAATTGCCTTGATTTAAACAAGATTAATTGTTGTTAATTAATTAATTAATTAATTTGAGGTGGTTCATGCTCCACAGGGGCAAATCAATGTAGGAACCAAATATCTTTAAATTCCAGTTTCTGCCACGCCTTCCCCCATGGGCTGTGACTGGAGGTTTTAATATTAATAACCCATTAATAACCTATTAATAACCCAATAATAGCCTATTAATAACCCACTAATAACCTGTTAATAACGCATTAATAAACTGTTACTAAGCCACTAATTACCCATTAATAACCCATTAATATATATTAAAAAAAAAAACAGCAGAAAATGCTTTGAATTAAATTGAATTAAATTGAATTAAATTGAATTAAATTGAATTAAATTGAAGGCTCAGGAGCTGCATTTCCAAGAGTTCAGAGCACTTGAGTTGAATTAAAACACTTTAATCATATTTTGTTGAAATCTGCACCCAAGTTTGTTGAGTTTGCTGAGTTTTTGCTTTTTCTACCTTTTAGTTTTTTATTTAAATTCCACACCAAGAGTTGAACATTGCCCATGAAAAGCCAATAACCAGCAGCTCCCCTTAGTTTTACATCAGAGCATTTGGGGATTTGCTATGTGAACACACAAAAATCCCACCTGGGAATTGGCAATTCCTTAATTTCTCCAGAAATTAATAAAATTAATAAAATTAATAAAATTAATATAATCCCACCAGCTTTAAAGGGTCTGCAAGAAAACTCCTAAATCCCTCCTAAATTCCTGAATCTCTCCTTTCCAGAGGCTTTGCCTGTATGCTCTGGTACAATATTTTTATTTTTTTTTTTTTAATTTCAAGGGTATTATTTAAGCTGCACTAAGAATTTTTGGAAGCCTTTGAGGCCTTTCGGCACCAGGGAAAAAAATCTTGAATGTTGAGAATTTCTTTTTTTTTTTTCACACCAAGTTTCTCCTCACAGAGAGAATATTCTCTAAGCTGGGGTAAAATCCAACCCTGGTACTTTGGACCTCTTCTCCTCTGTGTATTTTGAATTTATCCTCTTGGAAGAAAAAGGAGAATCAAACCTTCCTGTGGTTCACAAACAGATATTGAAACATAAAGGATTAAAAGTGGAGGATGCTGATTAAAATGAAGGATGCTAATTAAATGGAAGGATGCTAATCAAAGCAGAAGATGATTATATTTTCTTACAAACATGAGGTGAACAAATAAACCTGATCTGAGGTGATGGAATCATGGATTGGTTTGGGTTGGGAGGGACCTCAAAGCTCCTCCAGTCCAGATCATGGTGGTGCCACCAAATCTCAAATATTTGCCACTTTTACAATTCCCTTTTTTGTAGAAATGGCAAAAAAACCCAAAAGGTTCTGGGGGCTGCAGCTTCATCCTGAGCTCTGCTCCCTGGGACAGGGAGAGGCTGGAGGGATCCCAGTGGGATTTTAGGGAAAGGTTCTTCCCCCAGAGGGTTCCCCAGGGAATGGGCACTGCCAGAGCTCCAGGAGTGTTTGGGTTTTATTTCAAATAAAATTATTTCAAATTTCAGTGGTTGAGGCTGAGCCTTGCTAAATTCATTTTTAAATTACATTACATTTTTAAATGTAATTTTTAGCAGTGGGATGATCTGCTGCATATTTTGATTGAATAAAAGGGGTGATTTGCCACACACAGCCAAGGGGATCCTGTCTGGGTGTTGGGGGCACTGAACATCCCTGGAATGGCCAAACTTTGGGGTTTTGTGTCTGGTTTTGGGGGGAGGATTGCCCAGATGTGTTTCTGCAGCAGAAATCTTGGCCCCCTCCATTTAGTGGCAGCAGGAGGGATGGAAAGCATTTGAATAATTGGCCTTTTGGGTTATTGAATGTGAAAGCATAAAATGCTCTTTATGGGTTTTACCACTGTAATTTTGCAAGAAAAAGGTGATTTTTGGAATGCACCACTCCAGGGATGCCCAGGGTGGGATTTGGGGTGTCTGTGCAGGACCAGGGCTTGGACTGGATGATCCTTGGGAGTCCCTTCCATGATTCCAGGTGAGGATGGAAATCCTGGCCAAGCTGAGAGATTCAAACCTTGTTTTACCTCTGCCACCTCGTGTCTCTCTCTTTTCCCAATGCCAATGCTGAAGCATTTTAATTCACAAGCTGTTTCCTACAAGCAGAACAATTTATGCAAAGGAAGGTGACCCCAACAGTGCCATTAACTCTGGTTTAATTCTGCAGGTATATAACAGAGTTTGTAAACCTAGGCAATGTTTCAGCTCTGCGCACTTTCAGGGTTCTGAGAGCTTTGAAAACTATTTCTGTAATTCCAGGTAAGGTTGGTGTTTAGCTGTCGGGTACAGGCCCCTGTGAGTGATGTATTGCTTTGTCTGTAGTGGTTGTTTTGGATTTTTTGGTGTGTGTATTGTCATGGTGTTTTTTGTGTGTGACCTCCCTCATTGCAGATATGTCACAGAGTTTGTGGACCTTGGGAATGTCTCAGCATTGAGAACTTTCAGAGTTCTCCGAGCTTTGAAAACTATCTCTGTAATTCCAGGTGAGAACATTCAGCATTACAGGCTGGGCTCGTGTGTGTCCCCTCTCAGTGTTTCCCCTCCCTCCCTGCACTGCTCATTCCTCACCAATGGCACTGGGATTAGTTTGTTTTTTTTTTTTTTTTTTTTATGGGTTTTGCAGTCTGGTAACAAAGCAGTTTGAAATCAAAGCTCCTGGGCCATCAATTTCTGGGATGAACAGAATTTGAACAAGTCATTGCTCCATATTGTCCCTTTGTATGCACATTTCAGACTGATCTCTGGAACTAAAGCCAGGATTAAAAGTTTAATTCCAGGTGAAAAGGAGCAGGCTCCTCCTCAGGCTGAACAGTTTCTGGCTCAGGGACTTGCCCTGTTATTTTGGAGTTGCTTTAGGAATAATTTTGTAAAGCAGCAGAGCAAAACCCAGCCAAGATTAAAACCTTTTTGCCCATTTCCTATGGCTGGACTTGTCAGGACCAGCCTTGCCAAAACTGCTTCTGGATTTGTAACTCAGTTGGGTGTCACAGGGTGAGCAGTGGCCCTTCCTTTATTTTGGGACATCATGGACTGAGAACCACAGAATTCTGGTTTGGGTTGGGTTAAAGCTCATCTTCTTCCACCTCCCTCCATGGGCAGAAACACCAGTTTAATCACCATTTAATCACAGTTTAATCAAATTTTTAAGCCCAGTTTAATCACAGTTTAATCAAGTGTTTAAGCCCAGTTTAAACACAGTTTAAGTGATTAAAGTTTTTAAGCCCAGTTTAATCACAGCTCTGTCCATCCTGGCCTGGAACAATTCCTGATCCTGAATTCTTGTGCAGAAAAGCTTAGTGCACGTAGTTTCTCAAAAGTTCCCCTAATTCTGAGCTCAGGCTCAAGGTTCAGCTCTTCCAGGCACTCAGACCTCTCCAGCTTCGAGATTTCCAGCTGCTCAGCCTGTTCCAGAGTAGCTCCTCCATGAGTTTTGGTCTCAGTTCCATTGTGGTTTTGTTCCTGCATTCCCTGGTTCTGCAGTGGTGGTTCTGCTTTCCCAGCCTGTGGAATTGTTGGGAATTGTTTGGTGCCATCCCAGACTGCCAACCCCATCAGCTGGAGCTGCCTGTTGTGCATGGTGATGGTGATGATGATGATGATGCTCCTGCTTTCCTTGCACCCAGTGAGAACCGTGCTGGTTCCTACTGAGCCTTCCTTCATGTCTGGTGATTTTTAAGAGCAAAAAAACCCTTTAGCAATTGGCTCTGAAGGGCAGTTGTCATTCTCACTGCCTTGCTCAGAGCAGAATCATCCATATTAAAACCAGTTTTGCCTGAGTTTTGCTTTTTTAATTGCAGCAGAGTGGAGCTGGTGCAGCTTTGAGGAGCTGTGTGACAGCATGCCTTGTGTTCTGCAGGCAGCAGAACAGCTCAGCTTGGGATCATTCTCTCCATGCAATTCCAAACTTACTTCAAATCAAATTATTTCAAATTTCAGGGGTTGAGGCTGAGCCCTGCTGAGTTCAGCACATTTTTAATGTGATTTTTATCAGTGGGATGATTTGCTGCATATTTTAATTGAATAAAAGGGGTGATTTGCCACACACAGCCAAGGGGATCCTGTCTGGGTGTTGGGGGCACTGAACATCCCTGGAATGGCCAAACTTTGGGGTTTTGTGTCTGGTTTTGGGGGGAGGATTATCCAGATGTGTTTCTGCAGCAGAAATCTTGGCCCCCTCCATTTAGTGGCAGCAGGAGGGATGGAAAGCATTTGAATAATTGGCCTTTTGGGTTATTGAATGTGAAAGCATAAAATGCTCTTTATGGGTTTTACCACTATGATTTTGCAAGGAAAAGGTGATTTTTGGAATGCACTAAATATTAAAATCCAAAGGGGTTCCCCTTCTGCTTCAGCACATGGAATGAGAATTTTAACTCTGTGCTGAGCTGCTGAGAAGCTCAGTTTAGTGTTTTGTGTGCCATCTACACCTTCTGTCAAAAACTGGAATTAAAGTGCCTTTGGGACAACATAAAAATGGGAAATATTTCCAGAATTTGACCTGCCATGGACAAAACTCCATGGTCTCTATGGATCTGTGGGACAGGAGCAAACTGTGACACCCATGAGCTAAACCCCCAAAATTATGGGATGGACAGGCTATTGCTCCATGCTTTTCCTTTTGTATGCACATTTCAGACTGATCTCTGAAACTAAAGCCAGGCTTAAAAGTTTAATTCCAGGTGAAAAGGATCATATCCCCTTGGTCTTTTTTTTTGGTGGTGAAACCGTGATGGCCTCAAGGAAAAAAAAAAATTCTCTATTGGCACACGAGTTCTTACATTTGAATTTCCTGATGCCGTGTGGGGACACACCTGGGTCACATCTGGATTCCAGGATCTGCACCTGCAGAGCACAGGGGTGCTGGCTGCAGCTGGAAGTTGTTGGTTTGTGTTTGTTGAAGTGTTCCTGGGCTGGGGATCTCTGCTGCTGCCAGTTTTCCCCTGGTTCCACCTGGGACAGAGCAGCAGCCAAAGCAGGAGCCCAGAGCTGCTGTCCTTGGTGCATGTGCAGGGCAGAGCCAGGGGGGTGAGCATGGCAAGAGGTGCTGGGGGAGATGTGGCTGCTCTGTGCCAGAAAATCCTTGGAAAGTTTGGATAGTGGAAGGAAATGATGCTTCCAGATAGAATTCCTTCCTCAGGGATGTACCTGCAGCTGCTTGGTTTGGAATCTTCCCCTTCCTGGTGTGGGTCTGACCTCTGTTGGTTTTTAGGGGTTTTGGAGGAGGAGGTGGGAAGGGATCAAGGTTTCTGGTCCAAAATGTTCATGTGGTCTCAGCTGGAATCTTGTGTCTCACTGACCCCAAATATTTTTTTTTCCCTTTCTCTGCTCATTTATAAACCATAGAATCATCCCACTTAGCACTGATTAAAAGGGCCTGATTTGGTGTTGTTTCTGCATCCAAAATTCTAACTAGTTTAGACTAAAAATCACCTAAAAATCAATGCTGAGTTCTCCCCACTCACAAATTCTGCCTCTCACAGACCAGATTGGTGTGGGAAACCAGCAGGATTCCTTTTGGGATATTTTACTTTTTTTCCTGAGCCTGTCAATGATCCCAGTGGCCTCAGTAAATCCCAAAGCTCTGGGTGAAACCCTGCCCTGGCTGTAACCAAAGCCACCACTGGAAGGGAAAATTCTGCTCCTGCAAGGGGAGGGAAGTGCTGGGAGAGTTCAGGTGAGCAGCAGAAATCCAGGATGGGGAGAGGTGAAGGTGTTTGATCTCTGTGAGTTGTTGTGGCCTGTGCCAGTGAGCTCAGAACGTGTCCAGAGGGGATTTGGGGCAGCAAATCCCAACTTGATCCTCATTTGACAAACCAGGGAAATGATTCCCCACATTCCACAGTCCTGCTCAGCCATCCTCAGGGACCAGCACTGGGATTTTGGGTTGTTCTGCCCATTCCTTACCCCCATCCCAAGGTTGCACTGGCTGGAAAACCAAACCACACACACCATTTATAGCCACAAGCTTTCCCAGGCACTGCATTAATTTGGATTTTCAGTGGGTTTTCCTTCTACAGGAGTGATTTCCAGTCTTGTTTCCTTCTCCACAGGCTTGAAGACCATCGTGGGTGCCCTCATCCAGTCTGTGAAGAAGCTGTCAGATGTGATGATCCTGACAGTTTTCTGTCTCAGTGTCTTTGCCCTCATTGGGCTCCAGCTGTTCATGGGCAATTTAAGGAACAAATGTGTGATTTGGCCAATTAATGTGAACGAGACCTTCCTGGATAATGGCTCCAGGGGCTTTGACTGGGAGGAATACACCAACAATATGTGTAGGTATTTCTGCAGTGAGGCTCCCCAAAACCTCCTGCCCTGGACTTCCAGCATGGCTCCTGCTCTGCTGTGTCTGCTTTTCACAGTAAAAACCCCATGTGCAGAAATTTTTCAGTTTTTTTTTTTTTAATAATCTTTTGTTGAGATGTTCCTAGTTGAGTTCATCCTATAAAAGAATTTGGATGTGCTCTTTTAGCTAAATATTTTATCCAAAATATATTTTTACTGATAAATTTCTCAGCAGTGCTTTTGGAGTGGGGGCTTTTAAGTGAAGCTTTTAATGGTGTTACAGTCTATTAAATCCTCTAACCCCATATGTGTGTGAATGTAATCTCTTTTTCATCTTCAGCAAATTTTTACATCATTCCTGGCGCCCCTGACCCTTTGCTCTGTGGTAACAGCTCAGATGCAGGGTGAGTTTTTACCAGTCCCTTATCAATGATGTCACCTAAAGCTGGCAAAACCTTTGGAATATTCCCTGTTGGTTCCTCTGTTGTTTCTGGTGTTAATTCACCAGGTTTCAGATTTTTAAAGCTAATTATGAATCCATTGCTGTTGCAATGTAAGGGACATTTTCTCTGTCAGTTGCTGGTGGAATCATTTCCCTCTGAATCCCATCATGGGGATTGATTGGATTGGATTTTGGGGGAGTGGTGACAGTGAGAGCCCTGACCTGGCTTTGTGTCCTGGTTTGAAGGACAGGTGTCTGTCAATAAAAGCAAAAGCTTTTTTTTCTTTTTAAATGGAGAATGTAAACCCCCTCTTTCTAAATTATTATAATTTTGAAATTAAGGGGCTTTTAGGCAAAGATATGGGAATTAGGAATAACAGTTTTTTACTAGGAAAATTAAAATAGAAATGCAATATTACAAAGAACAATCTTAAAAACACTGACAGAGTTAGAATCCAGCCTGACACCCTGTCAGTCAGGGTGTTGGTAGCAGTTTTATTAAATGGTGGCTACAGTTTCTTTGCAGTGGCAGGTGTGGTTTAGTTTTGTAGTTTTTGTACAAGGGTGCAGGTTTTTTTGAAGGTTTAGGGATGATGTGGAAAGATTTGGCTTTCCTCTGGAATTCAGTGGAAAGAAGGTGTCTTTCTGTTTAAAATTTCAGTTTTTTATTTAGGTAGGAAAGGCTTGAGTTTTTTTGGTTTTGGTGGGTTTTTTGGGGTTTTTTTTTTTTTTTTTTTTTTTTTGGGCTGGAGCATCTTCTAATGGGATGATGTAATTTTATTAGTTATACAGTGGGACTTAATGGCTTATTAGCAGCTGATATGTTTTTGGAGGGAGGATGAGTTGTGGAAAAGATAAAGATGGTTGCTTTAGTTTTAAAGATGACCCATTAGCAGATAGTATAGGAGATAAGGAATTACTACCCAACAGATGGTGATAGAATCCACATTTCTGGCCACATGAACTTAATGAAATGAACTTGATGTGCCTCCCCAGGCAATGCCCAGAGGGGTACACGTGCATGAAGGCCGGACGGAACCCCAACTACGGCTACACGAGCTTCGACACCTTCAGCTGGGCTTTCCTGGCTTTATTTCGCCTTATGACTCAGGACTTTTGGGAAAACTTGTATCAATTAGTGAGTGAACAGCTCTCTTTGGTGTTGTGCTTTGTGGGGAGAATTTGGGGATAAAGCAGGAAAATGAGAGAAGCTTTGTTTTGTTCCTTCTCCTGAAAAGAGTGAGTGCAAGTAAAGCTTCACAGTGAGATTTTTATTTTTGGAGGGAGGAAGGGGATATTACCTAGCAGTAATTGAAGTCCAGAGGGGATGGTGGGTCCAGCTGAGCTGTGAATTAATTCAGGAGCATTGTGGGCATTCAGCTCTGCTCACAGAGGGTGCTCAGCTCTTTGCAGGACAGAGAGTTTTCTCCTGACCTGAGGGTGCTTTGGGGGCCTTGCTGAAACAGCTTTTTCTTGATTTTTTCTTGGTTTTTAGGGAGTCTGAGAATTGGGTTTCACCCTGTACCTCTGAATTCTTTTCAGTTTGTATCCCTTGGATGTTCCCTTAAGGGAGGAAGGTATATGTCACCTTTTGTGTTGGTGGCTGAGCAGTGTGCAGAGTCTCAGCAGGCAAAATGCTGAGCTGGGCAATATTCAGCCCTGCTGGATTTTCTTAGAAACATTCAGGTCAAGAAACTTGGGATCAGCTCGTGCATCTCATGTCAGGGAAGTCTGAAATTGCTTCCTTTTCCCTTCTCTAATCCCTCTGCTGTTCTTTTCCATCTCCAGACTTTACGAGCGGCAGGAAAAACCTACATGATCTTCTTTGTGCTGGTGATTTTTGTGGGATCTTTCTACCTGGTAAACCTGATCCTGGCTGTGGTAGCCATGGCCTATGAGGAGCAGAACCAGGCAACCCTGGAGGAGGCAGAGCAGAAGGAGGCAGAATTCAAGGCCATGTTGGAGCAATTGAAAAAGCAACAGGAAGAAGCACAGGTGAGAAAAAAAGAAATTCCTCGCTGTAGGGGTGGTGAGCCAGGCTGCCAGAGAAGCTGATTTTACTACAGACTATAAAAATTCTAACAAATTCTGGGTGCAAGTTTCTTCCAAGGAGAGAATAAACATCTCAGTCCTGCCTCAAAGTCTTTTAAGTGCATTAAGGGTGCATGAAAAGGGAAGATGTATGAAAGGGAAAATTCTTCTCCTGCAAGGGAAGGGAATTTCTGAGACAGTTTAATTGAGCAGGGGAAACCCAAGATATGGAGAGTTAAAGGTATTTGACCCTTTAAGGGTCAAAAATAAGGAAGTGGAACTTACTCTGTAAGTAAGAAAGAGTAAAGTCTTAAAGCAGAAAATTGAGCATTAATGGTAGAAAATGTGATTTCTTTTTCCTTCCCTTGCCTGCACCCTCAGGCTGCTGCCATGGTCACCTCGGCAGGGACGGTGTCTGAAGATGCTGTGGAGGATGATGGGGGGGGGAGGATGTCCAGGAGCTCCTCAGAGATCTCCAAGCTCAGCTCCAAGAGCGCCAAGGAGCGGCGGAACCGGAGGAAGAAGCGGAAGGACAAGGAGCTGTCGGAAGGGGATGAGAAGTGTGACAATGAGAAGGTGTTCAAGTCAGAATCTGAGGATGGCATGAGGAGGAAAGCGTTCAGGCTGCCGGATAACAGGCTGGGGAGGAAATTCTCCATCATGAACCAGGTTCTTTTCTGCTCCTTCACTGATGTTTGTGGTTGTTTGAGGTCAGGATAATTTTCTGGTAATTTTCCTGTGGTAGCTCAAGGGTCCTGCCCCCTGTCCTAAACTGTGTTGGGTCATGAGAACATTTAGGGGCCAATTTGAGTCTCACACATGTTTCCCATGGCAGGAATGATTTCCCAGAGCAGAGAACAGGGTCAGAAATTCCTCCCTGGGAGGGTGGGGAGCCCTGGCACGTATTGCCCAGAGAAGCTGCAGTGCTGGGAGTGTCCAAGGCCAGGTTGGACAGGGCTTGGAGCAGCTTGAGGCAATGGTTCTGATGTCTGGAAAGGCTGAGCTGGAACAGAGACCAGGCAGAGCAAAAGGAATAAAATAGGAATTTATTGAAAGGATAAAATAGGAATTTATTGAAAGAGATAGTGCAAGAGCCTGGCCAGGGCTACACCCAAATCAAACCCAAGGTGGATCCTGGTCACGAGTTTTACACTTTTATAAGTTTTGGTTCATATTGGGGTCAATTGTCCAACCACAGCCCCAGGCTATGAAGTCCCAGCCCCCTTCCCTTAGCTATTGTTTCTGATTTTTGGGTACCAGTTGTCCTTGATGCTCTAGCTGGGAAGGGATTGTTTTGTCCAAATCCCCTGTGAAGAGAACTTATTAACACCTAACATGAAGTTTGAGAGTCACACACCAAGCAGCAGAGAATCTAAAAAATATAAAAGCTGAAACCCAAGGCATCAGGGTGGAACCATCCACCCCAATGGCAGGGGGTGGAACTGGACAATCTCCAAACCAAACCAAAGAATTTGTGATTCTGGGAAAGCACCAAGGTCCCTCCCAAACCAAACCAAACCAAACCAAACCAAACCAAACCAAACCAAACCAAACCAAACCAAACCAAACCAAACCAAAGATTTTGTGATTCTAGGAAAGCACCAAGGTCCAAAACAGACCATTTGTGGTTCTAGGAAAGCACCAACGTCTTTCCTTAACCAAACCAAAGCATTTATGGTCCTAGGAATACACCAAGGTCCAAACCAAACCAAAGAATTTGTGATTCTAGGAAAGCACTAAGGTCCAAACCAGACCCAAACCCAAACCAAACCAAACCAAACCAAACCAAACCAAACCATTAATGATTCTAGGAAAGCACCAAGGTCCAAACCAAACCAAACCAAACCAAAGAATTTGTGATTCTAGGAAAGCACTAAGGTCCAAACCAATCCAAACCAATCCAACCCAACCCAACCCAACCCAAACCATCTGTGTTTCTAGGAAAGCACCCCAGCAGTGCCCTGTGTCCCTCCTCCTCACTGCACCCTCTCCTTGTCCCCAGTCTCTCCTCAGCATCCCGGGCTCGCCGTTCCTCTCGCGCCACAACAGCAAGAGCAGCATCTTCAGCTACAAGGGCCGCTTCCGCGACCCGGTGTCGGAGAACGAGTTCGCCGACGACGAGCACAGCACGGTGGAGGAGAGCGAGGGCCGCAGGGACTCGCTCTTCATCCCCATCCGGGGCCGCGACCGGCGCAGCAGCTACAGCGGCTACAGCGGCTACAGCCAGGGCAGCCGCTCCTCGCGCATCTTCCCCGCGCTGCGCCGCAGCCTCAAGAGGAACAGCACCGTGGATTGCAACGGCGTCGTGTCGCTCATCGGGGGGCCGCCCTCCAGCATGCCCGGCGGCCGCATCCTGCCCGAGGTGCCTGGGGGGATGGCTGGGACAGCAGAACTGGGCAAAACGGAGCAGAAGGGAGAGTTCCTAGTCAGAAATGCGGTTTAGTCGTGTGGGTGGTTCGGGCACCCCTTGGAGCTTTGTCCCATAAGATGAGAAATCCTTCCTTAGGGTGGCTCGTGCTGGAGAAATGTTTTACCCCCTGTAGACCCCACGTGTTATGTAGATAAAATATGACGTTTATATATGGATATAGATATAGATATGGACATAGATATCAATATATCAATATATCAATATATCAATATATAATTATATAAATATATAAATATAGGTATAGATATATAGATATATAGATAGATATAAATATAAATAGATATAAATATAGACATAAATATATATATAGATATAAATTAAAAAAAGAAATATAGATATAGATGTAAATATGGATATAAATATAAATATAAATATAAATATAAATATAAATATAAATATAAATATATACATATAGATATACATATAAATATATACATATAGATATACATATAGATATACACATAGATATAAATGTTTATTTAGAAATAATTTTATAGAATAAGCATTTGTAAGTAATTTTAAAGTTGTAAAGGCATATCAGTCTCAAAAGGCAAAGAATCCCAAGCATTAAGATCCTAGCTAAAAGCTTTTGGAATATAGTCCCAAAATAAAAGAAAAGTCTCAAATAGAAGAAAAGTCCTGATCAGGAGTAGAAATTGCTCCTGTCAAGGCCCCAGGAGGGCCAGAGTTGCAGCAGCAGCTCCTGTCGTCTTCTGGGTGATGATGATGGTGGTGAGGAGGGAGAAGAGAGAGACAGCAAGGGAACATCTCTCCCCAATTCTTATTTACAAATTCTTATGCACAGATTCTTATTTACAAATTACCAAAAAAGCTAAAAACACAAATCTGAAGCATTTCTTTTTAACTTATTAGAATTCCACTTTTCTAGTACGAAAGTTTATGTATAATCTGCACATACAGCCTTATTTGTTCTAGCTGGAAAATGTAAGCAACATTCTTATTATGTTTTTATTATGTCTAAAACTTTGTTTTTAAGTTCTCACTGAGTCTTGGTTTTAAAACTTGTTTTTCTGCCCTGATATATGGAACTATGATTTTCAGTTCTCACTGAAACTTATTTTTAAAACTAATTTTCTACCCTGATATCTGGGGCTTTTACTTTTTAAGGCACTGAAAACATTCTTACTTACTTAAAACTCGAGTTTACACTTCTATTTCATGTATGAGTGGCTTAATATACTTCAATCCCTGCAAAGATTTTAGTTCAATTCCTGCACTCTGATCTCTGAAGGATTCAGACTCCAATACTCCTCCTCTTCATCCTCATCATCATCATCCTCCTTCTTTCCAAGCAGAGCAGGATGGGTCAGTCTGTGCTGAAAAACTCCCTGAGCTTCCACCCATTTCCTTCCTTTTCAAACTCAACAATCCTCCTCTTTCCCCTCCAGCTTGCTGGGAAAAAAATAATAAAAAAAAAAAGGCTTGGAATGTAGTCCTTAATTAAATCCTATTAATAGTAGGCTTGGTGTGTGTTGGGGTGATTCGTACAGAGCTATTTAAAGCATGGGAATGGGAAAAACCAACCCAGTTTTTGAAGGTGGTTGTGAATATTCTTCACAATAAGATAAAATATTTGAGGGTTAAAGGGAAATGCAAACTATCTTTTCACTCTCTAAATTTTCTGATTTTTCTCTGAGTTTTTCATTAATTTCAGGGGCAACTGTTAGTAAAATATTTGTAAAATATTCCTTTTGTAATTGCTGAAGTCTCCTGTGGCCTTTTGTAATTACTTGAATGAATTGATATTGAGAAAACCTTTTAGTGGATCAACATTTCAGAGTGCAGGAGAGAAACAAAGCTCCAAACACAGAGTATCAGTTAGGAAGGCACAGAAGAATCTGATTCTAGTTGAAGCAACATCATTTGAGAGAGACCTAAATCGATTATTTCTGAGAAAATCTGGTTACCAAGCCTCTAAATTCCAAGCTGTTTTTTTTAGTTATTGGAATTCTTGCCACCTGTTTGACCCTAATTAGTTGTTTTAAGCATCAGTTACCTACCTGGTTTTGTTCTTCCTGAGTCAGCACATTAATGCAGTGTATTTTTCAATATTTAATCCTCTAACAGAGCAAAAAAAGCTCAGTTATCTGTCAGTATTTAGGATTTTCTGGCAATGCAGAGCAATCCTCAGAGGGAAACTCTGAATCAAGGGGAGCAAGGTGACCCTTCCAAGGTGGAACAATTTGGATTTTTACGTCCCTGTAGAGGCACAAAACTGGTTCCATGCTGGGCTGGACTGGGAGAAATGAGTTCTCCTTGTTGTGGCTGAGCTTGTTTCAGTCTAATTTTCACACAGAGATTTTGAAATAAATGTTGATACTGTCAAATTATAAACTTGATTAATTTGTGTGGCTCAGGTGAGGCTGGTGTGGAGTTCTCACTCTGACCAAGTTGCTGATGGGAGTCACTACTGCCCATCTGCTTGAATTAATTACATTGCATGTAATTAGAAATGTTCTCTAAAATGCAATCTGTAATTTGTCTAAGGCTGCAGGGCACTGATCCAACAGAAAAAAAATTATTTGAGTTTTGGTTTGACCACTTAAAATTGTAGGGAGGTGGGAAGGACAGAGGGGACACACAGAACATAAAAAATACAAAATTTAGAAATGCAGACTAAGGCTCAGGGAAATCTCAGGTGTGTGTTAATCATCATTAATCATCATTAATCATCAATTTTTCAGGGCACCACAGAGATTGAGATCAGGAAGAAGCCTGGGGGGTCCCTGCTGGTCTCCATGGATCAGGTGAACGCGTCCTACGGGAGGAAGGACAGGACCAACAGCGTCATGACCGGCCTGACCAACACCCTGGTGGAGGGTGGGTGCCTGGGGATGGCAGGATGGGCCTGGGGCTGCAGCTTGGGAATGGCGTGGATTTTTCATCATGGAATTCCCGGAATTCCCAGTGCTGGGAATGGGGTGGTTTTTTCATGACAGAATTCCCAGAATTCCCAATGCTGGGAACTGGGGGATGGGGTGGTTTTTTTCATGACAGAATTCCTGGAATTCCATGTGCTGGGATCTGGGAATGGGACAGGCTTTTCATCATAGAATTCCTGGAATTCCCAGTGCTGGGAACTAGGAATGGGATGGTTTTTTCATTATAGAATTCCTGGAATTCCTAGCACTGAAAACTGGGAATGGGGTGGTTTTTTGACCCAGAATTCCTGGAGTTCCCAGAGCTGGGAATGGGGCTTTTTTTTTATGATAGAATTCCCAGTACTGGGATCTGGGAATGGGACTTTTTTCATGATAGAATTCCTGGAATTCCCAGATCTGGAAACTGGGAATGGGGCGGGTTTTAATCATAGAATTCCCAGAATTCCTGGAATCCCTAGCACTGGAAACTGTGAATGGGGCAGGTTTTTCATTATAGAATTCCCGGAATTCCTGGAATTCCCAGTGCTGGGAACTGGGAATGGGACTTTTTTCATGATAGAATTCCTGGAATTCCCAGATCTGGGAACTGGGAATGGGGCGATTTTTTAATCACAGAATTCCCGGAATTCCCATTGCTGGAAGCTGGGGATGGGGCAGTTTTTTCATCATAGAATTCGTAGAATTCCTGGAATTCCCAGCACTGGGAATGGATGGTTTTTTCATGATAGAATTCCCTGAATTCCTGGAATTCCCAGCACTGGGAACTGGGAATGGGGCGGTTTATTAATGCTAGGATTGCTGGAATTCCTAGTGCTGGGATCTGGGAATGGGAGTTTTTTTCATGGTGGAATTCCTGGAATTCCTGGGATTCCCAGCGCTGGGAACTGGGAATGGGGCAGTTTTTGAATCATAGAATTCCTGGAATTCCTAGCACTGAAAACTGGGAATGAGGCGTTTATTTGACCCAGAATTCCTGGAGTTCCCAGTGCTGGGAACTGGGAGTGGGGTGGTTTTTCAATCATAGAATTCCTGGAATTCGTGGAATTCCTAGCACTGAAAACTGGGAATGGGGTGGTTTTTTCATGTTAGAATTCTTGGAATTCCCAGTGCTGGGAACTGGGAATGGGACAGTTTTTTCATGCTAGAATTCCTGGAATTCCTAGCACTGAAAACTGAGGATGGGGCATTTTTTTCATGATGGAATTCCTGGAATTCCTGGAACTCCTAGCAGGGAAAACTGGGAATGGGGCAGCTTTTTCATGTTAGAATTCCTGGAATTCCCAGCACTGGGAACTGGGAACAGGGTGTTTTTTTCATGCTAGAATTCCTGGAATTCCTGGTACTGAGAACTTCCTAGCACTGGGAATTCTGGGATGAAAAAAAAGTCCCATTCCCAGTTCTCAACACTGGGAATTCAGTTTTTCCAAGGGAATTTCCCAGGGCCTAAAGGGGCTGCAGGAAAGCTGGGAATGGACTTTGGACCAAGGGCTGGAGGGACAGGACACAGGGAATGGCTCCCACTGCCAGAGGGCAGAGCTGGAGGGGATTTTGGGAATAAATTCTTCCCTTTGAGGGTGGGATTGCCCAGAGAAAATTCCCAGGTCAGGTTGGGAAAGGCTTGGAGCAACTTGATCTAGTGGAATTCGTCTCCCACTGCTTTAGACCAGTGCATATTCATGCATGGTTTTGCCTAAATCTGCTTCTTTTTGGGTATTTATTGAGAAAAAAAAATTATTAGGCTTGATTTTAATTGATCAAATTGCGTTGAGATGGAGGTAAAATTAACAGAGAGTTGTAACTGGGTAAAGGGAACACAGAGAAATAAAGATGAACTCGATAAAGAGAATTCAGGGTGGAGATCAGAGTGTCAGGTGGGGCTGTCCTGTCTTCTGCATTTCCCCCAAGCACTGGGGAGAACCTTCCCTTTCTGCAGCCCATGGAGGGAAGGGTTGGAGCTGCACTGGGAACTGCAGTGTGACAGCTGTCAGAAAAAACCTGCACAGTGGGAATTCTGCAGTGGGCATCACGCTGAGATTTCCCAACGTGCTAAGGAATTCATGAACAGCAGCCACATGCAGTTGGTGATCTCAAAAATTCCTGCTGCCTCCTGCAATAAAATTGTGGGAAAACTAAAATATACTTAGGAACAGAGCAGGGTTTTGCTGCTGCTCCCCTCCTGCGCAAACGCCCACGGGCTCCAGAGCCAGGGCCTCTTTTAACTTCAGAAATTCCAAGGCAACTAAATACTAAGCAACCAGAGAACCAATGGGAAGGAGAGCACAGTGGTCCTTTCCCTCCCCATAAAAAAATAAAAGGTGAAGGTGCACAGCTGCACAGCCTGACTGGAACCAGCAAGTCAACAAATGGGGGCAACTCCTCAGTTTGGTTTTTTTTTTTTTTTTTCCTATGCACTTGAGATAAGCCAGTGTAAAAATAATTTTAAAAAATGGACATAGCATTTCTGTGTTTGATTTCTGTAAATGGATGTAGTTAGTCTTAATCAGGTTATTCCTGTTGAAAATCTTCAGCAGTGTTATGTCATCTCTTTCCTCTTTTAGATCCTGTCTGTGTTCAGCACAGAATTCATCTCAGTTATTTAAAAACTGGCAGCAAAAGCAGTTTGGAATCTGTGACTTTGGTTTTAACTGTTTTACCTTGATCAGTTCCCAGTTAAATATAGCTCTTCATTTGGAATAATTTTTATTGAATCATCCTGGTGGGGCTGAAGCACAGGGTTAGAACTGGTGGTGACCTGGTGCAGATGTTGTGTAGGGCCAAAGGATGAGCTCAATAAAATCATGAAATCCCAGAATCCAAGAATACTTGAGGTTGGAAAAGAGCTCCAAGGTCAACGTGTGATTGATCCCCAGAGCACTGAGTGTCACCCCCTGTCATTCCTTGGACACCTCCAGGGGTGGGGACCCCAAACCTCCCTGGTCCCCCCTTCCAAAACCTGACCACCTTTTCCATGAAAAACTCCTTTCTTGATGTCCAGCCTGCCCACAAACTTGGCCCAGCTCTTCTCTCGTGTCACAAAGTTCACATTTTTGTAATCCTTCATCCTCAGAGATGAATCCTGAACTTTTTTTTTGTTTTATTTTGTACTTGCAGAGCTGGAGGAGTCCCAGAGGAAGTGCCCCCCTTGCTGGTACAAATTTGCCAACACGTTCCTGATCTGGGAGTGCCACCCCTACTGGATGAAGCTGAAGGAGATTGTGAACTTGATTGTCATGGATCCTTTTGTGGACTTGGCCATCACCATCTGCATCGTGCTGAACACGCTGTTCATGGCCATGGAGCACCACCCCATGACCCCCGAGTTCGAGCACGTGCTCTCTGTGGGAAACCTGGTGAGAGAGGAGAGCAGAGCTGGGTGAACCCACAGATCTGCTCCTGCTGCAGGATCCTGCCTGGGTTCTTGATTGGGCTTGGTGGGATTCCTGGATTCTTGATTTGGGCTTGGTGGGATTCCTGGATTCTTGATTTGGGCATGGTGGGATGCCTGGATTCCTGATGTGGAATTGATGGGATGCCTGGATTCTTGATTTGGGCTTGGGATGCCTGGATTCTTGATTTGGGCTTGATGGGAAATCTGAATTCTTGATTTGGTCTTGGTGGGATGCCTGGATTCTTGATTTGGGCTTGATGGGAAATCTGAATTCTTGATTTGGGTTTGGTGAGATTCCTGGATTCCTGAATTGGGCTTGGTGGGATGCCTGGATTCCTGATGTGGAATTGGACTCACAATCAATTCTTTGTCAAGGCTCAGCCCGAAGATCAGAAATTAAGCCCAAAATGACTCTTTGCTTGTTCTTTGTCTGTCTCTCCTCCTCACTCCAGGTTTTCACTGGGATTTTCACAGCAGAAATGTTCCTGAAGCTCATTGCAATGGATCCATACTATTATTTTCAAGAAGGCTGGAACATCTTTGATGGGTTTATTGTCTCCCTCAGTTTAATGGAGCTGAGTCTGGCAGATGTGGAAGGACTTTCCGTGCTGAGATCTTTCCGATTGGTATTGCATATTCCAGTATTCCATATTCCCATATTCCAATATTCCAGTATTCCAATATTCCATATTCCAGTATTCCAATATTCCTATATTCCATATTCCAGTATTCCAGTATTCCAGTAGTCCAGTATTCCAGTATTTCAATATTCCAATATTCCAATATTCCATATTATAACTAAGTACAAAATACTCAAGCCCAAATTTCCAGCAAGGTTAAGCATTTTGGGGAATAACTAAGTACAAAATACCCAAATTTCCAGCAAGGTTAAGCATTCTCTGCTCCCTGTAACCTCAGTAGCAGAAGCATGGATTTACATTTATGTAAAATACCAGGTGGTTGTTGCTTGTTGCTGCAATAGAGCGGCGAAAGGAAAAACAGCAACAAGGCAACTCCCTTGCTTGGTGCAGGAAAGCAAGAAAGAGCAGTTTATTGAAGGAAGCCATTGCTTTTTGTAATACAGTTCATGCAAAACAAAATACAGACAATTCATTGGGCAGAGAAAGAGACGCCTCTTGTCCCAGGCTTCTCACAGATTCAGCAGGTGTTTATCTCTTGTTATGATTCTTTCTCTTGTCTTTACAGTAGAGACAGAGGCCCTAGCTTGGGAGAGGTCCCAGCTAGGCCTAGGAAAGTTTCACGGCCTGAGAGACAGACTCAGACCCTGTGAGAAAGGCCTGGCTGCAATCTGCCTAGGCCTGCAGCAGTGTCCACAGTTGCTTAGGAAATTCTGCTTTATTTTCTTCTTTGTTTAAAATTTTTGTTTTGTTTTGTTTTTTGTTTTGTTTTGTTTTTTGGGTTTTTTTTTGTAGCTGAGAGTCTTCAAACTGGCCAAGTCTTGGCCCACCCTGAACATGCTGATAAAAATCATCGGCAACTCGGTGGGTGCCTTGGGGAACCTGACCCTGGTGCTGGCCATCATCGTGTTCATCTTCGCCGTGGTGGGGATGCAGCTCTTCGGCAAAAACTACAAGGAGTGCGTGTGCAAGATCAGCCCCGAGTGCGAGCTGCCCCGCTGGCACATGCACGACTTCTTCCACTCCTTCCTCATCGTCTTCAGGGTGCTGTGCGGGGAGTGGATCGAGACCATGTGGGACTGCATGGAGGTGGCAGGACAGGCCATGTGCCTGATTGTCTTCATGATGGTCATGGTCATCGGGAATTTGGTGGTCAGTAAAAGGTTTCTTTGGTACTTCGGGTGTTGCCTTTAGGAGCTGGAGCAGAGACCACACGGAGTTAGGGGAAATAAAATGGGCATTTATTGAAAGGCCTCCAAGGCCACAGCGTGGCCCCTGCCTGAGTGGCTCTAAGATGGGTGCAAAAAGAGGGCTTGGTCACACAATTTCACACTTTTATAAACTTTGGTCCATTTACATACAAGGGGTCAACCATCCAATTAATAGTCTCAATTTGTAAGATGTCATCTTCCTCTTCTCCTGGCTGACCTGCCCTCCTCTTCTCATGTTGTTTATACTTAAGGCTCAGAGTTTGAAGAAAACTGTCCTGAGTCCATAGCTGGTATTGGACTATTGTGTCTTCACCACCCTAAGCACAACAGAGCATACTCAAGCAAACAGAAAACTCAGGACCTAAAGCATCACTGGGTGTGGGGTGGGGTTGCTGTATAAGGGTTAGAAAGAACACAGCAACAAGGCACTCTCTTACTTGGTGCAAGAAAGAGCAATTTATTGAAGGAAGCCATGGCTTTAAATAAGATAGTTTGTGAAAACCAAAATACAGACAGTTCATTGGTCAGAGAAAGAGACACTTCTGGTCCCAGGCTTGCCCATGGATCCAACAGGTGTTTATCTTTTGTTATAATTCTTTCTCTTATGGTTACAGTAGAGAAAGTGCTCTAGCTTGAGAAAAATCCTAGCTGAGCCTGAGAGAGCTAGACTGGAAAAATCCTTTAAGATTCTCCCTGGGCCTGTAATGGCCAGAGGAACTTCCATCTAAGGACAAAGAACTGCAAACTTTGCATCTGTGTGTGTTGCTGTATAAGGGTTAGGGAGTGGTGAAAGGACACAGCAACAAGGCACTCTCTTACTTGTGCAAGAAAGAGCAAGAAAGGGCAATTTATTGAAGGAAGCCATGGCTTTAAATAAGTGTGAAAAACACAATACAGACAGTTCATTGGTCAGAGACAGAGACACCTCTGGTCCCAGGCTTGCCCGTGGATCCAGCAGGTGTTTATCTTTGTTATAATTCTTTCTCTTGTGTTTACAGTAGGGAAAGAGCCTCTAGCCTGGGAAAAATCCTGGCTGGAGCTGAGAAGGTTTCACAGCCTGAGAAAAAGACTCAGAATCTGAGAAAAAGACCTGGCTGAAATGTGCCTAGGCCTTCAGCAGTGCCCACAGGGTGGGACTCGGGGAGAGCCCAGGGTGATGATTTACCAAAATAAGAGTGTTGGTCTAATCTACTCAACTGTGAGGACAAAAGACTCACACAATTTAAAGTTAGAAAGTGTGTGTTTATTCAGTGTGAGGTAATCCTCTAATACACTGCAGAATCAGAGGGGATCACAGTCTATTTATTGTCAAAGGATTCAAACAAATCCATATTGATAATAACAGCCCCTCCCATTCCCCTTCCCTATTGTAATTAGCTTGAATAGCTATTAAGCATTGATTGACTTCTTAAATTAAGTCTGAGGTCGTTTTCATGGGGTGGGGTCTTAAAAGGAGGAAGTAAGGTGAGTCTTACTCGCCTTAAACTCTTGACCTTTTCTATCAATGGCAATACAAAATATTTCTGGGGATAGTCCAGTTTGCAAAGAATGGGTTTTTGGTTGCATTGTCTGTTTTCTCACTAGTTTCATCTTTTCCCACTGTGAGCACAACTGAGCAAACATGAAATGACAGACAATCAATTATTTAAGTTTCAGATAACTACTCCCTTCTAACCTCTAATTTTTCATTATTTTCAGCAAGGTAACTAAAATCTTAATTTTCCAAGATGAGTGTTTCAGTGATGGTTTGAGAGTTTGTTCCTGCTCTCTGGAGGGTCCCTCATGGCCTTTGATGTCCCACAGATTTTGGTAGCATGATGTTAAAGTTTTGGGGTTTTTTTCTTTATGAGGACTTTAAACAATCACCTGTAAATAAAGCATTTGTTGCTGTCTGATTAGGAGTGGGGAATAAACACACACACAACTTCTTCAAGGCAGGTTTATTGAAAGGCCACCACTCTTATATAGGATGGATTGTGCAGTACAGAACAGAATAGAAAAGGTTTATTGGTCTAAGAAGGCAACAGCTCATTGAAATGATGCTTTTTGTAAAATATCCCATAGCAGTCACTGCTCTGTGATAACAGCAGGTGTTAATCTGTGTTATTCATTCTTCCTTCTCTTGTTTAACTCTGAGAAGAGCTCCCAGCCTGGGAAAAATCCCAGTTGGATTTTTCCTTGAGCCTTCAGCAGTGTCCATAAACATTTGCAATAAAAGCTGAAGATATTTAACTAGGGACAGACCTACACTTGACCTGAGGGGAAAAAGAAGCTAAAAGAAGCAAAACCTGGCATTTTAACAGCCAGAAAATCCAATAATTTGGTGCACAGGGGAAGGTCCTGAGTGTTAAAATGAGGATGGAGTTTCTTCTCAAAGCTACCCACTGGCTCAGTCATGAGATGCTGCTGTGGAAATGTGTGGGAGGCTGGGCTGGATCAGGATGGTTCCTTCTGGCCCTAAATTTCGTTCAGAAAAGTCTGTGGAGGAAAATGTGAGCAAGACTGGAGTCACATGAACAGTGGCAATTCTTCAGAGTAGTTCTGAGCTCTTTCTGAGAGGTCCTGCCTTGCCCAGAGGGTTTTGATGAAATGAGTTTTGGGGATGGTCACTAAATGTGGGTGTGGAAATAGAGCTGGGAGTGATCACTCAAAATGCCAAGATTTTCACCATTTTCTTTTAGGGAGAGTCAGGACTAAATGAGTAAGGCTGAGTTTAAATCCTGTGGGGATTAAATCCCTCTGACATCTGCAGGGGGCTCCATCCAGGGACCCCTGGGGCTCTCAGAACTGTGTCTGCACCAAAATCCCCATTCAGGGAACTTTCTGCACCACCAGGGCCTCAAACTTTGGGCACCTGGATGAGTCTGGGGGACACCAGGGCTGGTTTTGAATTTGTGGGACACCAGGGCTGGTTTTGAAACTGTGGGACACCAGGGCTGGTTTTGAAACTGTGGGACACCAGAGCTGCTTTGGAATTTTTGGGACACCAAAGCTGGTTTTGAATTTGTGGGACACCAGGCTTAGTTTGGAATTTGTGGGACACCAGAGCTGGTTTGGAGTTTGTGGGACACCAGAACTTGTTTTGAGTCTGTGGGACACCAGAGCTGGTTTTGAATTTGTGGGACACCAGGGTTGGTTTGGATTTCGTGGGACACCAGAGCTGCTGGTTTTGAGTCTGTGGGACACCAGAGCTGGTTTGGAGTCTGTGGGACAGGAGAGCTGGTTTTGAATTTGTGGGACACCAGAGCTGGTTTTGAGTTTATGGGACACCAGGGCTGGTTTGGGGTTTGGGGTTTGTGGGACACCAGGGCTCCTTTTCAGTGGCGATTGGAGCCTCCTCTGCAGCCTCAGCAAAGCTTGGGCGCCGAGCCCAGCTTTGGGAGCACTCCCATCCTGAGCCCAGCTTTGGGAACACTCCCATCCTGAGCTGAGCTTTGGGAACACTCCCATCCTGAGCCCAGCTTTGGGAACACTCCCATCCTGAGCTGAGCTTTGGGAACACTCCCATCCTGAGCCCAGCTTTGGGAACACTCCCATCCTGAGCCCAGCTTTGGGAACACTCCCATCCTGAGCTGAGCTTTGGGAACACTCCCATCCTGAGCCCAGCTTTGGAACACCCATCCTGAGCCCAGCTTTGGGAACCTGAGCCCAGCTTTGGGAACACCTCCCATCCTGAGCCCAGCTTTGGGAACACTCCCATCCTGGGCTGACTCCCATCCTGAGCCCAGCTTTGGGAACACTCCCATCCTGAGCACTCCCAGCCCGGCTTTGGGAACACTCCCATCCTGAGCTGAGCTTTGGGAACACTCCATCCTGATCCTGAGCCCAGCTTTGGAACACTCCCATCCTGAGCCTAGCTCCCATCCTGAGCCCAGCTTTGGGAACACTCCCATCCTGAGCCCAGCTTTGGGAACCCAGCTTTGGGAACCCCCATCCTGAGCCCAGCTTTGGAACACTCCCATCCTGAAGCACTCCCATCCTGAGCCCAGCTTGGGAACACTCCCATCCTGAGCCCAGCTTTGGGAACACTCCCATCCTGAGCCCAGCTTTGGGAGCACTCCCATCCTGAGCCCAGCTTTGGGAACACTCCCATCCTGAGCCCAGCTTTGGAACACTCCCATCCTGAGCCCAGCTTTGGGAACACTCCCATCCTGAGCCCAGCTTTGGGAACACTCCCATCCTGAGCCCAGCTTTGGGAACACTCCCATCCTGAGCCCAGCTTTGGAACACTCCCATCCTGAGCCCAGCTTTGGAACACTCCCATCCTGAGCCCAGCTTTGGAACACTCCCATCCTGAGCCCAGCTTTGGAACACTCCCATCCTGAGCCCAGCTTTGGAACAGCTCCCATCCATCCTGAGCCCAGCTTTGGAACACTCCCATCCTGAGCCCAGCTTTGGGAACACTCCCATCCTGAGCCCAGCTTTGCACTCCATCCTGAGCTTTGGGAACACTCCCATCCTGAGCCCAGCTTTGGAACACTCCCATCCTGCCCAGCTTTGAACACTCCCATCCTGAGCTGAGCTTGGAACACTCCCATCCTGAGCCCAGCTTTGGAACACTCCCATCCCCAGCCCAGCTTTGGAACACTCCCATCCTGAGCCCGGCTTTGGGAACACTCCCATCCTGAGCCCAGCTTTGGGAACACTCCCATCCTGAGCCCAGCTTTGGAACACTCCCATCCTGAGCCCAGCTTTGGAACACTCCCATCCTGAGCCCAGCTTTGGAACACTCCCATCCTCAGCCCAGCCTCCCCTCTCCCCCCAGGTGCTGAACCTGTTCCTGGCCCTGCTGCTGAGCTCCTTCAGCGCCGACAACCTGGCGGCCACGGACGACGACGGCGAGATGAACAACCTGCAGATCTCGGTGATCCGCATCAAGAAAGGCATCGCCTGGACCAAGGCCAAGGTGCGCGAGTTCATGCAGGCTCACTTCAAGCAGAGAGAGGCCGACGAGGTGAAGCCCTTGGACGAGCTGTACGACAAGAAGGTGAACTGCATCGCCAACCACACGGGCGCCGACATCCACCGCGACATCGACTTCCAGAAGAACGGCAACGGCACCACGAGCGGCATCGGCAGCAGCGTGGAGAAGTACATCATCGACGAGGAGCACATGTCCTTCATCAACAACCCCAACCTGACCGTGCGCGTGCCCATCGCCGTGGGCGAGTCCGACTTCGAGAACCTCAACACCGAGGACTTCAGCAGCGACACCGACCCCGACGGCAGCAAGGAGGTGGGGCTGGGGAGAAATATTCATTCCAGAGGTTCAACCCAGCTGGGAGTGCCTGGGAGCCTCTTGGCAGGAAGAACTTTTAACTTTAGTGCTAGAAATTAATTTTATGAAGTTTAGTCCAGAAAAGAAGTGGGATGGGGCTCAAAATTTATTCTAGAAGTTGAGTGGTCACTCTGAGTGATCTCCACTCGTGGCAGGGAGGACTTTTAAGTTCAGTGCTAGAAATTAGTTGTAGAAGTTTAGTTCACTGTGAGTGCCTGGAAACCTCTTGGCTGGGTGAACTTTTAATTTTAGTGCTAAAAATTCATTCGAGAAGTTTAGTCCAGCAAAGAAGTGGGATGGGGTGAAAAATTCATTCCAGAGGTTTAGATCACTGAGTGGTCTCCACTCTTGGTAGGGAGAACATTTAATTTTAGTGCTAGAAATTAGTTTGAGAAGTTTAGTCCAGCAAAGAAGTGGAATGGAGCTAAAAATTAATTCAAGAAGTTTAGATCACTGTGAGTGGTCTCCACTCTTGTCAGGGAGAACTTTTAAGTTTAGTGCTAAAAATTAATTTGAGATTTTTAGATCACTCTGAGTACCTGGGAACCTCTTGGTAGGGAGAACTTTTAAGTTTAGTTCCAGCACTAAACTTATATTTTTGTTGTGCTGTTGTCTTTGCACTCAAGACAGAAGTTTTTTTGTGCTAGTAGCTTTATACAAAGCCACAAATACTTTCTATATAATAGATATAATATATATTATATTTAAAATATAATAATATAGTTAATAATTAATTAAAAACATATTAGTATAATATTTATGTTATAATACATTATTCTATTATTATTATTATAACCATATAATGCTATAATAATTGTGTTATTATGTATATAATTTTATTATATTATAATATTTAATACAATTATATAATTAAATGATAATATAATGATAATGATGATATATATAATAGTAATAAATAATAATAATTAATGATATATAATTAATATCATTAAAATGAATATACTAAATAGGTGTTTATTATTATATTATATTATATTATATTATATTATATTATATTATATTATATTATATTACATTCATTTATATATGTACTAGATATATATTTATATATATATATATTACTATCTCTATATGTATATATAAATACTTAAGATATTTTTATATGTAGGAAGCCACAAATGATACACACAATATAATGTAAAATATATAATCATAGAATGGCCTGGATTGAAAAGCACCTTAAAGATCATTTAGTTCCAATCCCTTGCTGTGGAGCAGAGACACCTTCCATAATAAAAAATAAAAAATTGCAAGAAATATTAGTAAATAATAAATAATAATAGATAGAATAATAGATAATAATAGACGATATTAGTAGATATAATAATAGATATAATGAAATAATAATAATATATATAATGAAATAATAATAATAATAATAATAATAATAATAATAATAATAATAATATACTTATAATAGTAATAACTTCATCCTGCTAATGTGAGACATAAGTCATTAAATGATTAAAGTGATTAAAACTGTCAACAAGTGGCTGAGTGCTGATGGAGTTTGGTGGGTTTTGGGAATTGATTCTTGCTGGCTTTGGGGCTTTTTGCTGCAGAAACTGGACGAGAGCAGCTCCTCTGAGGGCAGCACCATCGATATCAAACCTGAGGTGGAGGAAGTTCCAGTGGAGGCCCCAGAGGAATACCTGGACCCTGATGCCTGCTTCACTGAAGGTGAGAGGGGAGGAGGAGGGTTGGACAGAAAGTGATCATTTTTGTGTATAACAGAAAGATCTTTGCATGGAGAAACTGAATAATGAATAGAAATGAGCAGGGTGAGCGAGTTTTGATATAGAATAAAAGAATTGCTGAGCCAAATAAATATTTCTGAATAAGAAATCTAAAATAAAGGAATTTTTTAACAGTGAGAATTGGATACAAATAAATATTTCTGAATAAGAAATCTAAAAAAAGGAACTTTTTAACAGCGAGAACTGAATATAAATAAATACTTCTGAATAATAAATCTAAAATAAGGGAATTTTTTAACAGTGAGAATTGGATACAAATAAATATTTCTGAATAAGAAATCTAAAATAAGGAATTTTTTAACAGCGAGAACTGAATATAAATAAATATTTCTGAATCATAAATCTAAAATAAGGGAATTTTTTAACAGTGAGAATTGGATAGAAGTAAATATTTCTGAATAATAAATCTAAAATAAAGGAATTTTTTAACAGTGAGAATTGAATATAAATAAGTATTTCTGAATAAGAAAATTAAAATAAAGAAATTAAATTAATAATTAATGAATTAATTAATATTAAATAAATTAATTGCTAACTAATAACGAAAGGCATTAAATGCAATGAATGCAATGCTGTTTCCTGTCCCTGTTGCAGGTTGCATGCAGCGCTGCAAATGCTGTCAGGTCAACATTGAGGAGGGGCTGGGAAAATCCTGGTGGACCTTGAGGAAAACTTGTTTCCTCATTGTGGAGCACAACTGGTTTGAGACCTTCATCATCTTCATGATCCTGCTGAGCAGTGGGGCCCTGGTGAGGAAAAATGGGGTGGGGCAGAGGGGTTGGGTTTGGGGGTGTTTAATTCCACACAGGAAATTTTGGGGGACAAGGAAAGGAAAGGACACAGTTCCATCAGGGTGCTGTAGGAAAGGTTTTATTCATGGGTTTGTTTAGTTTTAATTAAGAAAAAAACCCTTCAGATCTGAGTTCTGATCCTGGAAATGCCTGATATCACAAAATCCCAAAATCCTAGAGAATGGAAGAGCTTTTATTAATGATTTTAGTTTAGTTTAAATTGAGAGCAAAGCCTTCAGATCTGGGGTCTGATCCTAGTTTGAGTGGAAATTTGAGGATCTGGAGAAAAGTCAGTCTGATTTCACACAATCCCAAAATCACTGAGGTTGGAAGAGCTTTTATTAATGATTTTTGTTTAGTTTAAATTAAGAACAAAGCCTTCAGATCTGAGTTCTGATCCTAGTTTGACTGAAAATTTGAGGATCTGGAGAAAAGTCAGCTTGATATCACAGAATCCCAAAATCACTGAGGTTGCAAAAGATTTTATTAATGATTTAATTTAGTTTAAATTGAGAACAAAGCCTTCAAACCTGAATTCTGATCCTAGTTTGACTGGAAATGCCTGACATCACAAAATCCCAAAATCACTGAGGTTGGAAAAGCTTTTATTAATATTTTAGTTTATTTTAAATTGAGAACAAAGCCTTCAGATCTGGGTTCTGATTCTATTCCACTGCAAATTTGAGGATCTGGAGAAAAGTCAGTCTGATACCACAAAATCCCAAAATCACTGAGGTTGCAAAAGGTTTTATTAATGATTTAATTTAGTTTAAATTGAGAACAAAGCCTTCAAACCTGAATTCTGATCCTAGTTTGACTGGAAATTCCTGGCATCCCAAAATCCCAGAGGTTGGCAAATCTCCTCCAACACCACAAACCCCAACTTGTGCCTGCACCAAAACCAATTCTCTGTGTTTGATTGATCTATTTTATATAAATCTATATCATTAACTCCCCTCTAACTATACCTCAAACCCACCCCAGTGTGATTTGAACCTCCTGGGTGACAAATCCCAGAATTCCCAGCAAGCCCTGCTTGTTCCCAGGCTTTTGAGGACATTTACATCGAGCAGAGGAAAACCATCAGGACCATCCTGGAATATGCAGACAAGGTGTTCACCTACATCTTCATCCTGGAGATGCTGCTCAAGTGGTGTGCCTATGGATTTGTCAAATTCTTCACCAATGCCTGGTGCTGGCTGGATTTCCTCATTGTGGCTGTATGTATCCTCTATTATTTCTTTTATTGGGAAATTCAGTTTTTCCTTAGTAGAATTTCTGTGTGTGTATCCTCTATTATTTCTTTCATTGGGAAATTCAGTTTTTCCTTAGTAGAATTTCTGTGTGTGTATCCTCTGTTATTTCTTTTATTGGGAAATTCAATTTTTTCAGATTTAACAATCCCAGATATCTGTGAATTCCCAAATCAAGGATAAAACTCTTTGGGGTTTCTGCCCTGCAGGAACCAAGGAGGATTTTCCTCTGCTGAAAATAGAATTTTTAGGAGAATTTCCTTGTATTTATCCTCTGTTCCTTATTTCTCTTGGGAAATCCAATTTTTCCTCCTCACATCCTGACCTGTATCATAGATTTAACAATCCCAAAATCAAGGATAAAAATCAAAGGATAAATCAAGGATAAAACCCAAATCAAGGATAAAACCCTTTGGGATTTTTCTGTGGGATTTCTTCCCCTGCAGGGACCAAAAGGAGAATTTTTAGGAGAATTTTTGTGTATATATCCTCTGTTCCTTATTTTATTGGGAAATCCAATTTTTCCAGATTTAACAATCCCAGATATCTGTAAATTCCCAAATCAAGGATAAAACCCTTTGGGATTTTTCTGTGTGATTTCTGGCCCTGCAGAATTTTTTCAGCCTTCTTTTGCTCTGCTGAAAATAGAATTTTTAGGAGAATTTCCTTGTATTTATCTTCTGCTCCTTATTTCTCTTGGGAAATCCAATTTTTCCTCCTCACATCCTGACCTGTATCATAGATTTAACAATCACAGATATTTGTGAATTCCCAAATCACCCTTTGGGGTTCTTTTTGGGGATTTCTGCCCCTGCAGAGACCAAGGAGGATTTTTCCAGCCTTTTTTTTGCTCTGCTGAAAATAGAATTTTTAGGAGAATTTCCTAAAAAGCTCAGAGAGTGAGGGACAGATCCACTCTGGAATTCCCCTGCAGAACACCTTGGGAGAGAGGATAAATTCTGAGAAATAAAAAAAAAAAAAAAAAAAATAATAAATTGTAGAATTAGAAGAAAAAACAAAAAAATGGCAGCAGAGAGAAGTTTCAGCAATAAATTTGGCTCTGAAGCACAGGAAATTTAGAAATTTATTTTAACAAAGGGAATTGATGCTGTCCACAGTGGAAGAAAATGGTGGAAAATTCAGAACCAGGGAAATTTAGAATCCCTTTGGATTCTTTTCAAGTGTTTCATCACATCCATCTGGGATTCAGTGGCCCCAAGAGCAAGGATGTTAAAAAAAAAATTCCCAATTTTTCCAGGCTTCTCCTTTGGATCACTCTGGGTGTGATTCAGTTCTGCTCAGCACAGTTCTCACTCTGGAAATAATTCCTGAGTAGGTGGAAGGAGCTGAGCTTGGAATTCAGGGGCAGAAGTGACTCAAACTCTTGTGTTTCCTGTAGGAAAATTGGAAATTTTAAATTTTTTTTTTTTAATCCTCTCTGATCCCCTCAACATCTTTCCTTGGACACAACCAAGTTAAAGGTTTTATTTTCTGACAGTGCCCTTGGATCTCTCTCTGCCTGAAAATAAACTCCAAGTTTAATTCCAGTTGTTTTGAATGAGCAGATGTGATACAAGTTTTAATTTCCTTCCCATTTTCTGGGAGTGGAGTAAAAATCAGGAGCTTCCCAGGCAGGAAGGATTTGGAATTCCTGAGGCTTTAGGAGGAATTCCTGTTTTTTTCTTGGTATCAATTGAGAAATCCAATTTTTCCTCCTCACATCCTGACTTGTATCACAGATTTAACAATCTGTGAATTCCCAAATCAAGGATAAAATCAAAGGATAAATCAAAGATAAAACCCAAATTAAGGATAAAACCCTTTGGGATTTTTCTGTGGGATTTCTGCCCTGCAGGGAGCAAGGAGAATTTTTCCAGCTTTCTTTTGCTCTACTGAAAATAGAATTTTTAGGAGAATTTCCTTGTATTTATCTTCTGCTCCTTATTTTATTTCTGTTGGGAAATCCAATTTTTCCTCCTCACATCCTGACCTGTATCACAGATTTAACAATCTGTGAATTCCCAAATTAAGGATAAAATCAAAGGATAAATCAAAGATAAAACCCAAATTAAGGATAAAACCCTTTGGGATTTTTCTGTAGGATTTCTGCCCTGCAGGGACCAAGGAGGATTTTTTCCAGCTTTCTTTTGCTCTACTGAAAATAAAATTTCCCTAGGGAAAAAAAAAAAATCAAAAGAATCTGAATTGTGACTTTTGAGATGCCTCACCTCAAGCAATGTTTTGTGTATTTGTTAAATCACAATTTTTTTAACCCAAATTTTGTGTTAGGGGAAGGAGCCTTTCCATCCTAACAACCCTCTGGATGTTATTTTGCAGGTTTTGCTAAAATTGTCCAGTCCCCTCCTCCTCCTCCTCCTCCCCAAAGATTCCTGGGTGTGCTTGTGAAGACTTTTCCTGGGTAATAATGAAGGATTCTGCTTTTCAGTCACTCTGGGATTCCCTGGCTGCTGCTGTGTCTCCTGCTGGAATTTCCTCAGGGGAAAACCCTCAAAACTCCCTAAAAACTCCAAGAATTTTTTTTTTCTCATGGTTTGGTGTCCTGCTCAGGAGCAGAGATGTTATCCTGAGGGGAGGAAGCTCTAAAAATGAGGATTGTGTTTTATTTATTTATATCACATCTCCAAACCCACTGGATTTTTATATTTAATTCTATTTAGTTATATTTATATTAAATTATATTTTATATTTAATTCTATTAAATTATATGTATTATATTTATTATATTTATTTATATTTAAATTACTTATATTTATATTTATATTTTTTATTTTATTATATTTATATTTTAAATTTATACTTTATTAATTAAATAATTAATTAATAATGGTTTTGGGATTTGGGAAAAGCAATTCCTGAGAGTCTCCAGGTGTGGTGACCTTTTCCCCCATCCCAATCCTGTGTTATCCCATTTTCCCCCATCCCATCCATCCCCATTTCCCCAGTTTTTCCCAATTTTTCCATTTTTTACCCCAATCCCAATCCCAGCACCTGCAGGAGTGTGTGGGGAAGTTCTGGGGTGTGCTGGGTTATACTGGGTTATACTGGGTTATACTGGGTTATACTGGGTTATACTGGGCTCTGCTGAGTTATACTGGGTGTTGCTGGGGTGTACTGGGGTGTGCTGGGTTATACTGGGTTGTACTGGGCTGTGCTGGGTTATACTGGGCTGTAATGGGTTATGCTGGGCTGTACTGGGTTATACGGGGCTGTACTGGGTTATACTGGGGTGTGCTGGGTTATACTGGGGTGTGCTGGGTTATACTGGGCTGTACTGGGTTATACTGGGCTGTACTGGGTTATACTGGGCTGTGCTGGGTTATACTGGGCTGTGCTGGGTTATACTGGGCTGTACTGGGTTATACTGGGGTGTGCTGGGTTATACTGGGGTGTGCTGGGTTATACTGGGCTGTACTGGGTTATACTGGGCTGTACTGGGTTATACTGGGCTGTGCTGGTTTATACTGGGCTGTACTGGGTTATACTGGGCTGTGCTGGGTTATACTGGGCTGTACTGGGTTATACTGGGCTATACTGGGCTGTACTGGGTTATACTGGGTTATACTGGGCTGTACTGGTCTATACTGGGCTGTACTGGGTTATACTGGGCTGTACTGGGTTATACTGGTCTATACTGGGCTGTACTGGGTTATACTGGGTTATACTGGGCTGTGCTGGGTTATACTGGGGTGTACTGGGTTATACTGGGTTATACTGGGCTGTACTGGGTTATACTGGGTTATACTGGGTTATACTGGGTTATACTGGGTTATACTGGGCTGTACTGGGTTATACTGGGTTGTACTGGGTTATACTGGGTTATACTGGGCTGTACTGGGTTATACGGGGCTGTACTGGGTTATACTGGGCTGTACTGGGTTATACTGGGCTGTGCTGGTTTATACTGGGTTATACTGGGTTATACTGGGCTGTACTGGGTTATACTGGGCTGTACTGGGTTATACGGGGCTGTGCTGGTTTATACTGGGCTGTACTGGGTTATACTGGGTTATACTGGGTTATACTGGGTTATACTGGGTTATACTGGGCTGTACTGGGTTATACTGGGCTGTACCAGGCTGTGCCTTTGGGACGTGGCTCAGAAATGCTGGAATTCAGCCCAAAATCCGAGCAGCTTAAAACAGGATCAGCCCCGAGCGTCACTGCAGGAGCATCCAGATGTGCTGGGCAGGAAAATCAGTCCAGATGTGCCAGGCAGGAAAATCCTGATGTTCCAGGCCGGTGTTGAGAGCTGGACTGCAGGGAAATCCAGATGTCTTGGGCAGAGAAATCCAGCTGTGCCAGGCAGGGAAAGCCAGATGTCTTGGGCAGGGAAATCCAGATGTGCCAGGCAGGAACATCCAGATATGCTGGGCAGGGAAATCCAGCTGTGCCAGGCAGGGAAAGCCAGATGTCTTGGGCAGGGAAATCCAGATGTGCCAGGCAGGAAAATCCAGATGTACTGGGCAGGAAAATCCAGCTGTGCCAGGCAGGGAAATCCAGATGTGCGAGGCAGGGAAATCCAGATGTGCCGGGCAGGTGTTGAGGGTTGGAAAGCAGGAGAATCCAGCTGTGCCAGGCAGGAGAATCCAACTGTGCCAGGCAGGGAAATCCAGCTGTGCCAGGCAGGAAAATCAATCCAGCTGTGCCAGGCAGGAGAACCCAGCTGTGCCAGGCAGGAGCAGCCGCCCCACATCTGGATCTGCAGCTGGAAGGCGCCCCGCCCTCCCCGGCCGTGCAGATGTGCATTCCTGTGGATCTCTCTGTATTCTTTCCCATAGGTCCCTTTAACATTTCTGGCTTAGATTTCACGGCGGCTGCCGGGATCGCGCCGGGTTCAGGGCCAGGGTAAGGTTCTTGTTTGGGCTCTTCCTTCCACAGCCCCCCCGCCCTCTCTCCATGTGTGTCCCTGCCTCTCTCTCTCTTTTTTCTCTCTCACTGATCTCTCCCCTCTGCTCTGTTCTCAATTGCATTATTTCCTTCCAGGTCGGTTCAGACAAGTGAAGTAGGCAGCTGGTGTCATGGCTTCGGTATTTGGGGCGGCCCAGGTTGGCTCCTGGGCTGGGCAATCAGGGTTAGGGGATCCAATCTAACAGTCTGGAACATTTTTTTTTTTTTTTTTTTTTTTTTTTCTTCATTTCTTTTCTTTTGTTCTTTTTATGTTTTTTTCTTCTTGTTATTTGTTTTCTTCTTGTTATTTGCTTTTGTTTTCTTCTTGTTATTTGTTTTCTTCTTGTTATTTTTTTCTTGTTATTTTTTTCTTCTTGTTATTTTTTTTTCTGGTTCTTTTTTCTATTTTTTTTCTATTTTCTGTGTAGGTCTCTTTAGTCAGCCTTATAGCTAATGCCCTGGGCTACTCGGAACTAGGTGCCATAAAATCCCTTAGGACACTAAGAGCCTTGAGGCCTTTAAGAGCGTTGTCCCGATTTGAGGGGATGAGGGTAAGATGCCATTAGCAGCTGATCCTTCTGCATGCCCGTGGAGCGGTTTTTTCGTTTTTTTATTTTATTTTTATTTTTTTATTAAAAAAAAAAAAAAAAAAGCATGCTAGAACTGATCAAAACTGGTGGAAAGAAAATTCCAAACAGAATCATGATGCAGCTGCTGACTTGATCACCTCTCTCTGGATGTAGCCTCACCCTGCCCACGCTGCACCCTCCCTCTAACGAAGGGAGATGCATTAAGCTGCCTCATTACATTAATTACTGGCCCATTCCAATGACACTTGGCTGTTCTCATTTGGCCTGGCTTTGACCTCGAGCATCCGAGGGGCTTCTCAGCTGGAACTTTTTATTTTATTTTATTTTTGTTTTTTGGTTTTTTTTTTGTTTTGTTTTGGTTTGGTTTGGTTTTTTTAAATCTAGGAGAATCACCAGGTGCAAAGAAGCAGAACTGGAACCACCTCAGGGGTCTCTCTCCAGGTGTTGGCTCTTGGTGGAATTGGATTGAAAGATTCTGTCTGAGGGTTTTAAAAAAAAAAAAAAAAAGTAAAAGGAGGAAAAAGCTGCTGCCTCTCGTGGGTCACTGCAGGAAGGGACTGGGGGGGAGCTGAGCTCTTTGAAAACTTTGGTTTCATTCCTCTTGTTGCACCTTGTTGTTCTCAGTCCAGTCTGGTGGTGACTGGCAGCCTTGTGTGGGAGTGAAGCTTTTCCTTTCTGTCCCCTTCCCTTTTTCCATGCTGTTTTGGTCCCTGTCCTGTCACTGTGGAACCAGAACAAAGCACAAGCAAAGCATTGAACTGAACAAACTTTCCTTGGATTGCTCCTGGGGGGGGTTCAATTATTGCAATTCAATTATTTCAATTCTTGCTTTGCCATATTCTGTCATTTTGGTGCTTTCCCCCATTTGGGATTGAAATAGTCTCCTAAGAGTATGCAAAAAAATATAAAATATAAAAAATAAAATATTAAAAAAAATTGTCTAGTAAAAAAACTGAAATGAAGGTATTTGGTATGAATGGATTTGGATTTTCCAGGTGCTCTTAGAACAAGAATGTGAAGTTTTGTGCTAAATCCCAGTTAGATAACCAGAGATGCTGCAAGAGAGAAAATAATGTATTTTAAATAATAAGAGCAGGGAATAGTCACAGTCAGGGTCTTCAGGTTTACTTCCCCCTGGATCCTCCTGATTTTTGGATTTGCTGTAAACTGAGCCCAAATTCAGTCCAGGAGGAGCAGTGACCTCAAATTCCCTGGGAAGGAATAAAATCCAAATCCAGAGGAGGTGTTCCTGCTCTAAAACCTTCTCCTGCTGTTCTTTCTTTGTGCCATCAGTTTAATTCTAAACTTGAACCCACAGCAGAGGCACAAAGGGAGAAAAATTTCCATTCTCACAAAGGTGGAGCTTTTGCTGGGCTGGGTTTGGGTCCCACCCAAAGGTTTAATCACAAATAACAGGCCTAGAACTAAACCTGGAGAAACTAAAATCTGGTTTTAAGCCATGGCACAAAACCTGGAGAAAATAAAAGTTGTTTTTAAGCCATGGCACTAAACCTGGAGAAACTAAAAGTTGTTTTTAAACCCTGCTGGGGAGAAGATTTCTGCTGTAGAATCAGGAAATTCTTATGCTCAAAGTGGGGATTTTCACCACATGCAAATTGATATTTAGCCCTGTCAGCTTCCTAGACCCAAATGATTTCTGCATTATTTTGACTTGGAGGAGCAAGAACCAATTCCTCTGAGCCAGGGAGCAGAGATGTGAATTCCTTTGCCAAGGAGACTGAAAGTGGAGTTCTTTGCTTTTCTCTCCTCCATAGCAATCTGCATTTGCAGGAGCTTGCTCTGCTCTGAGCTGGGTCAGGGTTGGATGCTGTGAGATGTGCATGTGTTCTGGGAGTCTGCACACAAAAGCCACATTCCCCCTTTTGGAGGATTTAATGAACCAGAAATCATCATATTTCACCAGGATATCAGGATATTTTTTTCACTTTATATGGTAGCTACTTAACTTTATATGGAATAAATCAATATGTTATATTTCAGGATTTTTTTAATCTATATGGTAGCTGGAATAAATCAATCAATATTTCAGGGTATTTTTTAAACTTTATATAGTAGCTGGAATAAATCAATGTGTTATATTTCAGGATATATTTTTAACTCTGTATGGTAGCTGGAATAAATCAATGTGTTATATTTCAGGATATATTTTTAACTCTATATGGTAGCTGGAATAAATCATTGTATTCCTAGCAGGGTGTGGCTCTAACAAGTCCTGCTGGTGTGGTGTTGATGTCCAGCAGCTTTTGGGATGAAGGGAGAGAGAGGAAAGATGCAAGTGGGGCTCTCACTGGGCCCTGCAGGTGTGGGGGTGAATTCCTGAAATTTCTAAATTTCATTTAGAAAACTCACTCTCTGCATCACTGCAGTCTTCAATTTTCAATCTTCAATTTTCAATTTTTAATTTCCAATTTTTAATTTTCCCAAATCCCCATGTGGATGAGTTGTCTTTCCAAACTAAAGCAAAGGGAGGGTAACAATAATTTTGATTATTTTCATCTATTAAAAGAATGTTAATCAGGAGATGATGATAAAAGATTTCATAAAATATAGTCATTTTCAAGATTTCATAAAAGATACTAATTTTCAAGATTTCATAGTAGACACTGCTCTGCCTCTATAAAAGCTTCCTTTATAAAAGCTTCAGTTTGTTGGTGTGCTGGCCAGGGATGCTCAGGGACAAATTGTGAACTTGTGAACTTGTGAACTTGTGTGATGGGGAGGAGATGATCCCTGCCAAAGCCTGAGGTGTTTGCTGCCCTGGAGGAGGGAATGTGGCTTTTGTGGCACTGCCTGTGCTGGCCCTGCATGCTGAGCCCTGCCTGGGGCCAGGACAATCTGGGTGTTTCTCAGCCTGGTGTGACTCAGTGATGCTGGGCTGGGTCCTGTCCCCACTGTGGGACCCTGCTGGGAGCAGGACCCAGCCCTGCAGTGAAAACAGCCCTGTTTGAATGTGGGGAATGGCTGGAGGGGCCACTGCCTCCCAAAACCTCCCAAAACCTCCTCAAATCTCTTAAAAACCCTTTAAAACCCCTTAAAACCTCCTAAAACCTCTTAAATTCACACCTGGGAAAATTCCATCCAGGAGCCTCTTTGTCACAGAGAGTCTGAGCCCTTCTCCCTTTGGGCAATTAAAACTACATTAAAGAATTATTTTAATTAAGAACAAACAGAGTCTGAGCCCCTCTCCTTTTGGGCAGTTAAAAGGGCATTAAAAAATTGTTATATTGAAGAGCAAACAGAGTCTGAGCCCCTCTCCTTTTGGGCAATGAAAACAACATTAAAAATTGTTTTATTGAAGAATAAACAGTCTGAACCCCTCTCCTTTTGGGTCACTAAAATGGCATTAAAAATTTGTTTTGTTGAAGACCAGACTCTGAGCCCCTCTCCTTTTGGGCAGTTAAAATGGCATTAAAAATTGTTTCATTGAAGAGCAAACAGGGTCTGAGCCCCTCTCCTTTTGGACAATTAAAATTACATTAAATAATTATTTTATGAAGAAAAAACAGACTCTGAGCCCCTCTGCTTTTGGACAATTAAAACACCATTAAATAATTACTTTATTGAAGAACAGACTCTGAGCCCCTCTCCTTTTGGGCAATTAAAATTACATCAAAAAATTGTTATATTGAAGAACAGAATTTGAGCCCCTCTCCTTTTGGCCAATTAAAATGGCATTAAAAAATTGTTACACATAAGAAAGAATCTGAGCCCCTCGCCTTTTGGACAATTAAAATTGCATTAAATAATTATTTTATTGAAGAACAAACAGAGTCTGAGCCCCTTTCCTTTTGGGATGTTAAAATGGCATTAAAAAATTGTTATATTGAAGAGCAAACAGAGTCTGAGCCCCTCTCCTTTTGGACAATTAAAATTACATTAAATCATTATTTTATTGAAGAACAAACGGACTCTGAGCAGTTAAAATGGCATTAAAAAACTGTTATATTGAAGAACAAACAGACTCTGAGCCCCTGCTTTCTTTTGAAAGCAGAGCTTCCCCAGGTGGCTTTGAAGCAGAATTTGGAATTCATTCAGTGGCCTGCTCCCCTGTTCCCCCCCAAAAAAACAGCTGTACTGATGCTCGCTGTCTCCTGCCTCGTGTTTTATACTGAAACTTTTTCCCACCCCTTCCAACACAGGTGGTTGTCAATGCCTTGGTTGGCGCTATCCCTTCCATTATGAATGTCTTGTTGGTCTGCCTTATCTTCTGGCTGATTTTCAGCATTATGGGGGTTAACCTGTTTGCCGGGAAATATCATTACTGCTTTAATGAAACAGCAGAGCATCGCTTTGAGATAGAGATTGTTAACAACAAGACCGACTGCGAAGCTCTGATGCCTCCCAACTCCACGGAGATCCGGTGGAAGAACGTGAAAATTAACTTTGACAACGTTGGGGCAGGATATCTGGCTCTTCTGCAAGTTGTGAGTTTGGGGTTTTTGCAGCTCTGGGGGTGGGGAGCACAAAATGCTCTGATTTTTTTGGGTGCTCAGAGTTTTGGGGTTTCTGGGCTAACCCTCAAGAAAACTTTAGGAGAAGGCTTTACAAAAATTGAGTGGTGGAATTGCTGGTGGGTGGTTTGAATAGAAATGTGTAATAGCACGTGGTGAAGGATTTGGAATTTGACATTTGGAGCTGAAATAAATTTGGCATTTGGGGCAGGAATTAATCTGGCATTTGGGGCTGGAATGAATTTGGCATTTGGGGCAGGAATGAATTTGCCATTGGGGCTGGAATGAATTTGCCAATTGGAGCTGGAATAAATTTGGCATTTTGGGCAGGAATTAATTTGCCATTGGGATTTGGAATGGATTTGTCATTTGGGGCTGGAGTGAATTTGTCATTTGGGTTTGGAATGAATTTGGCATTTGGGTTTGGAATAAATTAGGCATTTGGGGCAGAATTAATTTGACATTTGGGTTTGGAGTGAATTTGACATTTAGGGCTGGAATAAATTTGGCATTAGAGGCAGGAATGAATTTGGCATTTGGGTTTGGAATGAATTTGCCATTTGGGCAAAAATGAATTTGCCATTTTGGGCAGGAATTAATTTGTCAATTGGGCTGGAATGAATTTGGCATTTGGGGCTGGAATAAATTTGCCATTTTTTATTTCTTCTCTTTCCTAACCTTTGACTCTCCCAGCACAGCAAGATCTGTCCACTTTTCCCTTGGCCTGGTTGAACCTCCTGAGGTTCCCATGAGCTTGATTTCTGTAATTTAAATGAAATGATAAACATTTAAATAATATTTAAGTTCTTTACACAGGGCTGTCAGGAGTGCCTTGGCAGAGCTGGCACAATTCTGTTATTTTTGTATTTTGGGTGAATTCTGTCTCTGTGGTTTTTTTTTGCCAGGCTACATTCAAGGGCTGGATGGACATCATGTATGCAGCTGTAGATTCCAGAAAGGTAACATGCAAAAAATCCACAAACTCCCTGCCCTTATTCCCATCTGCTCTTTTCCTTTGGTAAAATCAAGAGTAGAATTGTGCTTTTAACATGTATTTCATGCTGGGATTGTTTCCTTTGATAAGTTAAAAGATGCTGAAGAAAATCCCAAAAAAGCAGATTATTCTGGTTGTGTTTTTTTGTTCTATCCCAACTGGAGTAGAAACACAGTGAAGGAAAGAATACAATAAATAGATTTAATAAATAGAATAAATTATGGGGAGGAATTAGCCAGAAGAATTTTGAATTTTATGTCTGTGTGGAAGTGTGAGCATTACTGTGAATCCAGCTGTGGGATTCTGTCTGGGTTGGAGTTCATTCCTCAGGCACTTCACATGCAAATACCATAACTTTTGATTTTTTTCCCAATTCTATTTTCTTGGTTTTATATGAAACATAAAATTTATATTTTAAAAATTTATATTTATATTTCAAAAATTTATATTTTAAAAATTTTTATTTTAAAAATTTTTATTTTTAAATGGATTTTCTTGTCCTGCAAGAATGCAAGCTTGAAACATATATGACTGTACCAGGAAAATGTAAAAATATTGTTTTTAAATTTTTTTGGTCCTGCACCTTCAAAAGGAACAATTTGGAAACACAACCAATCTCACAATCTCATTTTGCCTGTATTTTTGATGCCTTTGA
Source organism: Muscicapa striata striata (assembly GCA_030060385.1). Lineage (NCBI taxonomy): Eukaryota > Metazoa > Chordata > Aves > Passeriformes > Muscicapidae > Muscicapa > Muscicapa striata. Next base: position 76,562 of record JAREIS010000409.1, on the reverse strand, counting down.
AATGTCATTTATTGCTCTTCTTCTCTTCCTTTCCAGCAAGAAGAGCAACCCAAGTATGAGGACAACATTTACATGTACATTTATTTTGTTATCTTCATCATCTTCGGGTCCTTTTTCACCCTGAACTTGTTCATTGGTGTCATCATCGACAACTTCAACCAACAAAAGAAAAAGATAAGTGATCTGGGTTTGCTGCTGGGCTTCTCTGCAAAATAAAATCATTTGGGGGCACAAAACTTCCTTTTTTAGGAGGTAAATATTTAAATATTTAAATATTTTAAGCCAGGTTCAATATTTTCCCTGTTCTACATTTTTATGCATTTTGGGGTTTTTTAATGCCTTGACTAAAATATAGATTTGATAAACATTAAATATTTTCCCTAGACTCCATTTTCATGCATTTTGGTTTTTTTTTAATGCCTTGACTAACATACAGATTGGATAAACATTAAACATTTTCCCTAGACTCCATTTTTTTTTTTTTTTATGCCATGACTAAAATACAGATTGGATTGGATAAACATTAAATATTTTCCCTATTCTACATTTTCATGCATTTTGGGGTTTTTAAATGCCTTTTCTAAAATCTAGACTGGATAAACATTAAACATTTTCCTTAGACTCCATTTTCATGCATTTTGGGGATTTTTTTATGCCTTGACTAAAATATAGATTAAATACACATTAAATATTTTCCCTATTCTACATTTTCATGCATTTTGGTTTTTTTTTAATGCCTTGACTAAAATATAGATTGGATAAACATTAAATATTTTCCCTAGACTGCATTTTCATGCATTTTGGTTTTTTTAATGCCTTGACTAAAATATAGATTGGATAAACATTAAAACAAAAGGCAAAAAGTGATTTTTAAAGAAAGATGAGTGGGAATTGGTGTGAATTATTTCTGTCTGAAATAGCTGCCACCAGCCTGAGCTGGGCTTTGCTCCTTTTCCTCTCTGGTCTTTGGTTTTAACCAGTTTTCCTTTTTTGCCCCTTTACTTTGGAGGTCAAGATATTTTCATGACAGAAGAACAAAAGAAGTATTATAATGCCATGAAAAAACTGGGCTCAAAGAAGCCTCAAAAACCCATTCCCAGACCTCTGGTGAGTACATTGGAGGGAGCTCAGGTGTCACCTGCAAAGGGTTCAAACCATAAAAATAAAAATGAAAATGAAAATAAAAATGGAAATAAAAATAAAAATAAAACCAAAAAACCCCAAAACAATAAAAATAGAAATAGAAATAAAAGTATATAAGTATATATATATAATATATATTATTATATTATTATTAAATTATACATAAATATATTTATATGTTTATATATAAATATATAAATATATAAATATATGGAAGTTGTGCTGCTAGGAGGGGTGTAGTAACATATTGGGATAAATATAAATATAAATATAAATTATAAATATAAATATAAATTATAAATATAAAATATAAATATAAAATATAAATATAATTAAGAGGAAGCTGTGCTGTTAGGAGGAGTGTGGTAGCACATTGGGATATAATAAAATATAAAATATAAAATATAAAATATAAAATACAAAATATAAAATATAAAATATAAAATATAAAATATAAAATATAAAATATAATTAAGAGGAAGTTGTGCTGTCAGGAGCAGTGTGGTAGAACTTTGGGATATAATTAATGGCATTTTCCTCCCTTTGCCCTAACCAGACTGGCTTGTGGATGGGATTTGCCTGGAAAACTTCATTTAATACTGATAAAACTACAAATTCAATAGTGACAAAACTAAAAATTCAATAGTGACAAAACTACGAATTCAGTAGTGACAAAACTAAAAATTCAATTCTGATAAAACTACAAATTCAGTACTGACTAAACTACAAATTCAATACTGAAGAAACTACAAATTCAATACTGACTAAACCACATCCTCATCCCTCTTCTCACCAATGGTGAAAGAATTTATTGATTAATGTTTAAAAAAAAACCTGTGAGGATGCTGAAGCCTGGCCAGAGAATCTGTGTGGATCCCTGGAATCCCCAAGGCCAGGCTGGACAGTCTGGGGGGTGGATTGGGGTAATTTTAATGACATTTCCTGTCACTGTGCGAGGGTCTCTTTAGGCGTGAGACCTCCTCAGAAGGGACATGCAGGTGGTTTGGGATTCAGGGTTTTCCTGAAGTCGCCAGCAAGAAACTGCTTGAGAGGATCTTCTGCTGTTTCAAGGCTGTTTATTTTATCTATCTATAGAGTGTCCCAGCCAGGCTGACACAGGTCTGCTCTACAAAGCGACCATGACAAAAGTGCTGCCTGGGAGAGGCAGGACCTATCTTTTGTACTCTAATCTATGTCTTTGGTATTTACAATCACTTTCCAATACCATGCAGTCTTATTGCAGTCCAGTTCTCTCCCCATCTAACCCGTGGTTCCCAGAATGCAAACCCAACATGGATGACATGAAGGAGAAGGAGGAACAAGCCCAACACACCCCAAATCCTCCATCTTGACCATGTGGCTCTTAATGTAAACAATCCAAAAACCTACTTATTCTACATTCTAATACTCTAATTTATACTCTACTTATTTTTGTGACTTGTAATTCTTCCTGCAATGTTGGCAGATTTTCCCAAGGGGTTAAATTCAGCCCCTGAGACACCTGGGTCTCATTCCGGGGTGTCTGAGAGGCCTGCCAGGGGGGTTTTGAGACCCCCAGGGAAGCCAGGGGAACACCCTGGACTCCCACATTTCCAATCCAAACCATTCCACACTCACCCACTTTCTGTCCCCAACCCCGCTCCTTGTTGTGCAGAACCGCATCCAGGGCGCCGTGTTCGACTTCGTCACGCAGCAAGCCTTCGACATCGTCATCATGATGCTCATCTGCCTCAACATGGTGACCATGATGGTGGAGACAGACACGCAGAGCAAGCAGATGGAGGACATCCTCTACTGGATCAACTTCGTCTTCGTCATCTTCTTCACGTGCGAGTGCGTGCTCAAGATGTTCGCCCTGCGCCATTATTATTTCACCGTCGGCTGGAACATCTTCGACTTCGTGGTGGTGATTCTGTCCATCGTGGGTGAGTGTGGCACCAGCCTGGGTCTGCAGAGCCAGCCTGGGTTGGGGTTTGTAGGGTTAAAACATTTCCCTGGTTTGGTGTTTATAGGATTAAAATGTCCTGGGTTGGTGTTTGTGGGGGTAAAACATTTCCCTGGTTTGGTGTTTGTAGGGTTAAAACCTTGTCCTGGTTTGGAGGATGGCTCTGCTGAGAAAGGCAGGAGCTTCTCTTTGAAATGGAGAATGAAAACCCCTCCCTCAAAATTATTATAATTTTGAAATTAAGGGGCAAAGATGTGGGAATAGGAATAACAGTTCTTTACTAGGAAAATTAAAATAGAAATGCAGTATTACAAAGAACAATCCCAAAACACTGCCAGAGTCAGAATCCAAGCTGACACCCGTCAGTCAGTCAGGGTGTTGGCACAGTTCCATTCCATGGTGGCTGCATCCTCCTGCAGTGGCAGATGTGGCTCAGCTGGAGCAGTGCTCCTGGAGAAGGGGCAGTTTCCTCTGAAGGTGCAGGGATGATGTGGAAAGGTCTGGCTTTCCTCTGGAATCCAGTGGCAAAGGCTGCTCTGCTGTTCCAAATCTCAGTTTTTATCTGGGTAGGAAATGTTTGGCTCCTCCCCTGGCTGGAGCATCTCCCATGGGATGATGTAATTTTATCAGCCATGCCCTGGGACTCAATGGCCATGAACAGGAGATATCTCCTGGAGGGAGGCTGGGCTGTGGGAAAGATAAAGATGATTGCCCCAGCTGGTTTAAAGCTGGCCCGTTAGCAGGAGATATCTGCCACAGAGATAAGGATCATTCCCCCACCCGGTTAACAGATGGTGATATAATACAAACTTTTGGTCAATCCTGCATTGCAGCCTAAAACAAACATGTTCTTGTCCATGGTGGGTACCAGGACTTCAAGGTTCTCTTTGAGCTTTGGGAAGAGACCGTGGCAGAAATTTGCCTGATTCCCCTTCCCTCTGTTCTGAAATTCCTTTCCAGTTGTGTGGAGTAAATCATAATTGCTCTCTCTGTGTTTCACTCACTTCATCAGAATATTTTAATGCTCAGTAACTCCTGAAAATTGCCCTGCGGGGCTTCCTGCCACAGCACAACTTGTTTGCAGTTTGTTTGAGTGTTAAATCCGTGTTTCCTCCAACAGGTTTGAGGATTTTAGCATCTAATCTGAACAAAAAACAAAAAAAAAAACAACTCACGAAGCTTTTAGTGGTGTCTACACCCATTCCGTGGGGAACCCTCTGGGGGAAGAACTTTTCCCTGATGTCCCAACTAACTCTCCCGGGACATGGCTCCAGCCATTCCCTTGTGTCCTGTCCCTGTCACAGGGAGCAGAGATCAGAGCTGCCCCTTGGGAGGATTCACCTCCCTGAACACAACACCTCTGGGTCCCAAAATCCCTTTAAAAACCCAACCCTGTGCCCCATCCCTCCCCAGGCTGCAGCCCCCTGCACCTCCCCTGTCCCACTGGTTTCCTCTCTCCCCCAGGGATGTTCCTGGCTGAGATCATTGAGAAGCATTGTGGTTAACACCCGGTGTTTATTTCTGATGTTGGGGTTTTTTTGTGTTTTCTTTTGTTTTTGAGAAAGATCAGCCTGGGAAAGATCTAAGTTGAAGTTGAGAAAAGTTAACACTCTGGGAAAAAAACAGATTAGGTTTTTCCACGAGCTTTTAGTAGTGTCTACACCCATTCCTGGGGGAACCCTCTGGGAGGAGAACTTTTCCCTGATCTCCCTCTCCTGGCACAGCTCCAGCCATTCTTGGGGAGCCTGGGCAGTGCCTGAACCCTCTGAGGGAAGAACTTTTCCCTGATCACCCTCCCCTGGCACAGCTCCAGCCCTTCCCTTGTGTCACGCCACAGGTAGGAGAGATCAGAGCTGCCCCTTGGGAGGATTCACCTGCGTGAACATGAAATCTCTTGGTTCCAAAATCCCTCTAAAAACCCAACCCTGTGCCCCATCCCTGCCCAGGCTGCAGCCCCCTGCACGTCCCCTGTCCCACTGGTTTCCTCTCACCCCCAGGGATGTTCCTGGCTGAGATCATTGAGAAGTATTTCGTGTCGCCCACGCTGTTCCGGGTGATCCGCCTGGCTCGCATCGGCCGCATCCTGCGCCTCATCAAGGGCGCCAAGGGCATCCGCACGCTGCTCTTTGCCTTAATGATGTCCCTGCCCGCCCTCTTCAACATTGGCCTCCTGCTCTTCCTGGTCATGTTCATCTTCTCCATTTTTGGCATGTCCAACTTTGCCTACGTCAAGCACGAGGCCGGCATCGACGACATGTTCAACTTCGAGACTTTTGGCAACAGCATGATCTGCCTGTTCCAGATCACCACGTCGGCGGGCTGGGACGGGCTCCTGCTGCCCATCCTGAACCGGCCCCCAGACTGCGACCTGGACAAGGAGCACCCGGGCAGCGGCTTCAAGGGCGACTGCGGCAACCCTTCGGTGGGGATCTTCTTCTTCGTCAGCTACATCATCATCTCCTTCCTCATCGTGGTCAACATGTACATCGCCATCATCCTGGAGAACTTCAGCGTGGCCACGGAGGAGAGCGCCGACCCGCTGAGCGAGGACGACTTTGAGACGTTCTACGAGATCTGGGAGAAGTTCGACCCCGACGCCACGCAGTTCATCGAGTACAGCAAGCTGGCGGATTTTGCCGACGCCTTGGAGCACCCGCTGCGCGTCCCCAAAGCCCAACACCATCGAACTCATCGCCATGGACCTGCCCATGGTGAGCGGCGACAGGATCCACTGCCTGGACATCCTGTTCGCCTTCACCAAGCGCGTGCTGGGGGACAGCGGCGAGCTGGATATCCTGAGGCAGCAGATGGAGGAGAGGTTCGTGGCTTCCAACCCTTCCAAAGTGTCTTACGAGCCCATCACCACCACGCTGCGGCGCAAGCAGGAGGAGGTGTCGGCGGTGCTGATCCAGAGGGCGTACCGGGCTCGCCTGGCGCGCCGCGGCTTCAGCAGGGCCGCCCACACCAAACTGGAGAACGGGGCAGCAAACAGGGAGAAAAAGTCAGGAACCCCCTCCACGGCCTCCCTGCCCTCCTACGACAGCGTCACCAAACCCGAGAAGGAGAAACAGCAGCGGGCGGAGGAGGGGAGGAGGGAAAGAAAGAGACAAAAACAGGAACACAAGTGTTGAGACACACACAAACACACACACACACAAAAAAAAAAATTTAAAAAAATAGTAGAATTGTACCAATTAAAATACTTGCAAGCGAAAAAAAAACCCAAAAAGATTGTTTACAAACTTTCCTGAAATATATCAATACAGAAGAGCTGTGGAGACACTTACCTGAAGATCTTATACCAAACATAGTCTGCTTACTGTGTGACAGCGTTGCATCTAAAGCAGTGACCTTCCACCTGTTTAAAGGACCCTGCAAACAAACATTTAAACACACAAAAAAAAAAAAAAAAAAAGGATTTTCTATTGTTTGGGCAGGTGGATACTGCATGTTCCACATCAGTCAATGCAACTTAGGACAAACAAGCAAAATAAACACACACACACACACACACAGAAACAAAACCCGCTGCTGGGATTCATTTATTTTCCAAAGCAGCCCCAAATGGATTTTATTTTCCCATTTTGTTGATTATTCTCAGAGGAAAACCCAGAAGTCACAATGGTAATGGGTTTGTTCATGCAAAATTAGATTTACATTTAGTTAAGCAGCAACAACAACAAAAAAAAAAACAGGGGAAAAAAAATTGAAAAATAGTTAAAACAAGTAGAACAAAAAAAAAAAAAAAAAAATTAAACAAAGCACCCATTAAGCCCACTGAGTTATCATAGTTTATTTGAGATTTTTGATTTGCATTCTGTTTTCTCCATGGGCTTTACTTGGTTTGGGAGATGGGGCAATCGGGTACCTTCAGCCTGGAGCCAGCTCAGGCTGATCCCCCCCCCAAAAAAACCAAAAAAATCCAAAAAGTGCTCGTTCAATAGAAGCGAATTTTGCATGATGGCATGACCAGGGACCATGCATGAGGAACCACAACCAGGGGACACCACTCACCTGTCCCACAGGTGTGTTAAGCCATAAATTCGAGGCACTCCACTGAGTCCTGCACCTGTATTGGGAGAGAAACTTTAGTGATGCTCCTGCCCACCACCAGTCCCAGTTCAGAGAAAATCTGCCATAAACCTGCCAGTAGAAGAAAAAAAAAATCCCAAAAAACTCCCAATATAACTCTGAAACCACAAAAAAAACCCCCAACAAGCAGGTGAATGAATTGTGTGTGTCTGTTTAACAACTTTGACTTTCTTTTCCATACAGCCATGGTTGGTTTTTTTTTTTTTTTTTTTTTGCACACTGAAACAGAACAAAATTCAAAAATGCTGCTCTGGACCTCGCCAAAGGGGAGAGGATAAATCTGGGAATGGCTTTGTTATCCATGTCACTGTAAATCCAAAACCTAGGGCTTCAACCAGCCAAGCAAGGTCAGTTGTATCCTGCAATATTTAGCATTAATATGAATTCTTGTTCAGCCTCCATCCTGCAGTGTGGACACTTCTTTTGGTAGAGATGAATGGTAAAAAAACAAAAAGGAAAGCAAAAAACAAAAAGCAGCACGTTCCCTCTGCTGGTTGGAATTTGGGGAGCTCACCCAGCAATGCTGGGTGCGGGGCTGGGAGGGGGTGCAGAGCTGGGCCTGGGGGTGCAGCAGGAGGAATTTTGGGGGTGCAGAGCTGGACCTGGGGGTGCTGGGGGTGCAGCAGGAAGGGATTTGGGAGTGCAGCAGGAGGAATTTTGGGGGTGCAGAGCTGTATGAGGGTTTTGGGGTGCAGCCAGGAGGGGTTTTGGGGTGCAGAGCTGGATCAGGGGTTTTGGGGTGCAGAGCTGGCTCTGGGCTGGCCTCAACTGCAGCAGAAGGAGCAGCACGAGTTCTGATCCCCAAATCCGGCCTGGGTGTCCCAAATTCCACCCTGGGGTGTCCCAGCTCCATCCTGGGGTGTCCCCAAATCCAGCCTGGAGTGTCCCCAAATCTATCCTGGCGTGTCCCCAGTTCTGTCCTGGGGTGTGCCCAGCTCTATTCTCCACCCTGGGGTGTCCCAGCTCCAGGATTCCACCTTGGGGTGTCCCCAAATTCACCCTGGGGTGTCCCAGCTCCACCTTGGGGTGTCCCCAATTTCAGGATTCCACCTTGGGGTGTCCCAAATCCATCCTGGGGTGTCCCCAAATACACTTTGGGGTGTCTCCTGCTCCAGGATTCCATCCTGGGTGTCCCCAGCTCCATCCTCCACCTTGGGGTGTCCCCAATTCCACCCTGGGCTGTCCCAGCCCCTTCTCAGGCCAGTCCCTCCCATCCTGGGGTGTCCCCACTCCATCCTGGGCTGTCCCAAATCCACCCTGGGCTGTCCCTTCACAACCAGGGTGGTGGCACCAACAAGGAGAATCCAAATTTCACTGCAGGGGTGACATTAAAAAAACAGCCCCAAACTAACAGGAAAAAAAAAACACCAAAAAAACCCAAGACACCAGAGCTTGATGAGAGGATGGATCTCAGTTTGCATAATCCCATAAAAGCCAGAAAAACCACAGGAATCACCTAAAATAACCCAAAGCCAAGCAGGAAGGCATCCAGCAGCCATCTGCCCCCATTGCTCTAGGATGGGATGTATCATAAAAAAAAATAATTGCAAAGAAACAAACAAAAAATATAAAATTACATACATATGTACAGGCTACGTTGTAAACAGCACAAAAAAAAAAAAAAAAGGAAAAAATAGCTGAAAAGTGTGGTTGAACTTTTTAAGAGAATATTATAAATACTGTAATATATCATTTTATTTTATTGGCATGCCTTTTTGTAAATACAAAGAACTACAAAAATTATAGAATGGCTTCTGGCTTATGCCATTGTCCATGGTTATTTTTATTTTTTTAAGATTTTTTCTGTTGTCCTTAGATTTTAGATAGCCAGGAAATATCCCCCAAAGAAAAGAAAAGAAAAAAAAATACAACAACAACAAAAAATTCCAAACTAAAACCCAATCCCCTTCCAAACAGCTTTGAACAAAAGCTTTATTGCAAGTGATATTTGCAGCAGCAGAAATGTTTATTTTTAGGTTCCAATGTGCAATAAGTTGACCACTTCTATGCAAGATTTGGCTGAAATTTAAATTGTTCTTAGGCTGGGCTGAGTCTTGGTGCGTTGGCATTTGTGCTGGCAACTCATGAAGCTGCTCCATGACTTGAAAATAATAAAAAAAAAAAGTCCCTTCAAACTCTGGATATATATTATTTTTTTAAGGTTTCATTCATGTGGGACACAAGGTTCCTGAGCAGGAAGGGGAAGGATGTTGGTTGGAGTTGGTTTTTCTGCTCAAAAAAATGTTCAAGGGGTGTTAGGGTTTTTTTTTTTTTTTTTTAATTTATTTTTTGGTTTTTTTTCCCCAGATGTTTCTCCCCTCAGGGTCTTCACTGGGTGAAGCCAAAGTTGGAGGAAATTTTGGGCAAAAAAGTCTCAGGGACCTTCGTGTCCAAAATCCCCAAATCCCAGCAGGGAATTCCCGTTCTGGATTTGGGGTTTTGGGAGCCAGGTAAAGGGGGTTGGTTTTAGGGAATGAAACCAAAATTCACAACCACAAAATTCCCTTCCCTCCCCCACCTCCAAAATCTCCCTTTTGGGTTAATTTGGGACTCCCAAAGTGCATTTATGAAATGCCAGTCCAAGCTGCTTTATTCACTTCCCTCTTCATCTTTTCTTAAAATATAGAAGCCAACATTGAAAAAAAAAAAATAAAATAAATAAATTCAGGTAACCCCATGGTCTGTAGAGGCCACACCTGAGTTTGAGTGATTTTTCTGCTGCAAAAATAAAATTTTAAAAAAACAAAACAAAACCAAGCTGTAAAAGCTCAATAGTGAAGATTAGTGTATTAGAAATTGCATGGTGGCTCATACCGGTCTTACCCAACATGATTAACAATTAATAAAAGCCAAAAGAAAATTAAATAAAAGTTACCCTTTTCACTGTACAAGGGAAGGTTGTCTTGGTGTCCCAGTTCTTTCCCTGGTTGGTTTCTCACTCCTCCTCCCCCTGGGTGCTTCCTCCAGAGTTTCAGGGAGGTTTTGTGGAGCAGGGTGAGGTGCAGGAGAGGTTTGGGAAGATTTTTGGTGTTTGGGGTTTGTGGGTTTGGGGCTGCTTGGGGCTCCCTTGGTCAGGCAGGTGGGGACCCCCAAAATGTGGGGATCCCCAAAATGGGAGGCCCAGGCAGAGGGGGACCCCCAAAATGTGGGGACCCCCAAAATGGGGGGCCCAGGCAGGTGGGGACCCCCAAAATGTGGGGACCCCCAAAATGGGGGGCCCAGGCAGAGGGGGATGCTCGGTGCTGGCTCTGCTCTGGCAGGGGAGGAGGATGATGATGATGATGATGATGATGATGATGATGATGATGATGTGTGATGGCTCAGCCTGTAACTGCTCACCCTGCAGCCCCTCACCTGGGACCCCTAATCCTGGGACCCCTCATCCTGTAACCCTTCATCCTATACCCCCTAATCCTGTAACCCCTGATCCTGTAACCCCTAATCCTGTAACTCCTCACCTTTAATTCCTCATCCTATAACCCCTAATCCTTCAACGCCTCATCCTATAACCCCTAATCCTCTGATCCCTAATCCTGTGACCCCTCACCTGTAATTCCTCATCCTGTCACCCTTCATTCTGTAACCCCCCCATCCTATAACCCCTCATTTTATAGTCCCTAATCCTGTAACCCCTCATTCTGTAACCTCTCATTCTGTAATTCCTCACCTGTAACCCCCATCCTATAGCCCTTCATCCTGTAACCCTAATCCTGTAGCCCCTCACCTTTAATTCCTCATCCTGTAACCCTTCGTCTCATAACCCTTCACCTTTAACCCCTAATCCTGTAACACCTCATCCTATAGTCCCTCATCCTGTAACTTCTCACCTGCAACTCCTGTCCTTTAACCCCTCATCCTATAACCTTTCACCTTTAACCCCTCATCTGTAATTCCTCATCCCATAACCCTTCATCCTATAGTCCTTCATCCTATAACCCTTCATCCTGTAACTCCCCACCTGTAATTCCTCCCCTGGAACCCCCTCATCCTATAACCTTTCACCTTTAACCCCTCATCTGTAACCCTTTATCCCTTATCCCCCCATCCTATAACCCCTAATCCTGTAACCCTTCACCCGTAACCTCTCATCCTATGGTCTCTCATCCTATAACTCTTTGCTTTTAACCCCTCATCCTGTAACCCCTCACCTCTAATTCCTCATCCCATAACCCTTCATCCTATAACCTTTAATCCTGTAACTTCTCACCTGTAACTCCTCATTCTATAACACTTTATCCCCTAATCCTGTAACTCCTCACCGGTAATTCCTCACCTGTAACCCCCCATCCTATAGCCCTTCATCCCATAACTCCTCACCTTTAGCCCCTCACCCTGTAACCCCTAACCCCTCACCTCTAATTCCTATAACCCATAGGAATCCTATAACCCTTCATCCTATTACATCTGGTCCTGTAACTTTTCACCTTTAACCCCTAATCCTATAACCCTTCATCCTTTAACCCCTCACCTGTTATCCCCCATCCTTTAACCCCCCATCCTATAACCTTTCACCTTTAACTCCTCACCTGTAATTCCTCATCCCATAACCCTTCATCCTATAGTCCTTCATCCTATAACCCTTCATCCTGTAGCTTCTCACCTCTAATTCCTCACCTATAACCCTTCATCCTTTAACTCTTCATCCTTTAACCCTTAATCCTGTAACCCCCCATCCTTTAACCCTCCATCCCATAACCCTTCATCCTATAACCCTTAATCCTGTAACTTCTCACCTTTAACCCCTCACCTACAACCCCTAATCCTATAGCCCCCTCACCTGTAAACCCTCATCCCTCACCCTGCAGACCCCACCACTTCCACTAAAAACCCCCCAAAAAGGACCCAAACCCCTCCTGAGTCCTTCCCTGGGGGATTTGGGGGGCAGCAGCTTCGTGCTGGGGGGGGGCTCTGGGGGCTCCTGCTGCTCCCCCAGTGCTCCCAGTGCCCCCAGTTCCTCCCCTTCCCTTGTGGGGTCTGTGGGGTCCCCCTGCAGTGACAGGTGAGGTGCAGGAGAGGTTTTGGAAGATTTTTGGTGTTTGGGTCTGTGGGGTTGGAGCCTGCTCGGGGCTCCCTTTGCTCAGGCAGGTGGGGACCCCCAGAATGTGGGGCCCAGGCAGAGGGGGATGCTCGGTGCTGGCTCTGCTCTGGCAGGGGATGAGGATGATGATGAAGTGGGGCTGGGACCCCTCAGCTGCCCCCCAAATTGGGGCTGGGACCCCTCAGCTGAGCTGGGCACCCAAGGCAGGATTTAACCCTGAACGTCCCAGGCATCACCTCGGAATTGTTTTATATTTCAGTTTTTGTCACCTGGGGAATTCCTTTGCACAAGGAACACAACTGTGAGTTTTGGTTGAACGAACAAAGGAGGGTTTTGCTGCTGGGTTGAGGCAAAGCCCGAGCGCGGTGGAGCCGCCCTGCCCCTCCCAGCGCCACCCCCGCTGGTCGCACTGGTTTAACTGGGAGTGGGGATGGACATTCCCAGTTCCCAATCCCAGTTCCCATTCCCAGTCCCCATTCCCAGTTCCCATTCCCAGTCCCCAATCCCAGTTCCCATTCCCAGTCCCCATTCCCAGTCCCCATTCCCAGTCCCCATTCCCAGTTCCCAGTCCCAGTTCCCAATCCCAGTTCCCATTCCCAGTCCCCATTCCCAGTCCCCATTGCCCAGTTCCCATTGCCCAGTTCCCATTGCCCAGTTCCCATTGCCCAGTTCCCATTCCCAGTTCCCAGTCCCAGTCCCCATTCCCAGTTCCCATTACCAGTTCCCATTCCCAGTTCCCATTCCCAGTTCCCATTCCCAGTTCCCATTCCCAGTTCCTGGCTCTGTAAACATTCCCTACCTCACAGGGGTGTTGTGAGGCTCGGTTCGTGCTGCAGGAAGATCTCAGGGCAGGGGGGACCCCAAAAACCTGAGGCAGCCCCGCCCACTCCGCCCAGCCGTGTCCAGCCGTGTCCAGCTGTGCCCAGCTGTGTCTGGCTGTGCCCAGCCGTGTCCAGCTGTGTCCAGCTGTGCCCAGCCATGTCCAGCTGTGTCCAGCTGTGTCCAGCCGTGTCCAGCTGTGTCCAGCTGTGTCCAGCCGTGTCCAGCTGTGCCCAGCTGTGCCTGGCTGTGCCCAGCTGTGCCCAGGCCAGGGCCAGGGCCAGTTCTCTCCTCTGACACCTGCCCAGATGTTGGCCCAGCTGTGGTTTTGTCTCTGTTCTGTTCTGAGGAGGAGGATGAGGATGGAGCTGGGGGAGGGTGGAGGAAGGCGCCGGCAGTTCCATGGCTGAACTTTGGAGTTCCTTTGTACTGTAACATCTTTTTACTTTGGAATTTGCAATAAAGAGGTTCCGTCCATCTTGTTTTAACAACTTCTCCTGCCTGCCCTGTGCCTCTGTTCCCCAAAATCCTCAGCTCGGACAGGGCAGGACTCAGGAGGTGGAGTCCGAAATTTGGGTGTCCAACCCCAGCCCTGTGCCCTGAAGGACAATCCAGGAATTATTTTGGGGGGTGGGAATTTTGAATTTTAAAATTTAATTTTAATTTTTAAATTTCATTTTAATTTATATTTAATTTAATTTTTATTCAATTTTATTTTTTATTTAATTTAATTTTTATTTAATTTTATTTTAAAATTTAATTTATTTTTTATTTAATTTAAATTTTTATTTAAATTTTTATTTAATTTATTTTTATTTAATTTCATTTTTATTTAATTTAATTTTAAATTTATTTAATTTCTATTTAATTTTATTTTTAATTTAATTTATTTTTAATTTAATTTATTTTTAATTTAATTTATTTTTAATTTAATTTATTTTTATTTAATTTTATTTAATAATTTTATTCAATAATTTTTTTAAAAGAATTTCATTTAATTTATTTTTATTTAATTTTATTTATTTATTAAAATTTAATTTAATTTTTGAACTTTAACATTTAAATTTTAAAAGTGGTAACAAAAGCTTTGTTTCACTTACCTGAGTGGCTCCAACCACATCCTCAATATCCCAGCTTAATTCACCTTTCCAATACCTTTTAAATTAAAATAAATCTTAAATTCACCTTTTAATCCTTTTAAAGTATTTAACACTGAAAATGTTGCAAATCCAGCAATTCAACGTCACCCTGTTCTGCCACCACCCTCCTTCCCTTCCTTCTCCAGGGCTCTCAGGCTTGGATTGATGCAAATGTGAATTCCTTAATTCAAAAATCAGGTTTAATTCTAATTAGGCCATTTTTCATATGATTTTTGGGGATTTTTGCTTTTCTCTGCACAAATTTTACTGAGGGATTTTACTGAGTTCTGAAGGATGAATTTTTTCCAGGATTTTTCCTGATGTTTTTCCCAATAATCCCTGGAAATCTGACAGGTTTGGGGTGTTCCAGTGCAGATTTTAGGACTTTTGGGTCATTTTTCATATGATTTTTGCATTTCTCTGTGCGAATTATGAGGGATTTTTTTTTTTTTTTTTTTTTGGTTCTTGAGGTTGGATTTTTCCTGATGTTTTTCCCAACAATCCCTGGAATTTTGACAGGTTTGGGGTGTTCCAGTGCAGATTTTGGGACATTTTTGGGCCATTTTTCATATGATTTTGGAGGATTTTTGCATTTCTCTGTGCGAATTTTGAGGGATTTTATTGGGTTCTTAAAGCTGAATTTATCCTGGATTTTTCCTGATGGTTTTTTTACCAATAATCCCTGGAATTTGGGGTGTTCCAATGCAAATTCCCCATGCCAAGCAGCGAGGACACGGCCAAAGCAGCTCTGCCCAGCTCCGTCCCCATCCCAGGCAGGGACATCTCCAGAACAGCAGGCTGGTGGTGCTGGTGGCTGGTGGCCACCTGGGCGAGCCAAGGAGAACACACAGAGCCCATTTTTGGGTGTCAATCCCCCCACAGGGGTTTTACTCAGCTCCTTTTCAGGCGCCCAGCAGCCTCCTCCAGTGGCAGCAGTACATCAGCGTGCCCGTCAGCAGCACGGAGCTGAGGAAGGCTCCCAGCATGCCCAGAACCACGGGCCGGACCCAGCCCAGGAGCCCCCGGCTGTACGGCGAGGGTCGGTGCCGCTCGAAGAGCATCTCCCCGGCCAGCGGAGCCCTCCTGGCCCGCGGGCCCGGCGGCTGCAGCTGCGCCGAGCTGAGATGCTGCACGCTCCGGCTGTACCCCTCCACGTTCCTCCGCAGCTCCAGGCTCCGGTCCTGGTTCAGGTTCTTGCCCAGCTCCCGGGCGATGTCAGAGCGCCCGATCTGGCGGAGGGCACGGACCAGGCGGTCCCAGGTTGTCACCTCGCCCGCTGTCAGCAGCCAGAAGCGCAGCGCTTCTGAGCATCCCCGCTGCCCGCGGGAGTTCCTGCGGCGCCGGGCAGGGATGCTCCACCCGGGCTCCGGCAGCTCCGGCAGCTCCAGCTCCTCCTCGGGGCTCTCCAGCTCCGCCTGCAGCTGCCGGCACTCGGAGCTGCCCAGCAGCTCGGCGATCCGGCCCATGGTGTGCCGGCCCACGGTGGCCGCCACGGTGTCATCGCAGTGGCCACGCACGGCCAGCAGGAGCAGGGCGAGGCTCAGCGGGGCCAGCATGGCTCGGGTGGGAGCCTGGTTCGGGTCCAGCCTGGTTGGAGGGAGAGCCTGGTTCCGTTGCCAGCCCGGTTCGGGTGCCAGCCTGGTTCCGTTGACTGCCCGGGTTCGGTTGCTACCCTGGTTCTATTGCCAGCCTGGTTCGAGTGCCAGTCTGGTTCCGTTGCCAGCCCCGTTCAGGTGAGAGCCTGGTTCGGGTCCCAGCCCTGTTCGGTTGCCACGCTGGCTCACTTGCCAGCCCGGTTTGGGTCCCAGTCCGGTTCGGTCCCAGCTCGGTTCTGCTCTCCGGGTGTCCCGGGCCCGTGGAACCCCCCTGACCTCACAGAGCTGCTCCCGGGGCCGCTCCTGCCCTGAGCACGGAACGGATTTGGGCCACAGCGCCACGTCCGAGCGAGCCCAAACCGTGACGTTTGTTAGTCTGTCCAGCCACGACAGCCTTTGCTTCCCAAATTCCAAATATCCCAAATCCCGAATCCGAAATCCCAAAAATTCCCAAATCCCAAATCCCGGAGCGTCCTGCCCTTCATCCCCAAAGGCACCGAGCAGAGCTCGAGGGGCTCCGCTCGGGGTCTGGGCGAGGAGCCCGCGGCCAGCCAGAGCCCCGGAGGTGGCCACCAGGTGGCGACAGAGCCCAGAGTCGGAGGTGAGCCCCGGAGGTGGCCACGGAGCCCCTGAGGTGCCACCAGTGCTGTTCCTGTGGCCGGGGCGGTTACAAACCGAGAATTCCCCTGAATCTCCCCAAAGATCTCTCTGGGGAAGCTGCGGGCAACAAACGGGGAGCAGCCGAGCTGGAGGATGATGAGGATGAGGATGAGGATGAGGATGAGAATTGGAAATGTTCTGAGTTTGGGGAAAGGAGCGTCCCTGTTACCCCTCCCTGCAACCAGGGGTTTGTAACCACCAGCACAAAGCACCTTCTATCCGATTAACTGCTTTAAAAACCATTAAATAAAATGTAAATAAAATTAATTAAATAAAATTAAATAAAATTAAATAAAATTAAAATTAAATAAAAAGGCACCCCTGGGCATCTCAAGGTGAAAGAAATTGGGGAACAGCCCCCAGGAGGTGCAAACCCCCGCAGGTTGTGGGACACAAGCCACGGCTGGTAGCCCAGAGCCACATTTGGTAGCCCAGAGCTACAGTCGGTAGCCCAGAGCCACGGCTGGTAGCCCAGTTCCTGCTGGAGCTCAGATTTGTGCTGGTGGTGCCCAGGTGAACCCTGGTGTGAGCTGGAACTGGGACAGAGATACTGGAACTGAGATGGAGGGACTGGAACTGGTGGTCCCAGGGGTTTGGGGTCGAGGTGATCCCATTAGATTTGGGCCACCCCAGATTTTGGGGCCAGGATGGTCCCACCCCAACTTTTGGGGCCATGGTGATCTCACCCCAGATTTTGGGGCCATGGTGATGTCACCCCAGTTTTTGGGGTCATGGTGATCCCACCCCAGTTTTTGGGGCCATGATGGTCCCAGCCCAGTTTTTGGGGCCATGATGGTCCCAGCCCAGCCCCACACCCCCCCACCGCCCCAGGAGGGGCTCAGTGGCCACCACAGCCCCGAGCTGGCCCCACTGGGCACCCCCAGCCCCAGCGAGCCCCCGGGCAGGGCCGGGGGGGCTCCCCCAGTAAAGCCCAGCCCAGCTCTGCCTTTAACAGCCCCGGTGATAAACCCGGGTTTATTGGAAACACATGGGGGATTTATGGGGACATCAAAGAGGGGAGGGGGTGACACAGCACAGCCCACACGGGGCAGGAGGAATCTCTGCTCCTGCGGCCGGGGGGGCTCCGGGACCCCCAATAAAGGGGGGGCACCGCAGGCCCTTCATTGCCTCCCCGGGGGAGACAAAACAAAACAGGAGCACAGGTAAAGGTGAGAAACGGGGATTTGAGGAGGGGGCTGCAGCCTGAGAGGGGCAGAAGGGGTCAGGGAGATGTGACTTTCCCCAAACCTTTCCAGGCAGGAGGGGACAGCCCTGGGGGCAGGAGCTGTGACTGTCCCCAAATCACTCCGGGCAGGAGGGGACACGGGAGGGGGCACAGGAGGGGACAGAGAGCCCTGGACGTCCCCAGACCATTCCAGTCCCTCACTGGGAAATATCCCAGCAGGGCGGGGATAACTGGGAATTCTCGCACTGGGGGCTGCAGGACGGGGCAGTGCCAGGAGAGCCTGGGGAGCAGCTCTTGGGGTCCTGGCAGGGCAGTGCCAGCTCTGAGTCCCCATTTTGGGGTCCTGGCAGGGCAGTGCCAGCTCCGGTTTCCCGTTTTGGGTCCTGGCAGGGCAGTGGTTTCCTGGCCGAGGGCTGAACCAGCGCTCCCAGGCTGCAGAGCCTCGTGCTCGTTGACCTTCCAAACCCTGCGCTGATATTTCACCAAATCCAATCAGGCCCGGGGGCTGCGGGGGAGGGGGCAGGGGGGGATTCCCTGCGGGTCCCGCAGCTCCTGTGAGAGAAAAACACCCCAAAAACCCCAGAACTGAACCCCCATCCCCAGATCCCCCTCAAGACACCCCTGCAACTGAACCCTCACCCTCAAATCCCATTTTTCCCAACCCCAGCTCCCTTCCCAAATCCTGTTTTCCCCATTCCCAGCTCTGCCTCAGAATTCCCAAATCCCATTTCCCCATTCCCTATCCCATTCCCAAATCCCATTTTCCCATTCCCAGCATTCCCAAATCCCATTTTCCCCAATCTCAGCTCTATCTCAGAATTCCCAAATCCCATTTCCCCATTCCCTGACCCCATTCCCAAATCCCATTTCCCCAGTCAGATCCTGGGGGTGTCCCCTGGCCCAGCTGAGCCCGTTCCCATCCCCCATCCATGATCCCAGCCAGGCTCCATCCCCGGCTCAGGGTGGGCACAGCATCATCATCATCATCATCATCTTCTTCATCATCACCATCATCATCATCATCGTCTTCATCGTCCTCCTTATCATCACCATCATCATCCTCAACATCCTCATCATCATCACCCCGTGCTCATTCCCTGCTCGATCCCATGGCCAGACATTTCTTTAAATAATTTCTTTCAATTTTTCATTTGAATTTATTTAAATTAAATTAATTATTTAAACCGGACATTTAGCCAGGGAATAAAAAGGAGTTTGTTTGTATTATAAATAAAGCCCTGAGAAATGGAAATAAAAGTGAGTTTGGAGGAGCAAACTTGGGGTAAATTATTTCATTAGCAGAAGCTGTAATTGGGAGATTAACCCCCAATGTGCAAACGGACCAAAATTATAAAAATATGAAAACTCGTGACCCATTTTCGGGGGGAGGTTTGTCTGCCTGAAATGCACCTGAAGGCCCTTCAATAAATATAAACGATAAATAGATATAAATATTAAAATAAATAATCAAAATTAAAATATTGAAAATAATATAAATTTAAATAATAAAATATAAATATTAAAATAAATAATCAAAATTAAAATATTAAAATAACAACAATATAATTATTAAAATAAAAATTAAATAAAAATATAAATTATAAATAAATAATCTGCTTTTAATTTTAATTTTAATTTTAATTTTAAATTTTATCTGCCCCAATAAAAGTATCAGAGGGAGGTGTCACCCCTCCATGAACCAGCAGCGAACATCACATGTCCCTGCCCTGGGATTATCAAATTTTCCTGTTAAAACCCAGCGCGAGCTGAGGAATTCCGGCTCCCCTGTGGGAGAGGAGCAAGCACCGAGTTCGTGAGGAGAAAGTGTCAGCCCGGATTTCTGCTGATGGCTCCTAGCGCTGATCAAACGCAGCCATAATTAACGGGTTGGGGCTCTTGATTAGGAGCTGATTTTTGGGAGGAATCGTGGGGAGTGATTAGTGAAAATAAATTGCGTGACCCCGCGGTTCCCATCCAGCTTTTCTGGGTTAATGAGGTGAGGTGGAATTCTCGGAGCAGAATAGAAATCCGGGTTAATAAAAGGAAACCAGAAGCAGAGAAAATGTGATTTTAGAGGCGATTTTATGGCTCTCAGGGGTTAGGGCCATTGGATCCGGGTTTGGGGACAGCCAAAACCCAAATCCTGCGGTTCTGGGAGGTTCTGGCTCTGCAGTCCCGGTTCTGGTTCTGGTTCAGGGCTCAGGGATATTGGGGTGCAGGGCACAGGGATATCGGGGTTCAGGGGTCAGGGTCAGGGATATTTGGGTTCAGGGATCAGGGATATCGGGGCGCAGGGTCAAGGTTGTTGGGGTTCAGGGGTCAGGTTGATGTGGTTCAGGAGTCGGGGATTTTGGGGTGCAGGGTCAGGGGGGTCAGAGGTCTCTTCCACTCCAGCCCTGCCCATCCCTGCCCATCCCCCATGCCCATCCCTGCCCATCCCATCCCATCCCATCCCATCCCATCCCATCCCATCCCATCCCATCCCATCCCATCCCATCCCATCCCATCCCATCCCATCCCATCCCATCCCATCCCATCCCATCCCATCCCATCCCATCCCATCCCATCCCATCCCATCCCATCCCATCCCATCCCATCCCATCCCTGCCCAGCTCTCCCCAGCTCTGTCCGGAGCTCAGCGCTCCCCGCTCCCGCCCCGCTCCTCTCTCGTCTCTCCGCTCTCGGCTCCGCTCCGCCCCGCAGCACCTCGGGGCGGTCGGGGGCGGGGGCGGTGGTCGAGAGGTGGTCCGGGGGCGGGGGTAGGCGGGGGCAGCCCCAGCCCAGGCCCCGGCCGCGGCCCGGCCCCGGCCCCGGCCCCAGCCCCAGCCCGGCCCCAGCCCGGCCCCAGCCCCAGGGCCGCCGCGCCCGCCCGCATTGTCCGGGCGGCAGCGCAGGATGCGGCGCCCGGCTCGGCCTCCCGGGCTGCGCTGAGGGCCCCCGCCGGCATGAGGAGGTGAGTGCGGGGCCGGGAGCATCCCCCGAGCCGCCCGGGGCTGGATCCCGCCCGGAGAAAGCGGCCGGGGCTGGGGAGGGGTCCGGGAGGGAGCGGGGCAGCCCCGGGGGTCCCTCCCTTCTCAGCGCCCGGGGGGCGCGGGGGGCTCGGTGACAGAGCCCCGGTCGGGGGAGCCTGAGCTAATCCTGATCCTGATCCTAACCCGGGCTGAAACCCTGAGAGGGCACACAGTGCGATTGTCCATCCACCCATCCACCCATCCATCCCCATCCACCCATCCATCCATCCATCCACCCATCCACCCATCCACCCATCCATCCATCCACCCATCCATCCATCCATCCATCCATCCATCCATCCATCCATCCATCCATCCATCCCTCCCTCCCTCCATCCCTCCCTGCCTCCCTCCCTCCGCACACGAACAATGCCGCTCCCGCAGCCGCTCCCGCACGTCAAGCGCACGCCGGAGCGCTCGCCTTCAAAACACTCGTGGCATTCAGGAGCTGCTGCTGGTTTTTAAATAGAAATTTTGCCTGAAAGCTGCCTTTTTCTTTTTTTTTTTTTTTTTTTAATTTTTCTTTTCTTTTTGGGAAGCGGGTATTTTTCTCTCAAGGGAAAAGAAGAGGATCAGGAAGGGTTAAAAATCACTTCATGCTGTGTATTCCAGCATAAATTCTCCTGCGTTTGGAGGCGCCATGTGCTGGCTCACGTCATTCCCAGCTTTACTCCGGGATCACAAAAATTAACATTATCGCTGAATGGCTCCTGGTTTTGTGCCAGATTTCAGGAAATTGGGGCAGAATTGGGTGTTTGGTGAGAACGTGCTCCCCCCGCAGGGTGCTGGGCTCTCGAATGGATTTCCCGGTGGGAATTGAGGAGGTTTCTCCCTTCCAGCCTTTCCCATGCGGGTGCTCTGTTTGCTCTCGAGGTGACTCTGAATTAAACATTTCGGTGGGGGCTGAGGCCTGGCAGTTGTTTATCGCGTTAAACATTTGTTTTAGCTCTCTCCAACAGAAGTGTGTTGACATTTTCTCTTGGGGGACTGCCGGGATAATGAATGGCACGTACTGTTTTGTGCTCCTTGCAAAGCCACGGGATCCTGCAATAACATAAACAGCCAGGGCTGGATCCACCCCAGAGCCGGGAGGAACGGGCTCAGAGTTTACATCCATTCCGAGTTATTCGATTAGGAAAATATCCCTGGTGATATTATTATTGATATTAGTAGAAATACGGATATATTTATTTTATTGCCGCGGTTTCGCTGCGTGTTTTGGCCGGAGGGATTTTGTGGGGGAGGGGAAGGAGAGACCCGGGTGGGATTTTGAGGCGCAGGGGGGGAGCAGCAACAATTCCCGGAGTGGGGAATGGGGGAGCAGCCAGCGGTGTCTGTGCTCGTTCCTCTGTGCAGGGAAGGGGGAGCAGCTCTGGCTGTCCCTGCTCGGAATTCCTGGATCTGGGAAGGATTTTGTCCTCACTCAGCTCAGAATTCCTGGATCAGGAAAGGGTTTTGTGCTTCACAGCTTGGAATTCCTGAACTAGGGAAGGATTTTGTACTCACCCAGCTTTCCCCACTCAGAATTCCTGGAGTAGGGAAGGGTTTTGTTCTTTCCAGCTGGAAATTCCTGGATCAGGGAAGATCAGGAAAGGGTTTTGTGTTCCCCAGCTCAAAATTCCTGGATCAGGAAAGGGTTTTCTGTTCTCCAGCTAGAAATTCCTGGAGCAGGGAAGTGTTTTGCACTCACTCAGATGGAAATTCCTGGAACAAGGAAGAATTTTGTACTCACCCAGCTCTCCCCTCTCACAATTCCTGGAGCAGAGAAAGGTTTTGTGCTTTCCAGCTCAGAATTCCTGGATCAGGGAAAATCAGGGAAGGATTTTGTGCTCCCCAGCTTGGAATTCCTGGAGCAGGGAAGGATTTTGTGCTTTTCAGCTCAAAATTCCTGGATGAAGGAAGGGTTTTGTGTTCCCCAGCTCTTCCAGCTCCAAATTCCTGAATCAGGGAATGATTTTATACTCACGCAGCTCTCCCCACTCAGAATTCCTGGAGCAGGGATGACCAGGGAAGGGTTTTGTCCTGCCCAGCTCAGAATTCCTGGAGCAGGGAAGGGTTTTGAAAAGGGTTTTCTCTCCCTGCTCACAATTCCTGGAGCAGGGGAAAATCAGGGAAGGGTTTTGTGTTGCCCAGCTCAGAATTTCTGGAGCAGGGAAGTATTTTGTACTCACCCAGCTCTCCCCTCTCACAATTCCTGGAGCAGGGAAGATCAGGGAAGGGTTTTGTGCTGCCCAGCTCGGAATTCCTGGAGCAGGGAAGGTTCTGTGGCCGCCTTTGTTCTCGCCGAGCCCCCGCTGCATTCTTCCCTTTTGCCATTATCATTTTGGTTAAACAGAGCGGCGCGTTGTGAACCATATGGATCATGTTAACAATTGCTTATCTGGAGCCGGTGTTTTCTCCTCTCTCCCCCCTCCCCTCTCTCCCTCCTTCCCTTTCCCAGCCTTTTTTCCCCTCCCGAGGGCTGGGCTGGGCCTTTAAAAACATCTTGGCTTTGGGGGATGTGGTCCTGTAACCCAAACCTTCACTGGGTCCTGTCAAAGCTCATTAAATTCCAGGGGAAAACGCAGAATAAAGAGAAATCTCCAGAGAGGTTTTCCCTGGATGCTGTGGAATATGGGAGGCAGTTGTTGAGGGACCCAGGGCAGGGATGAGCTTCCACCTGCTGCACCCTTTGCTTTATTTCATAGCTGGGGGCTGATGTTGATTTTTTTGTGCTTTTCTGTGATTTTTTCATACTGACTGAGCCAGGCAGGGGCTGTGGTTTTCCCAAATCTCTGCTCCCAGATCCAAATCAAAGCACCTGGAGAAGCTGGCTCAGAGTTTCAAGCCCTCATCCAACCTCCACTCCCACAGGAGGAGAAAATCCTGAAAGTTGTTTGTTTTTTGGGTGGTGAAATCCATCCTCAGGCCATGAGGGCAGCCAAGGGATCTCTTCATTCATTTTGCATCCTCCGCGTTGAGCAGATATTCCTGAGGGTGGGAATTCCACACACAACCAAACATTTTCTTCCTTCTCTCTTTTCTTTTCTGATGGTTTGGGCTTCCTGCACCTCAGTTTGCATCTGGAGGGAGATGGGAGATGTAGGGAAGGAGAAATCCCCCAGCCCAGCATTCCTGGGGAAATTCCCGAGGGGAATTTCCCATTTCACACACCTGGTGACCCTTGAGTGATGCTGACCCCGTTTCTGCCTCTGCAAACTTCTCCTTTTTGAGCTCCAGAGGTTCCAGGGCTGGAGGGAATTTGGCCATTCCACAGAGCTGTCCAGAAACTCCTTTCCCATCCCACCACAGCTGAAATTCTGCAGGAATTTTCATTCTCCTCCTCTCTGCTCTGCTCCTGTAGACAGCTCCGGTGCTGGCCAGGATGGATCCTGGTCTGGACATTTTTTAGCAAAAAAAAAAAAAAAAAAAAGTTTTCCTTCATTTTTGGGCATGGAGGGTGCTGCTGGTAGCTCATGTAACCCATAACTGGTGGTGCCAGAGGTGTCACCCAGTTCCAAAGGGAGTTTCTGGGGCTGAATCTCAGGAATCTGAAGCAGGAAAGTTCCCTTTGCTTTTCTAATGGAACTGATTTCCTGCAGGAATTTCCTTCCTGGAATTTTCCTAAATCCCGGCAAAGTTCCCATTGCTGCCTCAGCAGCCAAACAGGGAATCAACAAATCCTCCCCAGAGCCAGCCATGGCAATTCCCAGTTCTGAAAATCAATTTATCCCTGGCAAAGTTTGGTGTTTGTTGATTGGTTTGCTCATGCCCTGGGGGGATTCTCCCCTTTCCTTCTCCCTGCTGCAGAGTCCTGAGTGGGATCCTGGATCTTTTTGTGCTCCAGGAATCCCATCCTTGGTGTGCAGAGGATGCTCAAAGGAAAGCAGGAGCTGGCAATCAGCTCCAGCTCTCTGCAGCAAAGTTGAATTTCCTGTGTGATAAGTGTCTTGTGAAGCAAAATTGAATTTTTTTCCTGTGTGATTAATATCTTGTGCAGCAAAGTTGATTTTTTTCTGTGTGACGAGTGTCCTGTGCAGCAAAGTTGATTTTTGTGTGATGAGGATCCCGTGCAGCAAAGTTGAATTTCCTGTGTGATGAGGATCTTGTGCAGCAAAACTGAATTTCCTGTGTGATGAGGATTTTGTGCAGCAAAACTGAATTTTCTGTGTAATGAGGATTTTGTGCAGCAAAGTTGATTTTTTTCTGTGTTATGAGTATCCTGTAAAGCAAAGTTAATTTTTCTGTGTGATGAGGGTGCTGTAAAACCTCTCCTGGTCTTGTGTGCCAGCATTAATGTCAGTTAAATTTTCCCATGGCCAGGGCAATTCCCCAGCCCAGGGCCTGCCTGGCTCCTTTATCACAGCCCCAGATCTTTATGGGGGCTCTGATAAAGGCACCGAGGCCTCGGGAGGGAGCTGGGGGTGCCAGGGAGGGATTCTGCTCCTGCTGCTTCCTCCTGAGCTCGGCTCCAGCAGGGAAAAAGCAAATTTATTTAATGACAGCCATGCAAATGAGGGCTGGGTTGGGGTGATGGCCTGGGGCCCTTCCCTGGGCTGGATTTTGGGGTGTCCCCCCCGACAGGAATCTGGGGTGTCCTCCCTAGATAGGCTGCTGGAATCTGCTCCTTGGGATGCTGGGGTGTCTCTCTGGACCTGGATTTTGGGGGTGTCACCTGGATTTTGGGATGTCCTCCCTGAACCTGGATTTTGGGGTGTCTCCCCCTGATAGGAATTTGGAGGTGTCTCCCTGGACCTGGATTTTGGGGTGTCCTCCCCGAGTGGAATGTCTGAGTGCCCACCCTGGGCAAGATGTTAACCCCTTATGCCCAGGGTGGGGTGCTGGGGTGTCTTCCCTGGGTTGAGATGTGGAGATTTCCCTTCTGGATGGAAATTTGGAGGTTTTCTCCCTGGATGGGATGCTGAGATTTCCCTCCTGAATGGAAATTTGGAGGTTTTCTCCCTGGTCAGGATGTTGAGATTTCCCCCCAGGCTCCTCCCCAGTGATGCTGGCACTGCCTCATCTGTGCTACCCAGGCAATGTTTTCCCTCCAGAGAGAAAACAGCCAGTTTGTTTTTCTTTTTCTTATTCCTTTTTTTTTTTTAATTTTTAAAAATTTTTTTTAAAATTTTTTTTTTTTTTTTTTTTTTTTTTCCCCAAGAAAGTGCAAACAAACATCAGGACAAACTTTACCCACTTTACCACTTTAACCCACACTTGTCCTGCCTACAAAAACCCAGCTGAGTGAGGAGTCTGTCCCTGCCCTGCCACACAGAAATCTCATATTTTTATAATTTTGGTCCATTTGCACATTGGGGGTTAATCTTCCAATTACAGCTTCAGCTAATGAAATAATTTACCCCAAGTTTACTCCTCCAAACTCACTTTTATTTCCATTTCCCAGCACCTGAGGCAGTGAGGTGTCCTTGATTCCCAGCCTGGGGAGGAATTGTTGTGTCTGCCTGAACTGGGGATGGAATTTGGGGTTATAAACTGAATAACTGGGTTATAAATAAATTAATAATATAAAATCCTGAAACCTGGGGAGGAATTGTTGTGTCTGTCCAAACTGGGGAGGCAGCAGCAACTCTGGGAATGGAGTTTGGGGTTATAAACTGAAAAATTGCAGGGTTATAAATACTGAAATAAATAAATAAATAAATAAATAAATAAATAAATATATATATATATATATGGAAAATATATATAAATGGAAAATATTGAAATAGAAATGAAAAA
The DNA here is from genome assembly GCA_030060385.1 of Muscicapa striata striata. Taxonomy (NCBI): domain Eukaryota; kingdom Metazoa; phylum Chordata; class Aves; order Passeriformes; family Muscicapidae; genus Muscicapa; species Muscicapa striata. Next base: position 50,216 of record JAREIS010000409.1, on the reverse strand, counting down.
TATATGAAATAGAAATGAAAAATATTGGAAATAGAAATGAAAAACATTGGAAATATGAATGAAAAATATAGGAAATAGAAATTAAAACTATAGGAAATAGAAATGAAAGATATGGGAAATACAAATGAAAACCCTATGAAATAGAAATGAAAAACATAAAATCCCAAAGCCCGAGGCATCACACCTCGCCCGTTTCCCAGAGAGCAGCAGAACCTTTGTGTGCAGCTCCCATCGGAGGCTTCTCCCTCCTTTTCTGAAGTCTGGGCCGAGCACTTGACTCTGCTCAGGAGGGGATAATGGGGGGGTAATTGATGGAGAGGCCGCAGGAACTGGGCAATTAAAGGCCAGGGGTGACAGCGGCCACGCGGGGGGTGACGGAGGGTGAGAGGGCTCGTCCTGCTCATCCCTGCGGGTCACCCAGCGTGGTTTGGGGGGCAGCCAGGGAGGGTTTGGGGTGCAGGAGGTTCTGTTCCCTTGATCTGGAACCTCCAGGTTTGTCCTGCTCATCCCTGCCGGTCACCCAGGATGGTTTTGGGGTGCAGGTTCTGACCCCATCGATCTGGTACCTCCAGGCTCAGCTCCTTCCTCTCATCCCTGAGCTCCAGAGCATCTCCTCCTCCTCCTCCCTGTGAATAAATCCCCCAAAATTCCAGCGTGCTGTTGGGATTTCTCTGTGCAGGGGTGGGGACGGTGGTTCTGAGCCCTGGGGACTCACCCCTGGTGTCACCTCCTGGCTCAGGTGTACCAGAGATGGGAAGCCAGGTACTCAAAATTGACCTTGGGCTGTCCCCACGCTCCTCCTCCTCCTCCTCCTCGTGATGATTTTGTAATGAGTGCCTGCTGAAAAGAGAGGAAGAGGAATTGTTTGTGCTCTAGGGTTAGCTGGAGGAGATGGGAGATGTGCTCCTGGCACCGAATTCTCCCAAAATGCATCCCCCAAATCCATCTCCAAATCCAACCCCAAATCCATCCTTAAAATCCATCCCCCAAATCCATCCCCAAAATCCATCCCCCAAATCCATCCCCAAAATCCATCTGTAACATCCATCCTCAAAATCCCTCCCCAAAATCCATCCCCAAATCATCCCTCAAATCCATCCCCTAAATCCATCCCCAAATCAATCCCCAAATCCCTCCCCAAAATCCCTCCATCCCATCATCCTCGGCCCTGGGTGAGCCCAGAGAAGAAAGGAGCCCAAAAAAAGGGGAACTTCTGGAAAACCCATCAGAGAATGGAGGGCAGGAGGGAGCCTGGGCTGCGCGGGCTGGGTTTGAAAAAGGAATCCGAGAGTCAAAGGCTCGAAGAGAAAACAAAAGGCTCGGGGGGAGAGGCCCCAGCTCGGATTGTGGGGCTGGGATGGAGCCCTGGGATGGGAACGGGATCCTGCGGGGGTGCTGGGGCAGGAGAGCGGGAATGGTGGAAATGAAATGGTGGAAATGAAATGATGGAAGTGATGGAAATGATGGAAATGAATTGATGGAAATGAAATGGTGGAAATGATGGAAATGATGGAAAAGAGCAGGATTGGCTCAGCTCCCTCCAGAGAAGGCTCCGAGGCAGAAAACACAACAGCACTGGGGGGCTGGAGGGGCTGGGAGGCTCCTCAGTATTAGCAATAATTAATATTTATTCTTATATGGGGCTGGGAGGCTCCCCAGTTCCAGCACTGATTAATATTCATTCCTATATGGGGCTGGGAAGTTTCTCAGTTCCAGCATTAATTAATATTTATTCGTGCATGGAGCTGGGAGGCTCCCCAGAACCAGCATTAATTATTATTCATCCATGGATGGAACTGGGAGGTTCCTCAGTTCCAGCATTTAATTAATATTAATTCCTATATCGAGCTGGGCGGTTCCTTCCCCAGTACCAGCACTAATTACAATTAATGATTAATATTAATGAGGACAGGCTGGGATGTCCCCTAGGGTGGGTTGTGACACCCCTGATGGGTTGTGACACTCCTGGAGTCACTGGTGGGTTGTGACACCCCTGGTGTCACGAGTGGAGTGTGAATCTCTCAGTGTCATGGTTGGGTTGTGGAAGGCTCAGGCGAAACACACGCTGGGCTGGAGGCTGGGGACAGGCTCCTCAGATAGAAATTAATACAATACCGGACCTCCGCAGCAGCACACAGGCAGCTAACAGACACTCAGACCAAATCACCAGCAGGAACTGGGGGCGTCAGCATGGGCCACCGGCTCCAGACTCAACAGGAATGCGGAGCCACACGGACACTCACATAGGCACTCACACGGCACTCAAGGAGTAACCTCGACACAGGCAGCTCAGCACAAGGGCACTGCACGGGAAGCTCAGCACACATGGCGCTAGCACGGAGCTCCACACGGGACAGCTCAGCACCAGGGGACACTCAGTGCAGGACTCAGCACACTAGGACACTCAGCACCAGGGGACTGCTCAGTCACGCAGGACAGCTCAGCACCGAGGACACTCAGCACTCCAGGGACACCTGACTAGCAGGGACACTCAGCACACAGGGGACAGCTCAGCACACAGGGACAGCTAGCCCAGGGGACAGGGACAGCTCAGCACAGCAGGGGACAGCAGCTCAGCACACAGGGACAGCTCAGCACACAGGGGACAGCTCAGCACACAGGGACAGCTCAGCACACAGGGGACAGCTCAGCACACAGGGGGACAGCTCAGCACACAGGGGACAGCTCAGCACACAGGGACAGCTCAGCACAGCAGGGACAGCTCAGCACACAGGGGACAGCTCAGCACACAGGGGACAGCTCAGCACACAGGGACAGCTCAGCACAGCAGGGACAGCTCAGCACACAGGGACAGCTCAGCACACAGGGGACAGCTCAGCACAGCACACAGGGACAGCTCAGCACAGCAGGGACAGCTCAGCACACAGGGGACAGCTCAGCACAGCAGGGACAGCTCAGCACACAGGGGGGCAGCTCAGCACAGCAGGGACAGCTCAGCACACAGGGGCCAGCTCAGCACACAGGGGACAGCTCAGCACACAGGGGAGCAGCACAGCAGGGACAGCTCAGCACACAGGGACAGCTCAGCACACAGGGACAGCACAGCACACAGGGACAGCTCAGCACACAGGGACAGCTCAGCACAGCAGGGACAGCTCAGCACACAGGGACAGCTCAGCACAGCAGGGACAGCTCAGCACACAGGGACAGCTCAGCACACAGGGGACAGCTCAGCACACAGGGACAGCTCAGCACAGGGGACAGGGACAGCAGCTCAGCACACAGGGACAGCTCAGCACACAGGGACAGCTCAGCACACAGGGACAGCTCAGCACACAGGGACAGCTCAGCACAGCAGGGGAGCAGCACACAGGGACAGCTCAGCACAGGGACAGCTCAGCACACAGGGGACAGCTCAGCACACAGGGACAGCTCAGCACAGGGGACAGCTCAGCACACAGCAGGGACAGCTCAGCACACAGGGGACAGCTCAGCACACAGGGGACAGCACAGCACACAGGGGGACAGCTCAGCACACAGGGACAGCTCAGCACACAGGGGACACACAGGGGACAGCTCAGCACACAGGGACAGCTCAGCACACAGGGGACAGCTCAGCACACAGGGGACAGCTCAGCACACATGGGGACAGCACAGCACACAGGGACAGCTCAGCACACAGGGGACAGCACAGCACAGCAGGGACAGCTCAGCACACAGGGACAGCTCAGCACACAGGGGACAGCTCAGCACACAGGGGGACAGCACAGCACAGCAGGGGACAGCTCAGCACACAGGGACAGCTCAGCACAGCAGGGACAGCTCAGCACACAGGGACAGCTCAGCACACAGGGGACAGCTCAGCACACAGGGACAGCTCAGCACACAGGGGACAGCTCAGCACACAGGGACAGCCCCGCACAGCAGGGGACAGCTCAGCACACATGGGGACAGCTCAGCACACATGGGGACAGCTCAGCACACAGGGACAGCTCAGCACACAGGGACAGCTCAGCACAGCAGGGACAGCTCAGCACACAGGGGACAGCTCAGCACACAGGGGACAGCTCAGCACACAGCTCAGCAGCACAGGGACAGCTCAGCACACAGGGGACAGCTCAGCACACAGGGGACAGCTCAGCACACAGGGACAGCTCAGCACAGCAGGGACAGCTCAGCACACAGGGGACAGCTCAGCACACAGGGGACAGCTCAGCACACAGGGACAGCTCAGCACACAGGGGACAGCTCAGCACAGCAGGGACAGCTCAGCACACAGGGGGACAGCTCAGCACAGCAGGGACAGCACAGCACACAGGGGACAGCTCAGCACACAGGGACAGCTCAGCACACAGGGGGACAGCTCAGCACACAGGGACAGCTCAGCACACAGGGGACAGCTCAGCACAGCAGGGACAGCTCAGCACACAGGGGACAGCACAGCACACAGGGGGACAGCTCAGCACAGCAGGGACAGCTCAGCACACAGGGACAGCTCAGCACACAGGGGACAGCACAGCACACAGGGACAGCTCAGCACACAGGGGACAGCTCAGCACACAGGGGACAGCTCAGCACACAGGGACAGCACAGCACACAGGGACAGCTCAGCACACAGGGGGACAGCTCAGCACACAGGGACAGCTCAGCACACAGGGGACAGCTCAGCACACAGGGGACAGCTCAGCACAGCAGGGACAGCTCAGCACACAGGGGACAGCTCAGCACACAGGGGACAGCTCAGCACACAGGGACAGCTCAGCACACAGGGACAGCACAGCACACAGGGACAGCTCAGCACACAGGGACAGCTCAGCACACAGGGGGACAGCTCAGCACAGCAGGGGGACAGCTCAGCACAGCAGGGACAGCTCAGCACACAGGGGACAGCCCAGCACTCAGGGGACAGCGGCAAACGGCCGGACAGTGGCGTGGTGGCTGTGGGGATGTGGATGGCCATGGCTGTGAGTGACCACAGCGCTGTGGGTGACCACGGAGCTGTGGATGGACATGGATGTGTGGATGACCATGGAGACGTGGGTGACCCTGCTGGTTTGAATGACTGCGGAGCTGTGAATGACCACAGAGCTGTAAATGACCATGGATGACCATGGATGTCTGGATGACCACGGAGCTGTGAATGACCGCGGAGCTGTGTCTTGGCAGCTCAGCCTGGCTCTGACCAAGCACTGACCAGGCACTGACCAGACCCCCAAGCACTGACCAGGCACTGACCAAGGACTGACCAGGCACTGACCAGACCCCCCCAAGGACAGGGATGCTCCTCAGATGCTCCAAGGATGCTCCTTGGCTGCCCAAGGGATGAGACCGACCTGGATCCGTCCCTCCACGAGCCAGCCCCTCCTCCTGGGGCTCAGGGGAGTTAGGCTATGCTTAAACCCCAGCTTTAGTGCATCCTCAGCCCGGATGTGTTTGCTCTTCTCTCCAAACCCCCTCTTGATCCCCCCGGGGTGCGGGGTGGCCGCAGATGCTGCCTGGGGCTCATTCCAGTGCGATTTGTCTCAGAGTTTTTATGCACCAGCCCCGTGTGCGTGGGGTGAGGGCACGGGACTGAGAACATTTTATTTTATGCACGGTTTATTTTCTGCGCTGTGCTCTCCATCCCCAGCCTGAGGATGCTCCGTCCCGCATCCCAGGGCCCTGAAGGAAGCAAACCCAGGCTGGAGCTTTTCCCAGCGCACCCCATCCCCACGCCGAGCCGTTGGACACCCTCAGCGCCGCGCCCGCTGCAAACCCCCCGAACAAAAGCCCAGTTCAGACTCGCTGCTGAATAGATTAACAAGATTTCCATAATTAGTGCGGGCGGGAACAATGGGATTCTCCCTGCCCAGCCCCCCTGCCCGCCTTTGTCTTGCGCCGGGGATAATGGGCAGCAGCGAGGGTGGGAACCGGCCCGGCCATTTGGTCACTGGACAGTAATTTTCTCACACTGCCAAGGGGAGCATTGAAACATCTGTCCCGCTCCGCCACTCATTCACGTCCCATTTCAGCCCTGACAGCTCCTCCCTGCCCTCCCCCTCCGCGGCTTTGCCACTTTTCCCATGGATTTGGGGTTTTTCTTCTCCCAAACCCATCGTGGTTTGGAGGGTTGGAGCTGCGCCTCTCGTTCTCCCCCCGGCATTTGGCACTGGAGGGGCTGTGCTGTTCTGGGGGGGTTTCCAGCACACCTCTGGCATTGGCCAGCCTGTTCCAGGCTTTTGGAGAGGCAGTTCCATTACCAGACCCAGCTCTAAATGCCATTTTTTAGCTGGTGTTTGAGCAGTGGGGTTTATTGCTCCCTGTCCTCAGAAGACTGGGGATGCTGCTGGGGCCAGGAGTGGCCACAGGACCTCCAAATCCCCGAGCCCAGCCCGACATTTCTGGGGGACGGAGGCGCTGCACAGGGCTCTGCACCCACTGAGCAAGGATGGAAACTCCTGCTGTTTAAATTCCTTAAAAAATTAAAAATATTAAGGAAATCCCATTATCAGCCAAAGGCTGATTTTTCCCTTTGGAGTTTCTGGGTGCCTTTATGCTCCAGGAGCATTCCCTGTGGGTTTTTATCCACCAGGAGCCCTTTGGCAGTGACTGTAAATGTCAGCTCAGCCCACACAGAGCCGCTGTCTGCACCCTCCTTGGGGAGTTTGATACCCAGAGTGGGAGCACAAGCACCCCATAAGTCAATTAAAGCATTAAATAATCTTATTGTGCAGAGTGGCTGAAAGGCAGTGAGGAGTGGGGCCCGAGGTCCCCAAGGATGTGGGGCTGAGGGGCGACGGTGGGGTGGGGACAGGGGACAATGCCACCACCCTGCTGGGGGGCTGACAGTGCTTGGGGGCTGGAGCAGGAGACAGCAGCACTGAGCTCAGCAGGAGGTGCCCGTGGTCAGGGGGGTTTGGGGTGGAGGAATTCCCTCACAGGAGGCGTTGTTGGGCTGGAGTGGACTGGACAATCATGATATGTAACTGGACAGGCATGTGGTGGTCACTGCGGCCAGAGGGACAGCTGGACTCTGGTCTGGTCTGGGTGATGAGATGGAAGCTTGGCCTCCATGATCTCAAAGGTCCTTCCCGACCTCGATGACCCCGTGAATATCCAGAGTGAGGTGTTCACAGTCCAGGGGTGTGCTGGGGTACAGGACAGGGCAGTTTTGGGGATACTCCATGCAGAATTCCTGTTTGGCTGCTCTGACCGTGTTGAGTTTTGGGGATGCTCGCTGTGCTGGGTTTTGGGGACACTCCTCACAGAATTCCAGTTTCACTGCTCTCACTGTGCTGGGTGTTGGGGATGCTCTCACTGTGCTGGGTGTTGGGGATGCTCTCACCGTGCTGGGATTTGGGGACACTCCTCACAGAATTCCTGTTTTGCCACTCTCCCTGTGCTGGGTTTTGGGAATGCTCTCACTGTGCTGGGTTTTGGGGACACTCCTCACAGAATTCCTGTTTCACTGCTCTCACTGTGCTGGGTGTTGGGGATGCTCTCACCGTGCTGGGATTTGGGGACACTCCTCACAGAATTCCTGTTTTGCCACTCTCCCTGTGCTGGGTTTTGGGGATGCTCTCGCTGTGCTGGGTTTTGGGGACACTCCTCACAGAATTCCAGTTTCACTGCTCTCACTGTGCTGGGTTTTGGGTATGCTCTCACTGTGCTGGGTTTTGGGGACACTCCTCACAGAATTCCAGTTTCACTGCTCTCACCGTGCTGCCCTGTCCCCACAGCTCTGTCGAAGATGCACTGGTCACCAGAGCATGCCCAGTCCCTGAACCAGTGGCCGGAACAGCACCTGGACGTCTCCTCCACCACCTCATCCCCAGCCCACAAATCCGAGCTGTACCCCAGCAGCCGCCAGCGCTTCAACTACGCCTGGGCCAACGATGACATCTCGGCTCTCACGGCCTCCAACCTGCTCAAGAGGTACGCCGAGAAGTACTCGGGGGTGCTGGACGCGCCCTACGAGCGCCCCACGCTCGGCGCCTACGGGGACGGCGCCTTCGGCCCCGTGAACGGCCAGAAAGGGGACGGGGAGCCCTGGCCGGGGGCTCACGGCTCGGACGGCGCCTTCCCGCTGGCCCCCATTCACGATGGGCTGGCGGCCACCAAAGCTGCGGTGCCCCCGGCGGGCAGCGGGGCCATCGGGCTGGGCGGCTCCGCGGTGGTGCCGGCCAATCTCAGCGAGCCCGTGTACCCCGGCAATTCCTGCGGGGCCGCTGCTGCGCCGGGGGCGTCTCAGGAGTACCCCTCAGGTTATGGTGGCACCTACTTGCCCTCCGGCTACTGCGCCCAGCCCGCGGCGGCGCTGCCCCCCCCGCACCCGCCCGCCCTGCACAGCTCGGGGCTCCTGCAGCCCCCGCACCCCTCGCCCGCGCTGGTGCCGGGCTACGGCTCCTCGGGGCCCGTCTACAACCACGGCAGCGGCAGCTACGCGCCCCAGCCGGGCTACGGGGCATCCACCCGCCGCACGCCCCGGCCTCCTACCTGCCCTCGGGCATCGCCGCGCCCACCCCCATCCCGGCCCCGCCGCCCTCCGCTCGCCCCGCCTATGGCTATCAGAGCGCGGGGCTGGGCGCGCTGGCCGTGCCGCCGCTGGGCACCGAGGCAGCGGGCACGCTGAAGAGGAAAGCGTTCGACATCGGCGGGGAGGATGAGGGCGAGGGCAGGTACAGGAAATACAGCTACGAGCAGCCAAAGTCTCCCTACGCCCTGCCGGACAGCGGCGAGTGCCGCGGCAACGGCTTCGGCAGCAGCGGCGAGTCCGCCCCGGTGGCCTTCAAAGCCGGGAAGCGGCCAGCGGGAGCCGGGGCTGGCGAGGAACACACGGGCAAGTTCGGCGGGCAGCAGATGAAGGCGGTGGTGTCACCGTCCTACGGCTCCAGGGACGCTGCCCTGCGGCCGGCGGAGCCCTTCGAGAAGTTCAGTCCGCCGCTGGCCAATGGCGAGCGCGCGGCCGAGCCCGGAGCCACGTTCCCGCTGCGCTTGCCGCCCAAAGCTCTGGGGTTCCTGGAGGAGCAGCCCAAGAACGTGGACCCGCTGGTGCTGGAGCTGGTGAACACCAAGGTGGTGGAGCGGGGGCCGCCGGTGCAGTGGTCGGACATCGCCGGGCAGGGGTCGGTGAAGGCGGCCATCGAGGAGGAGCTGCTGTGGCCCATCCTGCGGCCCGGCTCGTGCAGCGGCAGCGGCCACCCGCTGCGGACCCTGCTGCTCTTCGGGCCCCGCGGCACCGGCAAGACGCTGCTGAGCCGCTGCATCTCCACCCAGCTGGGCTCCACGCTGCTGCGGCTCAGCGGCACCACGCTGCTGTCCACCTGGAAGGCCGAAGCCGAGAAGATTCTCCAGACCGTGTTCCTGGTGGCCAACTGCCGCCAGCCCTCCGTGGTGCTCATCACCGAGGCCGAATCCCTGCTGGCGGCGCGGGCGGGCGAGGACGGCGGCCAGCTGGGCAACCTCAAATCGCAGCTCCTCTCCTACCTGGACGACGTGGCCGCCTCGTCGGAGCAGAACGTGGTGGTGATCGGCACCACGGCGCGGCCGGGCAGCATGGACGAGGCGTCGCACCGGCGCTTCGGCACTCGGCTGTACATCGCCTGCCCGACGGCGGCACCCGGTGCCTGGTGCTGCGGCAGGCGCTGGCCCGGCTCAGCTGCAGCCTGAGCGAGCGCGAGCTGGCGGCGCTGGCCCAGCGCACCGAGAGCTTCTCGGTGGCCGAGCTGCTGCGGCTGTGCCAGCTGGCGGGGCTGGGGGCGCGCCGGCGCTGCCGGGACCCCCGGGCCCTACCAGGAGCTGGAGAAGGCGCTGTGCAAAGTCGGTCCCGCCGCGTCCCAGAAGGAGCTGGACTTGTTCCTGGAGTGGGATAAGATGTACGGCACCAGGCACTGACGGGGCTGGGGGCGCGGGGATGGGGGAGCGGGTTTGGGGGGTGGATTGGTGCACGGGGTCTCTGAGTGGGGTCCCATCCCTCTGTGGATTTGGGATCCAGAGGGCTCCGGATCCCACCCTGGATTTGGGTCTCTGAGTGGGGTCGGATCCCTCCATGGTCCAGAGGGGCTCTGGGTCTCTGAGTGGGGTCCCATCCCTCTGTGGATTTGGGGTCTCCAGGAGCTCTGGATCCCTCCATGGATTTGGGGTCGGATCCCTCCATGGATTTGGGGTCCAGAGGGACTCCAGGTCTCTGAGTGGGGTCGGATCCCTCCACGGATTTGGGATTTGCCTTGGTTTGATTTCAGCAGCAGGGAGAGCCTCCAGAGCCCCCAGGACCCCAAGGATGCTGGATCCCAGCCAGGGTCAGGTCCCTCCATGGGTTTGGGGTCAGATCCCTCTGTGGATTTGGGGTCAAATCCCTCTGTGGGTTTGGGGTCAGATCCCTCTGTGGATTTGGGGTCGGATCCCTCTGTGGATTCTGGGTCAGATCCCTCCGTGGATTTGGGGTCGGATCCCTCCCTGGATTTGGGGTCGGATCCCTCCCTGGATTTGGGGTCAGATCCCTCCATGGGTTTGGGGTCGGATCCCTCTGTGGATTTGGGGTCAGATCCCTCCATGGATTTGGGGTCGGATCCCTCTGTGGATTTGGGGTCAGATCCCTCCATGGGTTTGGGGTCGGATCCCTCTGTGGATTTGGGGTCAGATCCCTCCATGGATTTGGGGTCAGATCCCTCTGTGGATTTGGGGTCAGATCCCTCTGTGGATTTGGGGTCAGATCCCTCCATGGATTTGGGGTCAGATCCCTCTGTGGATTTGGGGTCGGATCCCTCCATGGATTTGGGGTCAGATCCCTCTGTGGATTTGGGGTCAGATCCCTCCATGGATTTGGGGTCAGATCCCTCCGTGGATTTGGGGTCAGATCCCTCCATGGATTTGGGGTCAGATCCCTCTGTGGATTTGGGGTCAGATCCCTCTGTGGATTTGGGGTCAGATCCCTCCGTGGATTTGGGGTCAGATCCCTCTGTGGATTTGGGGTCAGATCCCTCCATGGATTTGGGGTCAGTTCTCTCCTCCCAGCCCTGCTGACCTCACCTTTCCCATTTTGGCCCCCCAGGGATTTCCCAGGCTCTGGTTTTTGGGGAGCCTCGCCCACGACTCAGGATAACCTATTTATTATTTCCCCACCCTCCATCCCTGGGGGCACCCCGGGAGATTTTGGCCATCGGGATCCGCCCCAGGCTCAGACCCAGGAGCTCCCCCATCCGCCCAAAAGCTTTATTGTTTTTTTTTTTTTTTTAAAATTAAATTTTAAATTGCTTTTATTATTCCCAACAGAAATACCTCGGGTGTCTTTGGAGCCCCTTCTCACCTTGATCAGGGAAAGGGGGAGACGCCCAAAACCAGGGAATTTCACCCCAAAACAAGAAGGTTGCACCCCAAAACCTGGGGGTTACACCCCAAAACCAGAGGGGTTTTGGAGTAAAATGCTGTAGATTGTTCAATATCCTAGACTTGGGTTTTTATTTTTGTAAGGTCTGTAGTTATTTTTTTGTTCGTCTGTTTGTTGTTTTATTTTTTTCTTTTTAACTACTCAGGAAAAGAATTACCTCAGAAAAACTAAAGAATGTTTTTTTTTAAAACACTTTTTATCTTCTCAGAAAAGGAAAAAAAGGAGAGTTTTTAGAGTTTTCCCACCTGGGACAAAGCTGCCTCCTGCATTTGCTTCCATAGGGGGTGAAGAAAGGAAGAAATAACAGGAAAAAATAAACTTGAAGCTGTTACAAAGATGAAATTTGAATGTATTTCAGGTGCTTTCCACGTATATTATGCCATAATTTTATTTGAAATTTTGTTTTTTTGACATGGTTTATCGTAGGTTTGGTGGAGTTTCGTGTCTTCAGTGGAAAGTTTAGTGCTGTAGCTTGGGAGCTGTTGCTGGCACCACTTTTTGGAGCAGAAAAAAATCATTTCCCTCCCCAAAAAAATAAAAAAAAAACCCAGCAGGGCTGAGCCAGGGGCTTTGCACAGAGCGTGAACCCACAGCCCATTTTGCTTCATTTGCTTCATTTCCCTGTTTAAAAAAAAGCATACTTTTGATTATTTTTGAGTGATTTTGATTACTTTTGAGTAAGTTTTATTATTTTTAGTGCTTTAAGGCCCCCCCCTTAGAGGAGCCCCCCAAGCCTCAGGGAACAGAACCCTCCCAGGGGCTCCCCCAGAGGTGTCTGCCAGGTTTTCCCCTGATTTTCCCCCAGTTTTTCCCAAATTTTTCCCCAATTTTTCCATTTCCCATTGCATCCAGGGCATTACCCTCTCCAAAAAGTGGTGCTGACTTCCTGAAGACTTATTATTAATTATTATTATTATTATTATTATCCTATTTGTACACTCTCTGTAACCATTTCTACCTCATTTTTGCAACATATTGTACATGAAATTATTTAATTCATGTCTTATCGATGTCTGAGACAGACAAGCTCTAGGTCTACCTCAAGAAATGCTGTATTTTAAAAAGAAAAGAAAAAAAAAAGTATTACACAGTATTAAAGAGATTACCTGAATATCTGCTGTTTTTGGGGTGCTGGGGGGGTGGGGGGGGAGGTTGGGCGGGTGCTGGACCCCCAAATTGGGAGGAGGTTCTGGAATATTAAATTTTTAAAATATATTTAAATGTTATTTTGTTGTTGTGAGATAGGATTAAGAGTAAAAATAAGGCAGGTTTAAAATTTAAAAGGGTCTAAAGAAAAATTTTAGTAATAACACAGAGGAAATAAGAAATTTAGGGTAAGATCTTCAGATTTTTTTTTTTTAAACTTACATTTTAAATAATAACATAAAGAGATATTTTAGTTGGTGTTTTTTCATTTAAATAATATTTTAGTTCTTAATTTTTAGTTTTATATTATTTATTATTTTACTTATATACTTTTTATATTATTTATTATTTTTTACATTATTTATTATTTTACACCTATATTATTTATATTATTTTTACATTATTTATTATTTTACATCCATATTATTTATATTATTTATTATTATGTATTTTTTACATTATTTATTATTTTACACCTATATTATTTACACTTTTGACCCAATAACCAAACACGTGTGACCTGCACTGGGGGATTTTCCACCAAACCAAAACCAACCCAAAAACCAAGAAGAAGAAGAAGGAACAAGAAGGAGAAAAGATGAAGAATTTCCATTTTGTTCTGTGCCTATTACCCCATTCTAAACCCCCAAATTTCAAACCCTTCACCATGTGAAATTACACACTTCTATTCTAATTACACCCCTGATTTTAATTCTGTTACTTAAATTTGGAAACTTTCTCCAAGGCCTCAAGTCAAAAGCCGTGGTTTGTTGTTGTTGTTTTTTTTTTTTTTTTTTTTTTGTTTTTTTTTTTTTGTTGTTGTTGTTGTTTTGTTTGCTTTGTTTTTGGTTTTGTTTTTTGTTTTTTTATTTTTTGTTTTTTTGTTTGTTTGTTTGTTTTTTGTTTGTTTGTTGGTTTAGTTTTGTTGGGTTTTTTTTTTTTGTTTTGGTTGGTTTTTTGGGGGTTTGTTTTGTTTTTGTTTTGTTTTTTTGTTTGTTGTTTGTTTGTTTTGTTTTGTTTTGTTTTGTTTTGTTTTGTTTTGTTTTGTTTTGTTTTGTTTTTTGGGGGGGGTCAGAAAGCGCAGAAAGTTCCAAACTCCCAAGTTTCAGGGTTCCAACAAGGAGGGACAATTTTTATCCCAGCTGTTCAGGGGAGGTCAAACCTCTGGAGCAGATAAAAAATTCTCCAGGATGATGGTGGGAAATGCTTGGGTGGGATTTGGGTGGGCTCAGGTCACTCAACCTGGGATGGACACAGAGCCTGTCCTGGGACCTGGGATGGACACAGAGTCTGTCCTGGGATGGACACAGAGCCTGTCCTGGGGATGGACACAGAGCCTGTCCTGGGGATGGACACAGAGCCTATCCTGGGGATGGACACAGAGCCTGTCCTGGGGATGGACACAGAGCCTATCCTGGGGATGGACACAGAGCCTGTCCTGGGGATGGACACAGAGCCTATCCTGGGGATGGACACAGAGCCTGTCCTGGGGATGGACACAGAGCCTGTCCTGGGGATGGACACAGAGCCTATCCTGGGGATGGACACAGAGCCTGTCCTGGGGATGGACACAGAGCCTGTCCTGGGGATGGACACAGAGCCTATCCTGGGGATGGACACAGAGCCTGTCCTGGGGATGGACACAGAGCCTATCCTGGGGATGGACACAGAGCCTGTCCTGGGATGGACACAGCCCCAGTCCCGTGTCCTGGGATGGACACAGCCCCAGTCCCGTGTTTTGGGGATGGACACAGCCCCAGTCCCGTGTCCTGGGATGGACACAGCCCCAGTCCCGTGTCCTGGGATGGACACGGCCCCAGTCCCGTGTCCTGGGATGGACACAGCCCCAGTCCCGTGTCCTGGGATGGACACAGCCCCAGTCCCGTGTCCTGGGGATGGACACAGCCCCAGTCCCGTGTTTTGGGGATGGACACAGCCCCAGTCTCGTGTTTTGGGGATGGACACAGCCCCAGTCCCGTGTCCTGGGGATGGACACAGCCCCAGTCTCGTGTTTTGGGGATGGACACAGCCCCAGTCCCGTGTCCTGGGGATGGACACAGCCCCAGTCCCGTGTCCTGGGATGGACACAGCCCCAGTCCCGTGTCCTGGGATGGACACAGCCCCAGTCCCGTGTTTTGGGGATGGACACAGCCCCCAGCTGGCCCCTGGCTGGTTTCAGGCTGACCCCTAAAATCCCTCCCAACCGTCCCACAGCCCCAGTGGATTTTCAAGCCCGATCTTGGCTCTGTCCGGCCGTGGCCACCTCCCACCCTCGCCAGCTGCTTTGCCCATCATCCCTCCGCGGTGGCCGCTCCCTCCCAGGGGAGCCCTGCCCGACTTTTACAGGGGTGTGAAGATCCACAAACCCATAAAAATCCCCCTGCTCGCATCCATGTGGGGCAGAGCTCACCCAAGCCCTGCTAAATTAGCGGCGGGCTCTGCATTCCAGAGTATAAATATCTGCCATTGTAGTGCTGAGGAATGCCGGAGTCTAAAATTAAAGAGCCGGGGCTGAGGCAGCTCGGGTTACCGAAACAAGACCCCATTGTGCTCCCGGTGGGGCTGGCAGCGTTTAGAAACCGCCGGGGTTAAACGCGAGGGGCAAACGAGCCTTTAATTACAAAATTTGGGGACATCTCTGCGCTTAAAGCCTCGCTCTGGAGGGCTGGGAGCTCCATCCACAAAGAGGATTTTGGGGTTTTCACCGCATTTTTCAAGGGGGAGTCCCAATCCTTAAGAGGATTTTGGATTTTTCACCCCATTTTTCCAAGAGGGAACCCCACTCACAAAGAAAATTTTGGATTTTTCACCCCATTTTTCCAAGAGGGAACCCCACTCACAAAGAAAATTTTGGATTTTTCACCCCATTTTCTAAGAGGGAACCCCACTCACACTGAGGATTTTGGGTTTTGCACCCCGTTTTTCCAAGCGGGAACCCCATTCACAAAGAGGATTTTGGAGATTTCACGCCCATTTCCCAAGGGAAACCCCCACAGAAAAAGAAGATTCTGGGTTTTTTTACCTCATTTCCGAAGGGGAGTCCCCCACCCACAAAGAAAATTTTGGATTTTCCACCCCATTTTCCAAGACGGAACCCCACTCACAGAGAGGATTTTGGGTTTTTCACCCCCATTTTCCAGACAGGCGGCATTTTTCTGCTCTGAAATGGAGAATGAAAACCCCTTCCCTCCAAATTATTATTATAATTTTGAAATGAAGGGGCTCTCAGGCAAGGATAGGGGAATTAGGAATAACAGTTCTTTACTAGGAAAATTAAAATAGAAATGCAACATTGCAAAGAACAATCCCAAAACACTGCCAGAGTCAGAATCCAAGCTGATACCTCTTCTCTTCTCTCCTCTCCTCTTCTCTTCTCTTCTCTTCTCTTCTCTTCTCTTCTCTTCTCTTCTCTTCTCTTCTCTTCTCTTCTCTTCTCTTCTCTTCTCTTCTCTTCTCTTCTCTTCTCTTCTCTTCTCTTCTCTTCTCTTCTCTTCTCTTCTCTTCTCTTCTCTTCTCTTCTCTTCTCTTCTCTTCTCTTCTCTTCTCTTCTCTTCTCTTCTCTTCTCTTCTCTTCTCTTCTCTTCTCTTCTCTTCTCTTCTCTTCTCTTCTCTTCTCTTCTCTTCTCTTCTCTTCTCTTCTCTTCTCTTCTCTTCTCTTCTCTTCTCTTCTCTTCTCTTCTCTTCTCTTCTCTTCTCTTCTCTTCCCTGAAACTTCCCAACCCAAAATTCTGTGAATTCTGTGATTTGGTGGCTCTGTACTGGTGTTACTGGGGGCACTGGTGGCACTAGTGGCTCTGCTGGCTCTGCTGGGGCTGGTGTCCCATCCCCAAACTCTTGTCACCCCCTTGGGATTGTTTTCCTCAGGTGTTCTTTTTCTTTTGTTTTTTTTGTGTTGTTTGTTTTGTTTTGTTTTGTTTGTTTGTTTGTTTGTGAAGCAGGCTCAGAGCTGGGTTTAATTCCTTTTCTAACTGAGAAAGGAACACTGAGGCTCAGAGCTGGGTTTGATTCATTTTCAGAGAGAAAAGGAGGGAAACCGAGGCAGGTTTAGAGCTGGGTTTAATTCCTTTAATCACTAAAGGAGGGAGAGAAACTGAGTCTGGCTCAGAGCTGGGTTTAACTGCAGCCCCAGTTTCCCCAGTCTCAGTTTCCCCAGTCCCAGTCCCAGTCCCAGTCCCAGTCCCATTCCCAGTCCCAGTCCCAGTCCCAGTCCCAGTCCCAGCCCAGTCCCAGTCCCATTCCCGGTCCCAGTCCCAGTCCCAGTCCCAGTCCCAGTCCCAGTCCCAGTCCCAGCCCAGTCCCGCCTAGCTCTGGGCCGTTAATCCCCCGCCAGCTCGGGGGTTTAAGCACATCCAGATGCGGCGCTGGAGCCGCTCGAGCCCCTCTGGGCTGGGGGAGGGGCCGGGGGGCTCCCGGGTCCCCCAAAACTGAAACCGGAGCCGGGGAGGGGCCGGTGCCGCTCGGACCCTCCCGCTGTGACAAAGCCCCGGGTCCGGCTTTGCTAAAACCGGCTCCGAGCTCATCCCTGATTGCTGCTCGCTCCTGCTCCAGGCGCTGTTTGTGACCTGTTCCCAGGGGGAAAATGCAATCCCGGGTTTGTGTCCAAAATCCTGACCCTGGAGTCAGGGGGGTTGGGTCTGCTCTGGGGGCTGAGAGCTCTGAATCATCCTGGGGGGAACAGAAATCCCAAATCCTGGGGGAAAAAAAAACAAAAAACAACCAAAAAAACCCGAACCAAAAAACCAAAACCAAACCAACAAAAAGCCCCCAAAAACCAAAAAGTAAAACAAAACACAAACAAAAAAACCCCCACAAAAACCACCCCAGAAATCCATCGCTGAACACTGGGTGGAAACAGAAATCCCGAAATCTTGGGGAAAAAAACCAAACCAAGCCAAACCAAACCAAACCAAACCAAACCAAACCAAACCAAACCAAACCAAACCAAACCAAGCCAAACCAAACCAAACCAAGCCAAACCAAACCAAACCAAACCAAACCAAACCAAACCAAGCCAAACCAAACCAAACCAAACCAAACCAAACCAAACCAAACCAAAAACAAAAAACAAACCAAAAAACCAAACCAAACAAAAAAACCCGCCACCACGACAACAACAAAAAAACCCACACCAACCCCCCCCCAAAAAACAAACCAAACCAAACCAAAACCAAAAAACAAACAAACAAACAAACAAACAAACAAACAAACCACCAAAAAACTCCCCAGAAATCCATCGCTGCCCACTGGGGGGAAACAGAAATCCCCAAATCCTGGGGGAAAACACAAATCCCTAAATCTTGGGGGAAAGCAGAAATCTCTGAATCCTGGGAGGAAACAGAAATTCCTGAATCCTGGGGGGAAAAAAACCAAACCAAACCAAACCAAACCAAACCAAACCAAACCAAACCAAACCAAACCAAACCAAACCAAACCAAACCAAACAAAACAAAAACAAACAAACAAACAAACAAAAAACAAAAACAAAAACAAACAAAAACCCCCCAAACAAACAAAAACAAAAAACCCCACCAGAAATCCATCCCTGAACATTGGGAAAAAACCAGAAATACTCAAATCCTGAGAAAAAAAACAGGAATTCCTGAATCCTGGAAGAAAACAGAAAATCCTGAATTCTGGGAGAAAACAGAAATCCACCCCTGAATCCTGGGAGAAAATATAATTCCCCAAATCCTGGGAAAGAGCAGAAATATCCAAATCCTGGGGAAAGCAGAAATTCCCAAATCCTGGGGGAAGCAGAAATTCCCAAATCCTGGGGGAAGCAGTGAGGATCCAGCAGCCCCTGTGTGAATCAATCAGAGCTCGCTGTGATTTTCTGTGATGAATAAATCAAATAAATGGGAATAGCTGGGACCTCGTGGGGCATAAATCACCCTCGGCTCCAAAAAAAAAAGCCAAACAAAAAAAAAGAATAGAATAGAATAGAATAGAATAGAATAGAATAGAATAGAATAGAATAGAATAGAATAGAATAGAATAGAATAGAATAAAATAAAATAAAATAAAATAAAATAAAATAAAATAAAATAAAATAAAATAAAATAAAATAAAATAAAATAAAATAAGGAAATGTGCCCTCAGCTCCCAGTGTGTCCCTGTGGCTGCTGGGGAGGGGTTGGAGGAGAAAAAAACCCAAAAAAACAAAAGAAAGGGAAATATGCCCATCCTCATCCTCATCCTCCCCTGGTCATTAATCAGCAGCACCACGAGCACGGCTGGTTTTTAAGAGATTAAATTGGTGCTTTTGCCTGGCTCCCTAAAAACAGAGGCCAGACAGGATTGAGGGAACAAAAATCACTTTATTTCTATTCATAGAATACAAATTATGCAATATATTTTTATTTTTATTTTTATTTTTATTTTTATTTTTATTTTTATTTTTATTTTTATTTTTATTTTTATTTTTATTTTTATTTTTATTTTTATTTTTATTTTTATTTTTATTTTTATTTTTAATTTATATTTATTGAAGGGCTTTCAAGGACAGATAAACCCCCCCCAAAAATGGACTACAGGTCACAGGTTTTCATATTTTTATAATTTTGGTTCATTTACAATTTGGGGTTAATCTCCCAATTACAGCTTCAGTTAATGAAATAATTTATCCCATTTATTATCCAATTTATTATTTATTATATTTATATATAAATATAAATATAAATATAAATATAAATATAAATATAAATATAAATATAAATATAAATATAAATATAAATAAATATATTTATTTATTTATTTATTATTATTAATTTATTATCCCATTTATCCTCCAAACTCACTTTTATTTCCATTTCTCAGTGAGGTGTCCTTGATTCCCAGCCTGGGGAGGAATTGTTGTGTCTGCCCGAACTGGGAATGGAATTTGGGGTTATAAACTGAATTATTACAGGGTTATAAATACTGAAATTTATTCATAGATATATAGATAGAGATATATATAGAGAGCTAAAGATATATAGATATAGATATATAGATACATTTATATATTGATAAAGATATATAGACATAGATATATATTTATATATTTATATATTTATATATCTATATATTTATATATTTATATAGATTTATAGATAAAGGTATATAGGTATATCAATATATATTGAGATTTATTTCTATATACTGATATTTACCAGTATTTATTGATAAATATTAAGCACCACCTCGACACCCGGGCTGATGAGGAGAAGTGAATTTTAGCATGAAAAAAAACCCCAAAAAGCAAAATAAACCAGAATTCTGACCTTAGTTCCCTTATCCCACGTGGAATTTCACAAAACCAAAGCAAATCCAGCCCTGGCTTCGCTGCCTAATGAATTAATTAAGGATTTGGGTGGGTAATTATTTATTATTCATAAAATGATTGTTATAATATATAATTGTTATAATATAAATATATTGTTATAAAGAATTAAATAAATTATAATTAAATAAATATAAATAATTAAATATAAATAATATAAATAATTGTTATAATATATATATTTATTACTATGAAATGATTTTTTTCTCATATCTGCTCCAGAGGAGCTGGGGGGATATTCTGAATTTCTGAAATTGCTGATCCGACCTCTCCCATTCCCACCCCAACATCCTCTGGTTAATTTAGGGGTTAAAAAAAAAAAAAAAAACCAAACCAGGAGAGAGGTTTTTCTGATTAAATTACTGCTGGCCAGCTCCGGAGATCAATTTCAATTTCACCCTGGTTTTTGTTACGCTGATTTTTTTTTTTTTTTTTTTTTTTTTTTCGGAGGAGAAGGAGGGGGGAGAAAAATCAGAATTGCAAATCCCTGAAGGAAATCACTCCCTGCTGTGCGGCTCCTTCGAGAGTTTTTGTTTTTATTTTTAATTTTGGGTGAAATTTGGGAGGAGAAGGGCCGGGGGTTTCCCTCCCCCACCAATAATTGTGTTTGGGGCCGCAGATGGAGCCGCGCTATAAAGAAGATGGATGGGGGGGACGGGGGTGACAGCAGAGGGATGAGCCCATCCATCAGCCTTTACAAGGCAGGGAAGAAACACAAAAAATAGAAAAAAACCCGCAAAATATTAAAAAAAACCCCAACAAACAAACAAACAAAAAAACCACCAAAAAAACACACACCAAAAAAACCCACAAAAACCCCCACAAAAAACCAGAAAAAAACCCCACAAGAAACCACAAAGAAACCAGAAAAAAAAAAACAAAAGAAACCACAAAACAACCCCCAAAAAACCATAAAAGACCCCAAAACCCACAAAAACCCCCACAAAAAACCGGGAAAAAACCCACAAGAAACCACAAAAAAAAAAAAAAACAAACACAAAAACAACCAAAAAAACCACCAAAATCCACAAAAAAACACAAAAGGAGACAAAAATCCACAAAAAGCCACAAGAAAGCCACAAAAACCACACAAAACCCTCCAAAAAACCCACCAAAAAACCCACCAAAAATCACAAAAAACCCCCAAAAAGACAAAAAATCCACAAAAAAACCCATTAAAAAGACATATTGATATAAACGAAGTATATATCAATAAATCTCAATATATATCAATATATCTATATACCTATATCTATAAATATCTATATCTATAAATATATCTCTATATCTATACCTATGTATTTATATATCTATATATCAATATATCAATATATCAATACATCAATATATCTATATATCTATATATCATTATATAGATATCTATATATCTTTATCTATATCAATATATCTCTACCTATATATCTATGAATAAATTTCAGTATTTATAACCCTGTAATTATTCAGTTTATAACCCCAAATTCCATTCCCAGTGTCGCTGCTGCCTCCCTATTTTAGGCAAACACAACAATTCCTCCCCAGCTCTCAGGATTCTATATTATTAATTTATTTATAACCCAGTTATTCAGTTTATAACCCCAAATTCCATTCCCAGTTTGGGCAGACACAACAATTCCTCCCCAGGCTGGGAATCAAGGACACCTCACCGCCTCAAACCTTGAGAAATGGAAATAAAAGTGAGTTTGGAGGAGCAAACTTGGGGTAAATTATTTCATTAGCTGAAGCTGTAATTGGGAGATTAACCCCCAATGTGCAAATGGACCAAAATTACAAAAATATGAAAACCTGTGAGCCATCATCCATTTTTGGGGGGGGGGGGGTTTGTCTGCTCGAAATGTACTTGAAGGTCCTTCAATAAATATAACTAAACTGATTTTTATTCCCTTAATTTTTCTGG
Source organism: Muscicapa striata striata (assembly GCA_030060385.1). NCBI lineage: Eukaryota > Metazoa > Chordata > Aves > Passeriformes > Muscicapidae > Muscicapa > Muscicapa striata. The sequence continues at coordinate 28,508 of JAREIS010000409.1, read as the reverse complement.
TTTTAGGGAGCCCCAAAACTTCTCCCGCCGCCTCCGGCTCCTCCTGGTGGCAGCTTGGGGTACTACAGGCCGAGGGACAGGGGGACAGAGGGACAGAGGGACAGAGGGACACGGGGACGGGGGGACAGGCGGACAGGGGACCAGGACAGGGGGACAGAGGGACAGGACAGGGGAATACGGGGACATGGGGACAGAAAGATATGGGGGCAGGGGGATTATGGGGACAGGAGGACAGAGGGACAGAGGGACAAGGGGACAGAGGGACAGGGGGGACATGGGGACACGGTGACAGAGTGACATTGGACAGATGGACACGGGGATATGGGGTCAGGGGGACAGGAACGGGGGGTCAGGGAAGAGGAGGGATGGAAGAGGAAAGACAAAGGGAGATCAAGAAAAGGAGAAGGAGGAACGAGGTCAGGCGCTCCCTGAATTCACAGGTCCGCCATCCATGGGACCATCAAACCTGCAGGTGACCAAGGAGGGGGAGCTCGGCCCAGATATCCCAGGGGGTCCCTGGGTTGGGTTTTTTTCAAGGGATGTTTGGAGAATGCAGAACTGCAAAGCTGAGCAGAAAATGCCCCTTGGGGGGACAATGGGGGTCCCGGTGGCGGCTGCCAGCAGAGGCAGCCTGGAGGAGCAGAGCCCTGTGTCCCCCAGGACCCCAAAGTGGGGAGCCCAGAGAGGGGGGAGCGCCGCCATTGGCGGGACCCTCAACAGCCTGGAGAGGGGCAGGGGGGACTCCTTGGTCCCCCTGCACCCCAAAGCAGAGAATAAGGGGAGAAGGGACCTCGAGACCCCAAAATTTCCCAGCATCCCTAAATGGGGAGAGGGCAGAGGGGGGAGCTTTTTGGATTCCTGGGACTCCCAGCAGCCTGGGGAGGGCAGGCACCGAGTAGATGGGGGACCCTCAATACAAGCGTGACCCTCAGCAGCTGGGACAGGGGGGAACCCCCGAACACCAAAAGGGAGGGACCATTCCCAGGAACTCCTGGGAGGCATTTTCATGCCTGAATGTTGGTGTTTGGGAGGTTTTGATGGACCCCAGATGCCCGGGGACTTCTAGAGATGGACTTGGGCAGGAGGAAGCCCCAACACAACGTGCTCATCCCTTGTTTCTCCCCAAACCAGGATTTCCCATCCCCAAGTCTTGGCTCGATGGAGGAGGAAGAGGCTGCGAGGAAGAGGAAGATGGCCCAGGAGCCCCAGGCAGGTGAGGAGGAAGTCAGTGCCCCTTTCCCCCTCTGTCCTGCTCCATCTCCCAGCCCAGCACAGCCCCCAGCTGCAGGAGAGCCCCGCTGCTGACACCGTCCTGCCGGGGACGCGCTGGGGGGATCTCCTTCCCCTTCCCTCTGGCACGGAGGCAAATCCCATCCTCTCCTTGTCCTTCCTCGCCCAGACAAGGAGCTGAGCACGGAGACCAGGGAGGACAAATCCCCGCGGCAGAACCTCGTGGAAGAGGCCATTTGCAGCGGCTCCACGGTGCAGGAATCCAACGGGGAGGAAAAGCCGCGCAGATCCCGCACCAGGAGGGGCTGCAAACGCAGATCACGGGGATCTGAGGAGGGAAGGCCCAGCTTGGGCCAGGCAGGCGTTCTGAGATGGAGCCAGAGCTCGGACCTGGTGGTTCATGAGCAGCTTCGTGATGGGGAGAAGCCCCAAAAGTGCTCGGAGTGTGGGATGAGCTTCAGAAGGAGGTCCCTCCTGATCTACCACCAGAGGATCCACACCGGGGAGAGGCCCTATGGGTGTGGGGAGTGTGGGAAGAGGTTTCACACCAGCAGCAATGTCCTCCTGCACCAGCGCACGCACACAGACGAGAAGCCCTTCCGCTGCCCCGACTGCGGGAAGGGCTTCAGGCGAAACTCCACCCCCATCACTCACCTGTGTATCCACACCAGGGAAAAGCCCCACGAGTGTGAGGAGTGTGGGATGAGCTTCAGCCAGAGCTCCACCCTGATCCGCCACCAGAGGATCCACACTGGGGAGAGGCCCTACAAGTGTGAGGAGTGTGGGAAGAGCTTTAGACAGATCGCGAAATTGATCTGCCACCAGTACATCCACACTGGGGAGAGGCCCTACAAGTGTGGGGACTGTGGGAAGGGCTTCAGGCAGCGTTCCAACCTAATCCTTCACCAAAGGGTCCACATTGGGGAAAGGCCCTACAAGTGTTCGAAGTGCAGGAAGAGGTTTCCTTCCAACTCCAATCTCCTCCAGCACTACCAGACACACACAGAGGAGAGGCCCTCTGAGTGCCCTGGCTGTGGGAAGGGCTTCAGGAAAAACTCCCACCTCATCACCCACCGGTGCATCCACACCGGGGAGAGGCCCCATGAGTGTGAGGAGTGTGGGAAGAGCTTCTCCCAGAGCTCAACCTTGACCCAACACCAAGGGAGGCACCGGTAAGGGAAGCCCCGCGAGTGCCCCGAGTGCGGGAAGAGCTTCGTACGCTGCTCCAACTCCATCCCTGACTGCAGGACCCACGTTGGGCAGAGCCCTGGTGAGCCACATTCCCTGGGATCCATGTTGGGAAGACACCTGGCTGGTTATCCTTTTGTTTTGGCTTTAGTTTCTGTCTCTTCTCTATCTCTTTGTGCTCCAAAAGCCAAGTGAGATTTATCTGTTACCTAAAAACCTCTCAAATCCCACTGAAAACACCACAATTTTAACTCAAAAGGGATCAATCCAATGTCAAAGTGCCATCAAAGTGGGGGGCACTGGGAGGTCTATAGGTTACCTATAGGGGATCTGTAGCAGACTGGTGTGGCTTTATGGCCCTGGGAGTTTTCTAGGGATCCGCAAAGGGGATCTGGGGACTCTGCAGAGTCCTTAAAGGGGGTCTGGGAGGTCTATAGAGGGTCTATAGGGGATCTGTAGGGGACTGGGGAGGTCTGAGTGTCTCTATAGAGGATTTGGGCTCGTCTATAGGGGATTTGGGGGGCTCTGGAGGTTCCCTAAAGGCTGTCTGGGAGGTCTATAGTGGATCCATATGGGCTTGGTGGAATCTATAGAGAGTCCAGGGGGTGTCTCAGGGTGTCTAGAGGGGAATTTTGGGGTTCTTAAAGGGAATTTCCTGGAATTCTGGGCTCTGTCCAGGCAATTATTGGAGTCCCTCTAGGAAATTTTGTGGTTCCTTTTTGGAATTCTTGGGAATTTTGGGGTCCTTATAGGGAATTTGGAGGTCTCTTGGGAATTTTGGAGTCCCTATAAGGAAATGTTGAGGGAATTAAAGGGAATTTTGTAGTAATTGTAGGGATTTTTGGGGCTTATATTGTGAATTTTGAGAATTATGGGGTCTACACCAGGAAATTTACATTGATTTTGTGTCCAAAAATGGGAATTTTTAGGTCTCTATTGGGAATTTTGGCAATGTTGGAGTCCTCATATTGAATTTTGGAGGATGCCATAGGGACTTTTTGTGGTCCATATAGAAGAACTCCAGTCCAAACATGGGAAGTTTAGTTTCTCTAGAGGAAATTTTTGAGATCTCCTTAGGGAATATTTATGAATTCAGGGCCCAAATGTGGGAATTTTTGGGGGGGGATTTTGGGTACCGAAATATGGCAGTGAACAGCTGGCATGAAGCCTATGAGACCCAGGGGTCTGATTTTAGGTTGATTTTGGCTCCCTTGTGGGATTTCAGGCCAGTTTGGATGTGTTTAGGACCATTTGAATGCTTTTGGGAAAAACTGGGCATTTTAAGGGTTGATTTTCCGGCCACTGGGGATATTGAAGGGTGATTTTGGGCCAGTTGTGTGGTTTTTTAATCAGTTTGGGAAATTTTAGACCCCTTGGTTAGATTTTAACCCCATTTGGCTGATTTTCAGGCCACACCATGTGAGGATACAAGGTGGATTTATGGGCCTTTGTCTGTTTTTAAGCTAAACCTGACCAATTTTAGGATGAATTTTAGGCCCATTTGGACAATGTTAGGCCCATCTTGATGATTTTAGACCCTTTTGTTTAGATGTGAGGCCCATTTGGCTGCTGGTAGGCCAAACCTGGTGGTTTTAGGCTGCGTTTGAGGCCCTTTATTGGTGATTTTAGGCCAAACCGGATCCTTCTAGGACTGTGCGACACTTTGACCCCGCCCCTTTCCCCTCACCGTTCCCACCCTTCCCTTGGCCCCGCCCCTTTCCCCTCACCGTTCCCACCCTTCCCTTGGCCCCGCCCCTTTCCCCTCACCGTTCCCACCCTTCCCTTGACCCCGCCCCTTTCCCCTCACAGTTCCCGCCCTTCCCTTGACCCCGCCCCTTTCCCCTCACCGTTCCCACCCTTCCCTTGACCCCGCCCCTTTCCCCTCACAGTTCCCGCCCTTCCCTTGACCCCGCCCCTTTCCCCTCACAGTTCCCGCCCTTCCCTTGACCAATCCCCTCCCGGTTCGGGGTTCGGAACGGGGCAGGAGGAGGAGGGAGGGAGGAAGAGGCGGAGCGGCAGCAGAAGCAGGAGGAGAGAAGGAGCGACTGAAGCGCTCGATCCTGGAGCTGCCTGAACTCGCAGCCCCCCCGGGACCATCGCCCCCCATCCCGCAGGTGCCCGGGGATGGGGAGATCGCCCCAAGTATCCCGGGGGGGTCCCTGGGTTTGGGGATTTTTGGGGCGGATATTTGGATCTTGCCAGGCTCTAGAGGCTCAGATGGCCCTCGGCAGGACATCGGGGTCCCCGGGAGGTGTTTTGGGGTCCCGGTGGGTGTGGGCAGAGCCCGGCGGGGGCGGGGGATGCGGGTCCCCCGCGGTGGGGTTGGGCTTCCCGGGCCGGGCCCTGCGAGCTCTGCCGGGGCCACGTGGGGAGCGCGCGGGAGCGGCGGGATGGGCGGGGGGACACCGGTTTGGGGGAGCCCCGGGAGAGGCGCGGCTTCCCTGAGCGGGAGCGCAGCGAGAGGAGAGCCCCAGAAGGGCAAAGCGGGGAGCCCGAGAGGGGGGACCCCTGGCATTGCCGGGACCCCGGCGGGGGGTGCTGGGGCTGGAGGGGCAGCACGGCCAGAAAGGGGTTTGGGGGTCCCGGTGCTGGCAGTGGCTACTCCCCGGATGAGCCCAACCACTCCCAGCCATTCCCTATTATGCTGGAATCTGCTCCCAGTTCCTCCCAAGGTCACCGAAACTGAGAGAAAAAAACAAAAATGTCCAAAACAACTTTAAATTTGGAGAATGCAGGCATTACTTTAATTATCTGGGCGGGACGCTGTGGCCAGGATGTACCACAGAAATCATCTCATCCACACATAACCCGTGTGTGCATCGAGAATCATTCCATGGCGCTCCGTTTTTAGGAGATTTTTCAGATCTTTTATCCAGTCAGTACTCATAGAAATGAATTGGGTCAGTGTTCATTAATCTCAAGTTGCAAATATTCGGTTCCTAGTAATTGGTCCCCTTTTCGATCCGGATTTCTTCCTTTCTCATGTTAATTAGATCTTCATTCCCTGATTTCATCAGTCTTTTCAGAGGGGATGTCTGCATCTGTTCCAGAGGCAGAGTCTGGGTTAGATGTTCCTCCGATGTTCTGTTAATGGCCGCTGATGGCCCTTGAGCATTCCAGCTGCTCCCAGTGTGTTGATGTGTTGAGTTCATCCGACCCCACCTGGTTGTCCTGGGTTGATGTTGTGACTAGCTCCTCTCCCTGCCCCCCCCACCATGGAGCTGTCGGCTGCGTGGCGGCCCCTCCCCCGAGCTGCTGGGCTCGCTGCTGGCTTGCTCGCGCGGCTGCTGCTTGCTTGCTGCTTGCTGCTTGCCCTCCGCTTGCTACCCTGCTGGCTACCCCGGCTGCCCCTCTTCCTTTCTCCCTTCTTCCCCCTCCTCCAGAAGATCGGAACCGGCTCCAGAGGAAACGGATCTGAACCTCAGAGACTGCCTCTGGAAGAAGCCCTGCCGCCCTTCCCAGTGAAGATCTCCGAGTTCGTCTCTCTCTCTCTCGGTGAAATATTTTTTTGTCATCTGGGTCAGTGCTGGGGAGTGTTTTCTCTTGTGTTTTGTTAATAAATAAGTTTTTTCCACTTTCCCCTGAGGAGAATTCTTTCTGAGTCCGTTGAAGGAAGGAATTGTGTGAGGGGTATACTCTCTGGGGGGGGGCCCATTTGGAGGTCTTTCCCCAAATTTGTCCTAAATTTGGACACTGGTGCAGCAATGCCCTGGAAAGAAAATTAAAAGTTTTTTAGGGCAAAAGCAAACAAAACCCCTTGATTAAAGTTACAGAAAAATTTTAAAATGGATACGTTGTCCAACACCACGTTGATCCAGTGTGTTTCCAGTTCTCCTAGTTGCCTCTAGCACAGTCCCAGTCACTCCCAGAACTATCCCAGTATGAGTCCAGTATGATGCCAGTCTTTGCCAGCAGGGCCCCAGTCACTCACACTTGCCCTCAGTTGTGCCAGCGTGGTCCCTATTTTCCCCCCAATCCATTCCCAGTCATTCCCAGTTAGGTCCCAGTCACCACCCCTGTGGTCTCAGACACTCCCAGTATATCCCAGTTGCTCTGAACAATCTCGTAGTTATTCCCCGGCACTCCCAGTTACCTCAGCATGGTTCTCTTGCCCCCAGTTTTGTCCCAGTTCCTTCCAGTGTGTGTGCAGATAGCTCCCAGCATGGCCCTGGTAGCTCCCAGTAATCCACAGTCAGGGTCCAATCACACCCACTGTAATCCCAGCATGATTAAAGCCACTCCCAGTATGATCGGAGTCACTTTCAGTCTGATTTTAATTACTCCCAGTCTTATTCCAGTGGCCCCCAGTTGCTCCCTGTCAATGCCAGCATGACCCCAGTAGCCTCCAGTATAATTCCTGTGTTTCCCTGTCTCTCCCAGTATATCCCAGTCACCCCAGCATGGACCCAGCTGCTCTCCCTGTGATCCCAGGATGATCCCAGTTGCTGCCAGAATAGTTCCAGTTGTTCCCAGTTCCTACCAGGATGATCCCTAGAATAGCCCCAGTCTCTCTCAGCATTGTCCCACTATCTCCCAGTTGCCCCCAGTGTGGTTCCAGTCCCCCCACTATGGTTACAGACACTCTCATTATATCCCAGTTGCCCCAGTAAGGTTCCAGTTACCTCAGAATGATGCCAGTCTTTCCCAGTTCCTCCCACTTGTCTCCAGCCTGATCCCAGTTACTGTCAGTGTCCCATACCCCCAGTTGCTCCCAGTGTGATCCCTGTTATGGCCTCAGTCCCCTCAGCATGGTTCCAGTACCTTCCAGTTGATCCCAGTTGTTCCCAATGTGTCCACATTTTCCTCCCAGCATGGGCCCAGTACCTCCCAGTAACCCCCAGTCACATTCCATTCCCCCTCACTAATCCCAGTGGATCCCAGGATGATCCCAGTAGGACCTCTAGTCACTCCCAGTATGGTTCCAGTCCCTCCCAGTATGATCCATTGCACCCAGTCATCCCAGTATTGTTCCAGTCATCTCCAGTATGATCCCAGTCACTCCCAGATCTTCCCAGTATTCTTCCAGTCATCCCCAGAGTGACTCCCTGTCACTTCCGGTATGCTACCAGTTATGGCCAGCACGTCTCCATCACTCCCAGTCTGAGTGCAGTACGATCCCAGTCACTCTCGTGTAGTCCCAGTACTATTCCAGTCACTCCCAGTACGTCCCAGCTAGTTCCAAAAGGATCCCAGTATGACTCTGACATGGGCACAGCTGCTCCCATTATCATCCAGTGTGGTTCTTGTCGCTTCCATTTCCCCTCACTGTGGTTTCTCCCAGTGCATCCCAGTTGCCACCAGCGTGTTCCCAGTCTCTCCCAGTTGTCCTCAGCTGCTTCCAGACTGATCCCAGTTGCTCACAGCCTCTCCCAGTCACCCTCAGTGCAGTTCTAGTTGCTGCCAGTATAATCCAGTATGATCCCAGTCCTTTTGAGCAAGGTTCCATTTTCACCCTGTTCCTCCCAGTTGTGAGGATCTGAGTAATCTCAGTTGCCCCCACTTGCCCCAGCACAGTCCCAGTCACTCCATACATGATCCCAGTCCCTTCCAGCATGGTCCCAGTCATGCCCAGTTCCCCCAGTACAGAGTAGTAGCTCCCATTGACTCTCAGGATCCCCCAGTGTGGTCCCAGTTCTCCCCAGCACGGTCCTGGTTTTTCCCAGCATGGTTCCACTCACTCCAGTAAGGTCACAGGCACTCCCAGTAGATCCCAGTTTCCCTCAGCATATTCAGTCATTCCCAGTCACTCCCAGTGTCCCTAGGAAGGTCCCAGTTCCCCCAGTGCAGCCCGGTCCCTCCCAGTGGTGTCACCCCTGGGATCCCCTACCCCTCTCTGTGTTCCCAGATCTCCAGAGAGGATCCCCAAGGGCTGGAAGTCGCCCCCCAGGGTTCCCAGCAAGCCCCAGTTTGTATCTGCAGCCCCCCATTTTTCCCAGTTTCCCTCTCCTTTTCCTCAGGCCAGGTTCCCCCAGCCCCAGCGGGTGGGAGCAGCCGAGAGCCCCGCGCTGCCCATCCCGACCTGTCCCGGCTCCATCCCCGCTCCTCCCGCGGGCTGCGAGGGCTTCGGGAACGGGGCACCGAGGGTGTCGCTGCTGCTGGGGGAGGAGGAGGAGGGATGGGAGAGGAGGGATGAAGGAGAGCGAGAAGGGGTGGAAGTAGGGGAGGGATGGGGGGTTAGGGAAGAGGAGGGATGGAAGAGGAAAGACAAAGGGAGATCAAGAAAAGGAGAAGGAGGAACGAGGTCGAGCGCTCCCTGAATTCACAGGTCCGCCATCCATGGGACCATCAAACCTGCAGGTGACCAAGGAGGGGGAGCTCGGCCCAGATATCCCAGGGGGTCCCTGGGTTGAGTTTTTTTCAAGGGATGTTTGGAGAATGCAGAACTCCAAAGCTGAGCAGAAAATGCCCCTTGGGGGGACACTGAGGGTTCCTGGAGGTGGCTGCCAGCAGAGGCAGCCTGGAGGAGCAGAGCCCTGTGTCCCCCAGGACCCCAAAGTGGGGAGCCCAGAGAGGGGGGAGCGCCGCCATTGTCGGGACCCTCAACAGCCTGGAGAGGGGCAGGGGGGACTCCTTGGACCCCCAGCACCCTAAAGCAGAGAATAAGGCGAAAAGGGACCTCGAGACCCCAAAATTTCCCAGCATCCCTAAATGGGGAGAGGGCAGAGGGGGGAACTTTTTTGGAGTCCTGGGACTCCCAGCAGCCTGGGGAGGGCAGGCACCGAGTAGATGGGGGACCCTCAATACAAGCGTGACCCTCAGCAGCTGGGACAGGGGGGAACCCCCGAACACCAAAAGGGGAGGGACCATTCCCAGGAACTCCTGGGAGGCATTTTCATGCCTGAATGTTGGTGTTTGGGAGGTTTTGATGGACCCCAGATGTCCGGGGACTTCTAGAGATGGACTTGGGCAGGAGGAAGCCCCAACACAACGTGCTCATCCCTTGTTTCTCCCCAAACCAGGATTTCCCATTGCCAGCGCTTGGCCTGATGGAGGAGGAGGAGGCTGCGAGGAAGAGGAAGATGGCCCAGGAGCCCCAGGCAGGTGAGGAGGAAGTCAGTGCCCCTTTCCCCCTCTGTCCTGCTCCATCTCCCAGCCCAGCATGGCCCCGCTGCAGGAGAGCCCCACTGCTGACGCCGTCCTGCCGGGGACGCTCTGGGGGGATCTCCTTCCCCTTCCCTCTGGCACGGAGGCAAATCCCATCCTCTCCTTGTCCTTCCTCGCCCAGACAAGGAGCTGAGCACGGACACCAGGGAGGACAAATCCCCGCGGCAGAACCTCGTGGAAGAGGCCGTTTGCAGCTGCTCCACGGCGCAGGAATCCAACGGGGGAGGAAAAGCCGCGCAGATCCCGCACCAGGAGGGGCTGCAAACGCAGATCACGGGGATCTGAGGAGGAAAGACCCAGCCTGGGCCAGGCAGGCGTTCGGAGATGCAGCCAGAGCTCGGACCTGGTGGCTCATGAGCAGCTTCGTGATGGGGAGAAGCCCCAAAAGTGCTCGGAGTGTGGGATGAGCTTCAGATGGAGGTACCTCCTGATCTACCACGAGAGGATCCACACCGGGGAGAGGCCCTATGGGTGTGGGGAGTGTGGGAAGAGGTTTCACACCAGCAGCAATGTCCTCCTGCACCAGCGCACGCACACAGACGAGAAGCCCTTCCGCTGCCCCGACTGCGGGAAGGGCTTCAGGCGAAACTCCACCCTCACCGGTGTATCCACACCAGGGAAAAGCCCCACGAGTGTGAGGAGTGTGGGATGAGCTTCAGCCAGAGCTCCAACCTGATCCGCCACCAGAGGATCCACACTGGGGAGAGGCCCTACAAGTGTGAGGAGTGTGGGAAGAGCTTTAGACAGATCGCGAAATTGATCTGCCAGCAGTACATCCACACTGGGGAGAGGCCCTACAAGTGTGGGGACTGTGGGAAGGGCTTCAGGCAGCGTTCCAACCTAATCCTTCACCAAAGGGTCCACATTGGGGAAAGGCCCTTCGAGTGTTCGAAGTGCAGGAAGAGGTTTCCTTCCAGCTCCAATCTTCTCCAGCACTACCAGACACACACAGAGGAGAGGCCCTCTGAGTGCCCTGGCTGTGGGAAGGGCTTCAGGAAAAACTCCCACCTCATCACCCACCGGTGCATCCACACCAGGGAGAGGCCCCATGAGTGTGAGGAGTGTGGGAAGAGCTTCTCCCAGAGCTCAACCTTGACCCAACACCCACGGAGGCACCGGTAAGGGAAGCCCCGCGAGTGCCCCGAGTGCGGGAAGAGCTTTGTACGCTGCTCCAACTCCATCCCTGACTGCAGGACCCACGTTGGGCAGAGCCCTGGTGAGCCACATTCCCTGGGATCCATGTTGGGAAGACACCTGCCTGGTTATCCTTTTGTTGTGGCTTTAGTTTCTGTCTCTTCTCCATCTCTTTGTGCTCCAAAAGTCTAGAGGGATCGATCTGTCACCTCAAAACCTCTCAAATCCCACTGAAAAGGCCTCAGTTTTAACTCAAAAGGGATCAATCCAACATCAAAGTGCCTTGTTCCCTCCTCAAAACAACTCAATCCCATACAAACGTTACTGGATTCCAGAGCTGCCAGGGTGGGAAGGGGTTGGAAGGAGATTGGGAGAAGTGGGATCCAAATTTGGAGCTGTGGGATCGGGATTGTGTGGGGCTGGCTGGGTGGGATGGATTTGATAGTAAATAAATCTTGGACAATTCCTGAAGTCTGTCCCATTCTCTTTCAGTCAGTTCCAGTTCTGTTTTCAGTGGCACCTTCTCTCAGCTGATTGTGTTTGTGTCCTCCTTTGTCTCCTGCCTCTCTCTGCCTGCTCTGTTTCTCTCTCAGGGTCTCCCTTGACCCAGGGCAGCTCCCACCGAAGACCCTGCCCTGATTCAATTCCCAGTGCAGGAGCTCCAACAGCCATGGGTGAAGTTCTGAAGGCTGGCAGTATAATGTCCCTGTAAGATCTTGCTGCACTTGGCTTTTGGCCCCTTCTGAAGAGCTTTGCCTTCAAGGGCACGAACAACGTTTCCTGGCTGGGAACTGGAATTCCAGAGCCTGGCAGTGTGAGCCATGCAGGACTGTTGAAGGTTGGGATTGTGTTCCTTCAATGTATGAGTGGGGAGAATTTTTCCCATTGTAATGCTAACAAACCTGCTGGCTGTGCCCAGGGTTTGTGATGGCCCTGGACGGGCGGGTGGGTGGGACCGGAGCTACCCGGAGGGGGATGCGGACTTCCGGGGAGGGGGAGCTACTCAGGGAGCACGAGGCTTCTGGAGGGGCCCGGCTGTTTCCGGGGAGAGAGAGGGGAGGGGAACTTCTCCAGTCTGCTCGGCGGTGTGAGGAGGTAGGAGACCCGGGGGCCGGCTGCATTCAGCTGCCCAGCATCTGCCCTGCTACCTCGGAGGCGCTGCTGACCACCAAAGACCAAATACTTCCTACCTCTGGGAATATAACTGGTCATCTGGACACAGGACCGGAGCGAAGAGCTCCCACCTGAGCCAGCCCGGCCGCGGCTGTTCCACTCCACCTCCCTGGCTCCCGCCTGCGCCTGCAGCTGTGCCGCCCTGCTGCAGTTACACCCCAGGAACGGACACAGACCGAGTGTGTCCGTCTAAGAAAGGACTTCAACTGGCTTTTTCTTCTGTTTTTCGTCGGTAATTTTAATAACTACTGTTGTTTTCTACTTGTGCTGTGAGTGAGAGTAGTAAAGAGCTGTTACTTTTACCTCCTTATCTCGGCCTTGAGTCCTTGATTTGAAACAATTATAACACTCGGAGGGGGGTGAAATTGATTTCTCTATTTCAAAGGGAAACTTCTGCCGGTTTTTGGCAGAACCCTGTCCTAAAACCAGGACAAGGACCATGCAGACTGGGATCATGGGGGCTGGGATCACATGGCTGGGATCCTACAGACTGGGACTGCACAGACTGGGATCAGATGGATCAGGGCCATGCAGACTTGGATTGTACAAACTGGGATCACATGGACTGAGATTGTAGAAAGTGGGATCACATGGACTGGGATTGTACAAACTGGGATCACATGGACTGGGATTGTACAAACTGGGACCATGTGGACTGGGATGGCTGCACCAGAATGATGCGAACGGAGGAGGTCCCACCCCACATGGGGGTTCCTCCTAGTCCCGCACGGGGGCACAGCCAGAAGTCCCCAGAGTTAATGTGGAAGTCCCAGAGTTCTCACAGTGTCATCCTGGTGCTGATCCCGGTCCTGGTGTCAACCTCAGTCTCACTCTCAATCTCGGAGCATTACTGGTGTTGACCTCAGTTTCGGTTCTGATCCCAGTGCCTATCTCAGTCTTGGAGCAGTCCCGGAGTGCTCCCTGTGCCCATTCAGGTCCTGGTATCTATCTCGATCCCAGAGCAGTGCTGGTCTCAGTCCCAGTGGGTCTTACAGTCGCGCCAGTCTCGGTGTTGGTTCTGGTGCCGCTCTCAGTCTCAGTCCTGGAGTTCTCCCGTTGCTGGTTCTAGTGTCTGTCTTGGTCTCAGTTTTGGTCCCACTGCCAGTTCTGGGGTTGGTTTGGACTCGGTCTAAGTCCCACTCCAAATGGCGGTTCTTTAGATGTGCAGGTTTTGGTTATGGTGTCAGTTCTGTTCCCAGTCTTGGTCTTGGTTCCAGTCCTGGGCCATTTTATCAATGATAGAGAGAGAGACAGAGACTACGGGCTTGTGATCAGAATCCAAATTTATTGTGAGCTACGTTTGCTTATACACCATTTTTAGGAAGGCAGTAATGTTTACTACATTCATTAGGTTAAACATCACCTAGACAAACTTTACATTTCTACTTATTTAGTTCAATCCTCTTTTCTGTTGCCAGTCTTGATTCAGGCTTCTTCTAATTGTCAAAGCTCTGTTTGTTCTTGCCAAGGCATCCTGGTTATCAAACTGCAAATGCCAATTAAATCCTCAGCACTCTCTGTCTCAGCTTCCACAGTGCTAGTCTCAGTCTGGGTCCGATAGCGGTGCCAGTCTCAGTGCCGGTGTTGGTTCGGTTTTCAGTCTTGGTCTCAATGTCGGTCTTGGTCTCGGTTTTAGAGCAGTCCCAGTCCCAGTGCTGGTACTGGTATCGATGTTGGTCCCAACCTGCTCTCAGTAACAATCTCAGTTTCAGGCCCTGTCCCATATTGGTGCCAGTCTCGGTTCTGGTGCCAGTATCAGTCTTGGTGCTGGTTCTGGTGCCGCTGTCAGTCTCAGTCCTGGAGTTCTCCTGATGCTGGTCCCAGTCCCAGAGCAGTCCTGGAGCTCTCCTAGAGCCAGTCCCAGTATTGGTGTTGGTCTCAGTCCCAGTCTTAGTCCCAATTCTGGAGCGGTGCTGGTCTCAGTTCTGGTGTTGGTTGTGTTTCCAGTCTTGGTCTCGGTCTCCATTCTGATTTCAGCCTCAGAAATGGTGCTGTTCCTGGTTTGGGTGCGGGTCTCAGTCCCAAATCTTTTAGGCCCATTTATGTGATTTTATACCAAGCTGAGGTGGTTTAGGTTGGATTTTAGGCCCCTTTGGACAATGTTAGGCCCCTTTGGCTGATTTTAGGCCAACCCTGCTGGAATTAGGCGGAATTTGTGCCCCTTTTAGGTGATTTTACGCCAAACCAGGCTCCTTTAGGACCATGTGGCCTTTTGGCCCAGTTCTTCCCCCTCACATTTCCCGCCCTTTTCTGAATCCTGCCCCTTTCCCCTTGATTTCTGCCCATTTATTAGCCTGGCCCCTTTCTATTCACAGCCCCTGTCAATCCTTAACCCCTCCCCTTTTATTCTGACCCACCCCTTGTGTTCGCCCAGCCCCATTCCCCTCTAAGCCCCGCCCATCTCCTGGCGTATTCTCCCTGCGCATGCTCAGAACACCCGGAAGTGCCTCCTGGGCACCGCCATCTTTGTTCCTGGGCTCCCTGCCTGGCTTCAGCGTGTCTGAGAGCTGCGGTGGGGCTGGAGGGGATCTATAGGGGATCTATAGGGATCTGTAGGGGACTGGGGGGGTCTTAGGGTCTCAATAGAGGATTTGGCCTTGTCTATAGGGGGTTTGGGGGGCTCTGGGAGGTCCCTAAAGGCAGTCTGGGAGGTCTGTAGGGGATCTTTAGGGCCTGGTGGAACCTATAGAGGATCCAAGGGCATCTCATGGTCTCTATTGGGGAATTTTGAGGTTCTGGAAGGGAACTTCTGGGTATTTTGGGCTCTGTCCAGGGAATTCTTGGGGTCTCTATAAGGAATTTTGTGGTTCCTGTTGAGAATTTTGGGGTCCTTAAAGGGAATTTGGAGGTCTCTTGGGAATTTTGGGGGGCCCATAAGGAAATTGTGGGGTAATTAAATGGAATTTTGTAGGGAATTTTTGGGCCTATATTGAGAATTTTGAGAATTATGGGGTCTCCACCGGGAATATATATATATTTTTTTATTTCAAACATGGGAATTTTTAGGTCTCTATTGAGAATTTTTGCAATGTTGGGGTCCTCAAATGGAATTTTGGAGGATCCCATAGGGAGTTTTTGGGGTCTGTATAGAGAAACATGGGTCCAAACATGGGAAGTTTGGCTTCTCTATAGGAAATTTTTGAGATGTCCGTAGAGAATATTTGGGAATTTTGGTTCCAAATGTGGGAATTTGAGGGGGGAGTTTTGGGTGCTGAAATATGACAGGGAAGAGCTGGCATGAAGCCCATGAGACCCAGGCGTCATCCCAAAGACCCCCAAGCAAACACCAGAGCAACCTAAAAGGAACAATGTGCAAAGAGGCGTGAAACTAATTTCCATATGAAGCGAGGAGGCAATGGATGTGTATGAGGCGAATTGTGTATTCCTGGTTTGTAGAGAATAAAAGGAGAGGCGCAGGTCGCCAAAGGTGTGCGTGTTTTTGGAGGAGCTGTCCTCCACGCACCGCAGCGCTCCGGCCCGGCCCGGGGTCAGAGGGCACCACTCCCGCCTGGCCTCTGATTGGCTGCAGTGGCGCTGGGGAGGCGGATGTTGCTGAGGGGAGCCGTGCGCTGATTGGTTGGTTCGGGGAGAGCCACGCGCTGATTGGTTGGTTTGGGCAGAGGCGCCGCTATTGGCTGGGAGGGGCCCGCGCGCTCGGCAGAGGTGGTGGCGGGAGAGCGGCTGAGGAGGGAGCTGAGGTTGGGCTGGGGGGAAATGGGGGGATTTGGGGTTTATCTGAGGGGAATTGAGGGGTCTGAAATGGGTCTGGGAAGGATTTGGGGGAATTTGGGGAGGTCTGTGGGGAACTGAGGGGTCCAAGGTGGGGCCGAGGGCAAATGAGGGGGTTTGGGGGGCTCTGAGGGGAACTGAGTGGTCTGAGGTGCTTT
Source organism: Muscicapa striata striata (assembly GCA_030060385.1). Lineage (NCBI taxonomy): Eukaryota > Metazoa > Chordata > Aves > Passeriformes > Muscicapidae > Muscicapa > Muscicapa striata. The sequence continues at coordinate 12,792 of JAREIS010000409.1, read as the reverse complement.
TGGAATGGATTTGGGGGAATTTGGGGGGGTTTGAGGGAAATTGAGGGGTCTGAAGTGGGTCTGGAATGGATTTGGGGGAATTTGGGGGGGTTTGAGGGAAATTAGGGACTTTGGGGGGAATCTGAGGGGAATTGAGCGGTCTGAGGTGTGTTTGGGGAGGCTTTGGGGGAAATAGGGGTTTGAGGTGGATATGAGGGGAATTGAATTTTTGTGGTACCATTCCCACATTTTTTGTGGGACCATTCCCAGGTTTTTAAAGCACCATTCCTGGGTTTTTGGGGTACCATTCCCGAATTTTTGTGGTGCTATATCTGGGTTTTTTGTGGGACCACTCCCAGGTGTTTTGGGGTACCATTCCCAGGTTTTTGTGGGACCATTCCCAGGTGTTTTGGGGTACCATTCCCAGGTGTTTTGAGGTACCATTCCCAAGTTTTTGGGGACTGTTCCCGGTTTTTGGGCTGTCCCTTACCCCGTCCCCGTGCCAGGTTCCCGGGGTTCAAGGAGCTGCGCCTGGTACCCGGCGCCATGACAGCGCCTTCGTGGAGTTGGACACGGAGGTGCAGGCGGGCGCTGCCCGCGGGGCCCTGCAGGGCTCCAACCTCACCCAGAGCAACGCCACAAAGATCTCCTTCGCCAAAAAGTGACCCCAAAACCTGCCCAAACACCCCCAAACGCGAAAAAAAAACCTGCCTGGAATACCCCCTCCCAAAATCCCAGAGAAACGCCTCTAAATCCCAAAAACACCTCAAAATCTCAGAGAAATGCCTCAAATTCACCCCTGGATACCCCAATGCTGCCCCAAAACACCCCAAAATCCCAGAGAAACACCACGAAGATCTCCTTTGCCAAAAAGTGATCGCAAACCCTGCCCAAACACCCCTAAACTAAAAAAAAATCTGTCTGGAATACCCCAAAAGTGCCCCGAAACACCCCAAATCTCAGAGCAATGCCCCAAAATCCATGAGAAACACCTCAAAACTGCCCCTGTATACCCCCAAACTGCCCTTAAACACCCCAAAATCCCAGAAAAACAGCCCTTGAATACCCCACGACTGCCCCAAAACACCCCAAATCCTATCAGGCTGCCCCAAACTCAGCTAGAAACACCCCAAAATCCCATAGAAACACTCTAAAATCCCTCCAAACCACCCCAAAATCCCTCAAAGCTGTCCCCAAATATCCCAGAATTGCTCTAAACACCAAAAATCCCAGAAAACTACCCCAAAAGTGGTTCTGACCCTGCCCCAAACCTCCCACCTGCCCCCACTTCCCCAGGTAAGTTCAGCTCAGACCTAATTCTTCTTTTTTTGTCCCAAATATTTTTTTAAATCCCAAATCCTCTTTTTTCCAACCCCAAAATCCTTCTGTGTGCAAATGTCCTTTCCAGACCCCAAATGCTCCTTTTCCCACCTCAAATTCTCCTTTTCACACCCCAAATTTTTTGAGCATCCCAAATCCCTTTTTCCACCCCAAAATCTCCTTTCCCAACCCCAAATCCCCTTTCCTACCCCAAATCCCCTTTTCCCACCCAAAATAATTTTTTCCACCCCAAATTCCCTTTTTAGGGTTCCCCAGGGGTTTTTGGGGTTCCCCAGGGGTTTTTGGGGTTTTTCCCAGAATTGTACCCAGGGTCTCTGCAGACATTGCACCTGGAGCTGCCCCCACCCCAAATAAATCCCAAATCAACCCCAAATAAACCCCAAATGAACCCCAAATAAACCCCAAACGAACTCCGCTGTGCCCCTCAGGGCTGGGGTGGTTTTGGGGGGGAGTTTGGGATCAGGTGGCTTTGACCCCAAAGTTTTCGGATGGGGGAGATTTGATCCCAAAATTTTAGGGGGTTTGACACCAAAGTTTGGAGTCTGAGGGGGTTTGATCCTAAAATTTGGGGTCAAGAGTGTTTTACACCTAAGGATTTGGGGTTTGGGGGGGCGGGGGGTTGATCCTAAAATTTGGGGTTTGTGGAGGGTTGACACCAGATTTGGGGATCAGAGGGGTTTAACCCCAAATCTTGGGATCAGAGGGGTTGGACACCCCAAATATTTCACACCCCAACATTTGGGGATTGGGGGTTTTTGACACCAAAATTTTGGGTTTGGGGGTGTTTGACCCCAAAATTTGGGGGGTTTTGCCCCCCCCAGGTTTGGGGTGGAGGTTGAGATCAAAACAATTCCCTGAAAACAGCGACAGGATTGAGATTGGGAACGGTATCGGGATTGGGAATGGGATTAGGAATGGGAACAGGATGGGGATTGGGAATGGGATCGGGAATGGGAATGGGATCGGGAATTGGAACAGGAGTTGGAACAGGATTGGGATTGGAATGAAATAGGGATTGGGAATGGGAACGGGATCAGGATTGGGAAAGGGACTGAGATTGCAAATGAGATCGGGAATGGGAACAGGAACAGAATTTGGAATGGGAACGGGATTGGGAATGGGAACAGGAATGGGAATGGGAATGGGAATGGGAATGGGAATGAAATAGGGATTGGCAATGGGATCTGGAAGAGAATCAGGATTGGAAACGAGATTGGGAATAGAATCAGGATCGGGAATGGGATTGGGAACGCGGATGAAATAGGGATTGGGAATGGGATCGGGATTGGGAATGGGAACGAGACTGGGAATGAGGGATCAGAAACAGGAATGAGATCAAGATTGGGAATGGGAACGGGATAAGGATTAGCAATGGGAGCGGGATAAAGATTGGGATTGGGATTGGGATTTGGGAACAGGGACAGGATTGGGAATGGGATTGGAATTGGGAAAGGAAATGGGAACGGGATTGGGAGTGGGAACAGGATCGAGAATGGGAATGGGAATGGAAACAGGATCAGGAATGGGAACAGGATTGGGAATGGGAATGAAATGGGGATTGGGAATGTGAAAGGGATTAGAATTGGGAAAGGGATCGAGATTGGGAATGAGATCGGAATCAGAAACAGGAACCAGATTGGGAATGGGAACAGGAAGAGGACTGGGAATGGAAAGGAGACAGAGATTGGGTATGAGATAGGGATTGGGGACAGGAATGGGATCAGGATTGGAATGGGAATAGGAATGGGATCGGGATCGGGATTGGGATCGGGATCAGGATCAGGATCAGATCAGGATCAGGATCAGGATCGGGATCAGGATCAGGGACAGGATTGGGAACGACATCAGGAAGGGCAAGGGAAGAAGATTGAGAATGGGAACAGGAACGAGATAGAGTTTGGGAACAGGATTGGGAACCAGGATCACTGTGACATAAATGGGTGCCTTCGCTGGGAAATCTCAAACTGGAGAACCAAAACCAGGATGGGCAGCAACAACTTTTCCTGTCTGGGAACTGGAATTCCAGAGCCTGGCAGTGTGAGCCATGCAGGACCATGTAGACTGAGATCATGGGGGCTGGGATCACATGGAGACTGGGATTGTACAAACTGGGATCACATGGACTGGCATCCTCCAGACTGGGACTGCACAGACTGGGACCAGATGGATCAGGGCCATGCAGACTGGGATTCTACAAACTGGGACCATACAGTCTGGTTTGGCTGCACCAGAATGATGCTAACCGAGGCGGTCCTGCCCCACCCAGGGATCCCTCCCAGTCCTGCCCAGTCCCATGTGGGGGTACAGCCAAAACTCCCCGCAGTGAATGCGGCAGTCCTGAAGTGCTCCCTGTGTCAGTCTCTGTCCTGGTCCCAATCTCAGTCTCAGTTTGGAGCTGTCCTGGAGCGCTCCTGATGCTGATTCCAGTCGTGGCCTGAATCTCGATCCCACAGCGGTTCTGGTCTCGGTTTCATTCTCGGTCCTATAGCGGTGCCAGTCTCGGTGCCAGCACTGGTTCTGGTTTCAGTCTCGGTCTCAGTTTTGGAATGGTTCAGGTCCCAGTCCTGGTACTTGTGCCAGTGTTGATCCTGGAGTGCTCCCAGTGCCAATCTCAGTCACAGACCCTATCCTGGAGCTGTGCCAGTCTCACTTCTGGTTCCGGTGCTACTCTAGTCTGTCCCGGAGTTCATCTGGTGCCGGTGCTGGTCCCAGTCCCAGAGCAGTCCTGGAGCGCTCCCAGTGCCGGTCTCAGTGTCTGTCATGGTCTCAGTCTTGGTCCCAGTGCCAGTTCTAGAACTGGTTTCGGTCTTGGTCCCAGGCTTAGTTCCTGTTCTGTAGCGGTGCTGGCCTCAGTTCTGGTGTAGGTTCTGTTCCCAGTCTTGGTCTCGGTCTTCATTCTGATTCTGGTCTCATTCTTGGTGCTGGTGCTGGTTCTAGTGCCCGTCTCCATCTCTATACCAAAGATTTTAGGCCCATGTGGGCGATTTTACACCACACTGTGCAGTTTTTGATTCGATTATAGGCCCCTTTTGGGCAAGGTGAGGAATATTTGAATGATTTTAGAGCCCATTTTATGGATTTGAGGCGCATCTGGCTGATTTTAAGCCAAACCTGGTGGATTTAGGCTGCATTTGAGGGGCTTTTGAATGACTTCAGGGGTAACCAGGCCCTTTTCAGACCTGGCAGCCCTTTGCCCTCGCCCTTTTCCCCTCACATCCCCTTCCCTTGATCCATCCCCTCCTGGTTTCGGGTTCGGAACGGGGGAAGAGGAGGAGGGAGGGAGGAAGAGGGGGAGCGGCAGCAGAAGCAGGAGAGAAGGAGCGACTGAAGTGCAAGCCCGGAGCTGCCTGAACTCGCAGCCCCCCCGGGACCATCGCCCCCCATCCCGCAGGTGCCCGGGGAGGGGGAGCTAGCCCCAAATATCCCCGGGGGTCCCTGGGTTTGGGGATTTTTGGGGCGGATGTTTGGATCTTGCCAGGCTCTAGAGGCTCAGATGGCCTCGGGCAGACATCGGGGTCCCGGGAGGTGTTTTGGGGGTCCCGGTGGGTGCGGGCAGAGCCCGGCGGGGCGGGGGGATGCGGGTCCCCCGCGGTGGGGGTGGGCTTCCCGGCCGGGCCCTCGAGCTCTGCTGGGGCCACGTGGGAGCGCGGGAGCGGCGGGATGGGCGGGGGACACCGGTTTGGGAGCCCCGGGAGGCGCGGCTTCCCTGAGCGGGAGCGCAGAGAGAGAGAGCCCCAGAAGGGCAAAGCGGGGAGCCCAAGAGGGGGGACCCCTGGCATTGCCGGGACCCGGCGGGGGGTGCTGGGGCTGGAGGGGCGGCACGGCCGGGAAAGGGATTTGGGGGTCCCAGTGCTGGCAGTGGCTGCTCCCAGGATGAGCCCAGTTGCTCCCCCCGTGTGGTTCCAGTTTCCTCAGCACTCCCAGGATGAGCCCAGTCACTCCCAGCCATCCCCTAATATAATGGAATTTGCTCCCAAGTTTCTCCCAAGGTCACCAAAACTGAGATAAAAAAACTAAAATGTCCAAAACAGCTTTAAATTTAGAGAGTCAAGGCATTACTTTAATTATCTGGGCAGGATTTTGTGGCCAGGTGTCCTGGTTTCTAGGATAGGGTTCTGCCAATAGAAGGCAGAAGTTCCCCTTTGAAATAGAGAATTTAATTTCACCCCCTCTAAGTGTTATAATTGTTTGAAATCAAGGACTCAAGGCAGAGATAAGGGGTAGAAGTAACAGCTCTTTACTACTATATCTAACCGCACAGGTAGAAAACAACAGCAGTTATTAAAATTACCGACAAAAACAGAAGAAAATAACCCAGTTCCAGTCCTTTCTTTAGCCGCGGACACACTCAGTCTGTGTCTGTTACTGGGGATGTGACACGTGCAGGGCTGGCACAGCTGCAATCCCAGGCGCCATCGAGGGAGGTGGGGGGGAAGCAGCCACGGCTGGGCTGGGCTCAGGTGGGAGCCGGCTCCTCGCTCACTGTTGTGTCCAGAGACCAGTTGTATTCCCAGAGGTAGGAGGCTAAGCAGGAAAGATGCAGAGAAGCTGACACAGGCGTCCGGCTCTCCTGCCTCCTGGCCACGTGCGGAGCAGACCGGGGGGTCCCTCCTCTCTGCTCCCTCGCCAGAAACACAAGTGCCCCTCCGGAAGCCGACCTGCTCTTCTGAGTAGCTCCGCTCGGAAGCCTGCATACCCCTCTGGAAACCCGCTTCCACCTACCTGCCCCCTCCAGGGCTGTCACAAGACCCTGGGAGCAGCCGGCAGGTTTTGTTAGCATCACAATAGGAAAAATTCTCCAAACTCATGCAGTAAAGGAACAAAAAACCCAACCCCCAACATTATCCACCCCGAATTTTTTTTCATGCCAACATGCTACAGCAAATTAAAACCTTTGAATCATATACATACAGGCAGTTACAGGCACAGTATCATAGATAGTTCACCCTAGAACAAGGTCTCCTTGGGGGATGCATCGGGTCTCTCCATCCTTTTGCATCACCCACCAAGTGCAACCTGGTCCTTGAGCGAAAACCACCCCACGAACAGGGTTGTCTTTGCTGGAGGCAGAGTTCAGCCAAACAGTTTTCCCTAACATGCCTCTCAGGTGTACCACTGGGACCTTATCTCCATCTGGTGTTCCCAAGAGCTCAGATTGGGCAGGACCTGCTCGGTTAGTGGAGCCTCAGGTATTCACTAACCATGTGGCCTTTGGTAAATTAATCTCCCAGTTCTTAAAAGTCCCCCCACCAAGTGCTTTTAAGGTGGTTTTAAGCAGGCCATTGCACCGTTCGACTTTCCCAGCCGCTGGTGCATGGTAGGGAATATGGTACACCCACTCAATGCCGTGTTCTTTAGCCCAGGTGCTAACAAGGCTATTTTTGAAATGAGTCCCATTGTCTGACTCAATTCTCTCAGGGGTACCATGTCTCCAAAGGACTTGTTTTTCCAGGCCCAGGATGGTGTTCCTAGCAGTAGCGTGGGGCACAGGGTAGGTCTCCAACCACCCGGTGGTGGCTTCCACCATGGTCAGCACGTAGCGCTTGCCTTGGCGGGTCTGAGGCAGTGTGATGTAGTCAATCTGCTGGGCCTCTCCGTACTTGTATTTGGACCATCGCCCACCATACCAGAGGGGCTTCACCCGCTTGGCTTGCTTGATGGCAGCACACGTCTCACAGTCATGGATAACCTGGGAAATACTGTCCATGGTTAGATCCACCCCTCGGTCTCGTGCCCAATTATAGGTGACGTCTCTGCCCTGATGACCTGAGGCATCATGGGCCCATCGAGCCAGGAACAATTCTCCCTTGTGTTCCCAATCTAAGTCTATCTTTGACACCTCTATCTGTGCAGCCTGATCTACCTGCTCGTTGTGCCGGTGTTCTTCACTAGCCCAACTCTTGGGAACATGGGCATCCACATGGCGGACTTTCACGGGTAGCTTCTCTATCCGAGTGGCAATGTCTTTCCACTCATCAGCAGCCCAGATTGGCTTTCCTCTACGTTGCCAGTCAGCCTTTTTCCACCTTTCCAGCCAGCCCCACAGAGCATTGGCTACCATCCATGAATCAGTGTAAAGGTAGAGCTTTGTCCATTTCTCTCTCTCAGCAATGTCCAAGGCCAGCTGAACAGCTTTGAGTTCAGCAAGTTGGCTTGATCCACCTTCTCCTTCGGTAGCTTGTGCAACCTGTCGTGTGGGGCTCCATACGGCTGCTTTCCACTTCCGATTCATTCCCACGATGCGACAGGAACCGTCGGTGAAAAGAGCGTAGCACGTTTCATCTGCTGGCAGCTGGTTGTACGGTGGGGCTTCTTCAGCTCGGGTCACTTGCTTCTGCTCCTCCTCCTCAGCGAGACCAAAATCTTCACCTTCTGGCCAGTTTGTAATTATCTCCAAAATCCCAGGGCGATTTGGGTTACCAATGCGGGCGCGCTGCGTGATGAGGGCAATCCACTTGCTCCATGTGGCGTCGGTGGCATGGTGGGTAGAAGGAACCTTTCCCTTGAACATCCACCCCAGCACTGGCAGTCGGGGTGCCAGGAGAAGTTGTGCTTCTGTGCCAATTACCTCTGAGGCAGCTTGAACTCCTTCATAGGCAGCCAAGATTTCCTTCTCCGTCGGAGTGTAATTGGCTTCAGAACCTCTGTAACCTCTGCTCCAGAATCCCAGGGGTCGGCCTCCAGTTTCACCAGGCACCTTCTGCCAAAGGCTTCAGGACAGACCATGGTTCCCGGCTGCATAGTAGAGAATATTCTTTACCCCTGGTCCTGTCCTGACTGGGCCAAGGGCTACAGCATGAGCGATCTCCTGCTTGATCTGGGCGAAGGCTTGCTGCTGTTCAGGGCCCCAGTGGAAATCATTCTTCTTGCGGGTGACCAGGTAGAGAGGGCTCACAATCTGGCTGTATTCAGGGATATGCATTCTCCAAAAGCCTATGGCACCTAGGAAAGCTTGTGTTTCCTTCTTGCTTGTTGGTGCTGACATTGCAGTGATCTTATTAATGACCTCAGTGGGGACCTGGCGCCGTCCGTCTTGCCACTTCACTCCCAGGAACTGGATCTCTCGAGCAGGTCATTTGACTTTGCTTTTCTTGATGGCAAAGCCAGCTTCCAGCAAAATCTGGATGATTTTCTCTCTCTTCTCAAAGACCTCTGTTGCCATGTTCCCCCACACAATGATGTCATCAATGTATTGCAAATGTTCTGGAGCCTCACCCTTTTCCAGTGCAGCCTGGATCAGCCCATGGCAGATGGTAGGGCTGTGTTTCCACCCCTGGGGCAGTCGGTTCCAGGTGTACTGCACACCCCTCCAGGTGAAAGCAAACTGAGGCCTGCACTCTGCTGCCAAAGGAATGGAGAAAAATGCATTGGCAATGTCAATGGTAGCATACCACTTCGCTGCCTTGGACTCCAGCTCGTACTGCAGCTCCAGCATGTCCAGCACGGCTGCGCTCAGCGGTGGAGTCACTTCATTCAAGGCACGATAGTCCACAGTCAATCTCCATTCCCCCTCAGACTTGTGCACAGGCCAGATGGGGCTGTTGAAGGGTGAGTGGGTTTTGCTGACCAGCCCTTGGCTCTCCAGCTCACGGATCATCTTGTGGATGGGGATCACAGCATCTCGATTTGTCCGGTACTGCCGGCGGTGCACTGTCATGGTGGCAATTGGTACCTGTTGCTCTGTCACTTTCAGGAGTCCCACTGCAGATGGATTTTCTGACAGTCCAGGCAAGGTGTTCAACTGCTTAATACTCTCTGCCGATACAGCAGCTATTCCAAAAGCCCACCTGAATCCCCTTGGATCTTTGTAGTAGCCATTCCTGAGGAAGTCTATGCCTAGAATGCATGGTGCCCCTGGGCCAGTCACAATCGGATGTTTCTGCCACCCCTTTCCTGTCAGGCTAATCTCAGCTTCCAGCAAAGTAAATTCCTGTGATCCCCCTGTCACCCCAACAATGGAAACAGGTACCTTCCCCACATGTTCTGATGGTATCAGGGTGCATTCTGAACCAGTATCAACTAACACTCTATGTTTCTGTGGCTTTGATGTGCCAGGCCATCGCACCCACACTACCCAGTAGATCCTGTTATCCCATGCCTCTCCTGGCTAGAGGCAGGGCCCTCTAGCCCTGGTTATTATTTCCTTCCTGGGCATACATAGTGGAGGTCCCTTCCAGGGGATCTGACAGATCATCCTCCCTTCTGTAGTACCCTGCACCTTGGTTGTGGGAGGTCGAGGCTACCTTCATTTTAGCGGTTCCCTCGGTTGGCATTTCCTCCTGAGCTGACGCACCCGTGCTGCCAGGACAGAAGTGGGCTTCCCATCCCATTTTTCCATGTCTTCCCCATGGTCTCGCAGGAAGAACCACAGGTCAGTTCGTGAGGGGTATCCTCTGTCCCTAGCTGGGGGGCGTTGGGTGTGAGATTTGGGGCCTGTGACTCGTACTGGTGCTGCACTGATCTTCCTTATCTCCTCCCTTATAATCTCCCTCACCTCTCCTTTCAACCCTCTCATCCCCTTCATCTCCTCTTGGACCTGTTGGAGGTCCCTGGCCACAGCAGAGACCTTGGCCTGCACTGGGCCATTAATCATACTGTCAAAATTTCTGAGCTTGCTGGCAACAGAACCTACTGTCTCTCGGTGGTCATCAGCCCTAATCAGTGCAATGTAGGTAGTAAATTCAGATGGCCCCAGGGTTGCCAGATCCCACAACATCTGCCCTGTGCACCTGACCTTGTCAGGGTCATTGTCATGCTGTCCATCCATCCCAAAGAGTACCTCTAATACTGCCACTTCCCTCAGCTGCTGGATCCCTTCATCAATGGTCTTCCAGCACATTCTATGGTGGTGCTCCTGCATTCTCTCTTTGTGGATAAACTTCTCTCTCACACTCATTAGAAGCCGTTCCCAAAGGGAAAGGAGGCCTTGCTCCCTTGCGAATGTCTGGTCCACACCTGAGTCCTGGGACAAGGATCCCAAATTCCTGGCCTCAGTGCCATCCAGTTGTACACCTCTCCCCATAAGGTCCCAGACACGAAGTAACCAGGTTGTAAAAGGCTCACGGCCCCGTCGCACAATGTCTTTTCGCAGGTTACGGAGAGTGTCATATGAGAGAGACTCAGTGACAATCTCAACCTCTGGCTCCCTTGCTGACTGTGAGGACCCTCCTGGCTAAACCCCACTATCTAGGTGCCTTGTTTTATTCTTAGATTTCCTAGTTTCCACAGGGGCAACTGCTGCTGGCTGTGGCTGTCCCTGTGATCCAGCTGGAACCTGGACAGATGTAACATCTATGGGTTCCACTGCAGCACCATCAGACTCTCCCTCTTTAGGGCAGGGGGAGGGTTTCTCACTAGCTGGGGAAAGGTGCTCCTTCAACACCTGGTCGTGCTCCTTCAACACCTGGCCCATGTCCCGTATCTCCTTCACTAGAACCCCCACCCACTCTGGCTGGTTCATTTCTGCAGTGGGCTGTGGGTCAACACCAGGCTCTGGGGCAGCATCTCTAGTCTCTGGGACAGGGGCAGGCTCTGGGGCAGCATCCCTATTCCCTGGGACAGGGGCAGGCTCTGGGGCAGCATCCCTAGTCTCTGGGACAGGGGCAGGGTCTGGGGCAGCATGTTTCATGGTTGTTATCCAAGCCAGTATTCCCTTGTTTCTGAATGCTAAGTAAAGCAGGCCCATCAGCAACACCAGCCACGGAATAATAATACTAGCAATTAAAGCAAATCTGAAATCCTTGAAAACTGGTGGGGTAGCCTCAAAAAACTGGGTGACAGGTTGGGAGAAAATTTCCCTTGCATTCATTGCCTCACAGTAAGTACCATTTTTGAAATAATCCCAGAAACACGCAGTTAGAGTACGATAGCTCTGGATCCATGTGGCAAATTTCCAGAAAAAATTAAAAACCCATGAATTCCTGACAAAATCAATCCAAAACACAAATCGGATCATAGCTACAATAAATTTGGTGAGGGGGCCCATATTCAAAAAAGGGCTTACAAATGGGAGAGAAATATCTGTGACCACGTGAGCCCAAACCAGATTAAACTAGACAACATGTTGCTGCTTAAGAGCTGCTACTCCTCTCTTAACTCACCTTTAATGCCCTCAGCCCCACGTTGGGGCGCCAAAATCTGTCCTGGTTTTAGGACAGGGTTCTGCCAAAAACGGCAGAAGTTTCCCTTTGAAATAGAGAAATCAATGTCACCCCCTCCGAGTGTTATAATTGTTTCAAATCAAGGACTCAAGGCCGAGATAAGGAGGTAAAAGTAACAGCTCTTTTACTACTCTAACTCACAGCACAAGTAGAAAACAACAGTAATTATTAAAATTACCGACGAAAAACAGAAGAAAAGTCAGTTGTAGTCCTTTCTTAGACGCGGACACACTCGGTCTGTGTCCGTTCCTGGGGGTGTAACTGTAGCAGGGCGGCACAGCTGCAGGCGCAGGCGGGAGCCAGGGAGGTGGAGTGGAACAGCCGCGGCCGGGCTGGCTCAGGTGGGAGCTCTTCGCTCCGGTCCTGTGTCCAGATGACCAGTTGTATTCCCAGAGGTAGGAAGTATTTGGTCTTTGGTGGTCAGCAGTGCCTCCGAGGTAGCAGGGCAGGTGCTGGGCAGCTGAATGCAGCCGCCCCGGGTCTCCTACCTCCTCACACCGCCGAGCAGACTGGAGAAGTTCCCCTCCCCTCTCTCTCCCGGAAAACAGCCAGGCCCCTCCAGAAGCCTCGTGCTCCCCTGAGTAGCTCCTCCCCCCGGAAGTCCGCATCCCTCCGGGTAGCTCCGGTCCCACCCACCCGCCCGTCCAGGGCCATCACAAACCCTGGCCACAGCCGGCGGGTTCTGTTAGCATTACAATGGGAAAAAATTCTCCCCACTCATACATTGAAGGAACACAATCCCAACCTTCAACACCTTGTCACCCACTGACAGTGCGGTAAAGCTGAACAGCAAAGGACCTTGGAGGCATTATTCTGGAATTAAAAGGGTACCAGCGCAATGGACAACAGAATTATTGCTCCTAACCCAAATGAGATTGAGGATAAAGAATGAATAACCTTGTTGCTGAAGTACTGCTTATGTCTTAAATTGTATCTTGAGAGTCAGCCAGAATCTTTGTTTGCCAGAAACCCCTCTAGAGTTTCACCAAGGAACTAGTCATGAAATTCTTATGAAAATTTAAAGGTCAAAGCAGCCAAAACACTCAATGTAACTAATGGCTGGAAACATTCTCAACTGATGTTGGGAGGAATGGGGTTTTGTTGGAGGACTCACCCTGTGGGGTGGCCAGAACTCTGTCAGTGGGTTCTGACTCCTAACGGAGCCAGTGCAGGGACAGTTACAGGAAACTGTGCTGTGGAACAAAGGAATACATTAAGGGTTTTATAGGATTCACTAATATTTCCCTTCAGGAGAAACCAAACCCTGTTACAGTTAGAGGCCACAGTGTGAAAGGATTTCTGTGTTTTACCA